>SJYX01012810.1:249443-281869 GCA_006410675.1 Oreotragus oreotragus | reverse complement strand
GGTCAGCCTTGGGATTTCTTTGGAAGGAATGATGCTAAAGGTGAAACTCCAGTACTTTGGCCACCTGATGCGAAGAGTTGACTCATTGGAAAAGACTCTGATGCTGGGAGGGATTGGGGGCAGGAGGAGAAGGGAGGATGAGGTGGCTGGATGGCATCACCAACTCGATGGACATAAGTTTGAGTGAACTCTGGGAGTTGGTGATGGACAGGGAGGCCTGGGGTGCTGCGATTCATGGGGTCACAAAGAGTTGGACAAGACTGAGCGACTGCACTGAACTGAACTGAAGGTCTACACAGGATAGAATATCTGTAGAATGCTATTTTCTGAAAAATTTAAAAGTATTAATGGGGAAAATTTTTGATGTAACAGCATAAAATCATTTAAACTATGATAGAGTGTTTCTATTTAGACTTCTGGAGAAGGAAATGGCAACCCACTCTTGTAGTCTTGCCTGGAGAATCCCATGGACCGAGGAGCTTGGTGAGCTACAGTCCAGGGGTTGCAAAGAGTTGGACACAACTGAGTGACTTCAGTTTCATGATAATTAGTTTAATTATATTTTCCTCGTGATTAGTAATGCTGCTCACCTTTTAGATTGCTTTACTGTCATTTTATTTTTTGCGTAATGTTGATTTTATTTGTGAAGTGTCTCTTCAGATTATTGTCAGTTTATTTTTATTAGGCTGTCTTTTTTTTTTTTTGGATGTTCTTTGTATATGTCACTGGCTCATTGAGTTGTGTCCAACTCTTTGAGACCCTGTGGATTGTAGCTCACCATTCTCTTCACCAGGAATTTCCCAGGAAAGAATACTGGAGTGGGTTGCCATTTCCTTCTGCAGGGGATCTTCCTGATGGTAGGATTGAACTTGCATGTCTTGCATTCCCTGCTTTGGCAAGCAAACTCTCTACCCCTGAATTGCCTGGGAAGTGGTGCTTTATATCTTTGTAGAAGTTGAATATGAATCAGTATCGGAAGGCTCATTGAGAATATTTCCTTCTACTCTATGGCTCATCTCTTTTGCTCCTTAAAGATGTGTTTTAATGAATAGGAAGGACTCGGTTTAATGAAGCTCTCTCTATCCATTGGTGTGGTTCTCATTTTTAAGTCAAGATAATTTTTCATTGATTCAAACAAATATATTTTTCTTATAATTTCTTCTAGATATATATAGTTTTAAGTTTTATGGTTAAGTGTATGTCCATTCTTAATTCGACTTTTTATATGGTGTAAGATAAAGTATGAAATTATTTCTTCTTTATCTTCAAATGATTATTCAATAGCTATGGTACTATTAAGATTTTCCCTGGTGACTCAGACAGTAAAAGCGTCTGCCTATAATGCCTACCACGTGAGAGACCCGGGTTCAGTCCCTGGGTTAGGAAGATCTCCTGGAGAAGGAAACAGCACCCCACTCCAGTACTCTTGCCTGGAAAATCCCATGGATGATGGAACCTTGTAGGCTATAGTCCATGGGGTCACAAAGAGTCGGACACGACTGAGTGACTTCACTATTCATTATGGCACTATTATTGAAAAGAACTCCCATTTTATTTTTATTCCATTTCTTATTTTGATACCTTCCTAAAAATCAATGTGCCATTTAAGTGTGGTAATTTGAAGTCTATATTCTCTTTCTTTAATAAAATGCCAGTGCTACTACGTTTTATTTGGGATTCTCTGGTGGCTCAGCTGGTAAAGAATCTGCCTTCAGTGCAGGATACGGGTTTGATTCCTGGTTTGGGAAGATCCCCTGGAGAAGGGAAACCTACCCGCTCCAGTAGGCTTAAAATAAATTCCAAGTCACTCAAGTAGTAAAGAATCTTCATGCCAGTGCAGGAAATGTGGGCTCAATTCATTGGTCAGAAGGAAGACCACTGGAAGAGGAAATGGCAACCCACCCCAGTATTCCTGCCTGCTAAATTTCATAGGAAGAGGAGCCTAGCAGCCTACTGCCCATGGAGTCACAAAGAGTGAGATAAGACTGGGTCACTGAGGACAAACACAAAATAAATCAAATTCTTATCTTGGCAATTTTCTTCAGGGACTGTCATTTTGCTATTATATTCTTTGCCTTATGTTTCCAATAAATTAAAAATTCACTTGTGAATTTCTAAAAAAAAGTTTCTTATTATTTCAGATGAAGTTTTGTTAAATCTACAGATTAAATTTGGGAAAATTTTCTTAACAATATGAATCTTTCAGTTTGAATTAAGTATTATTTAAATTTTCTCCATATGGTTTTTGTAAAATTTTAACTCTAATAGTCTTTCTTTCTTTTAATAAAATAATCCTTTAGTGTTTACACTTTTTGATGCTATAGTACATGGTATTTTCAATTTTCATGTACTAGTTCCTAAGAAAACAATCATCTTTTTTTAATTTAAATTCATTTAACACTTTATATATGTGGACTGGTCAAAAATCATATATAGGTTACAGTAGATTTTTGTGTACACCATTGAATTTTAATGTAAACAACCATGCCAATTGTACAGGAAGAATTTGATTTTTCCTTTTTAATGTTTATACTTTTATTTCTCTTGCTTTTTACCTTAGATATTTTCTCCTGTACAACACTGAATAGAAAAGGTGAGGAAATAGATTCATGCCTTGTTCCCAAACTTAGGGGAAATATGTCCATTGTTTCACCATTATGCAAGTTGTTTTCTATAGGCTCATTGCAGTTGCCTTTTAACAGATTGAAAAAATTTCTCTCTATTCCTAGCTTGCTTCAAGTATTCTTTATGAGTGTGTATTGAGTTTTCTCCAGTGATTTTTCTGCATCTCTTTGGATGAACATGTAATTTTTCCTGATTTTTTTATATTAAACTATCTCTGTCTTCCTTGGTTAAATTCTTCATGTACAGGATGCATTTGATTTGTTAATAGCTTGTGAAGCCTTTGCATCTGTGTATACAAAAAATAGCAAATTTTATTTTACTTTTTCACAATTTTCTTGTCATATTTTGATATGAAGCTTATTTTCCCCTCATAAAAAGAGTTGGGAATACTTTTTTTTTTCTTTTTTGCATTCTGATAGAGTTTGACAATATTCAGAACACAATTTCAAAATACTCTTACTCCGCAAAGATGGGACAATTGGAACATCAAAAAGAAAATTATTATAAGGAATCAAAAAACATTATTTGTGAGTTAAAAAAATCATTGATAAACTTTGGAGATAGGAAGTGATAAAAAAAAAAAGAAACAGAGATAAAAATCTTAAGCTGTCTTTTCTATATGAACTGTACCATACGTAGAGAGGAGAGATTTATCTTTAAAGAGATATTCTATCTAACAAGCAAAACATATGACAGAATTAGTGTGTCAACATTTTCAAGTGCCCTACTGGATTTGTGTGTCTATCCAAAGTTCATCAGAGGCTGCAAACATCTTATAAAGATGATATAATGCACACACTCATACACACAATCATAAAGTCACACAAAATGTATAACATCCAATTTATATACCTTGATGACTGCTTGTGAAGTAGTTTAACCACAATAAATCTGAATCTGTTTGACCAAGATTCTAATGTAACTCCCAAACTATAGAAAATACATGGAACAGATAATGTTAAAGTATACTTAAGGTATGCAATCGGCAGTATCCAGACTGGGCAACAATACAAAATAACAATCTAGTTTCATCAATCAAAAAGAAAAATAAATGTTAAAGAGAGGTATTTATAGAAGCTCAGGAGATATATCCTTCATTGAAATATGTATCACTATTTGGGAATCAAATTACAATTATATAAATAATACACATGGTGGCATGCATACATACTATACAATTATAGCGGACTTCCTTGGCCGTCCAGTGATTAAGACTTTGTCTTCCAATGAAGGTGGGGCAGGTTCCATCCCTGGTGAGGGAGCCAATATCTCACATGACTGATGGCTGAAAACCTAAATGATAAAGCAGAGGCAATGTTATAATAAATTCAATAAAGACTTTAAAAAATGATCCATATTAAAAAAAATCATAATAGACAAGTATGTTGTTTATTTCTACTTTTTTAGTACGTTTGCACATTTCTGTAACTACTTAAAAATAATAAGTGGATAAAATAACTAAATAATGCATTCTTCCTAACATGATTAAATATGAAACCCATGGCATCACCCATGAACTATTTGTGTTTAACTCGCTGAATCTAATTTTATCAAAGTTCTGGCTATGGCTTTCAGTCTAAATAAAATGCTGAGGCTGGAGGGACACACTGAGCAGTAGTAAGAGAGTACGGTCAAAGCCGGAAGGTGAAACTACTCAGGAAAACCGGAAGTAAGTCATTATGATGAGAAAGGGGGCAAACTGTTCTAAAGAAAAACAGACTAAAGACACAACATCCACATAAAATCTATGCAAACCATTTAGATCCGGATTAGAGCAATCATACAGAGAAAAAGATGTAGGGTTGCAGCAACTGATGAGAACATGGATAATAATGATACTTAAAATGTATTAAACTTATTAGATATCAAAATGGAGACGGAAATAGCAACCCACTTCTGTGTTCTTGCCTGAAGAATCCCAGGGATGGTGGAGCCCAGTAGGCTGCCATCTATGGGGTCACACAGAGTTGGACCCGACTGAAGCGACTTAGCAGCAACAGCAGCGGCAGATGTCAAAATAGTATACTGACCACGTATGAATATATTTTATATGTAATTTTATAAAATATTTTTAATTTATATTTTTCATTGTCAAAATATGATAACACATTTACAGGAGACTTGAAAAATATAGAATAAGATTACATGTGGTTTCACTATACATTTTATGTTTTGTTAATTGAAGGCGTCTGCCTCCAATGTGGGAGACCCGGGTTCGATCCCTGGGTCGGGAAGATCCCCTGGAGAAGGAAATGGCAATCCAGTCCAGTACTCTTGCCTGGAGAATCCCATGGACGGAGAAGCTTAATAGGTTACAGTCCACGGGCTCGCAAAGAGTCGGACACGACTGAGCGACTTCACCTTCACCTTTGTTAATTAGACAAATACAAACTGGAATCAAGATTGCCAGGAGAAATCTGAGTAACCTCAGATATGCAGATGACAACACCCTTATGGCAGAAAGTGAAGAAGAACTAAACAGCCTCTTGATGAGGGGAAAGAGGTGAGTGAAAAAGTTGGCTTAAAGCTCAGCATTCAGAAAACTAAGATCATGGCATCCAGTCCCATCACTACATGGCAAATAGATGGAGAAACAGTGGAAACAGTGTCAGAATTTATTTTTCAGCACTCCAAAATCAGTGCATATGGTGACTGCAGCCATGAAATTAAAAGACGATTACTCCTTGGAAGGAAAGTTATGACCAACCTAAATGGCATATTAAAAAGCAGAGACATTACTTTGCCAACAAAGGTCCATCTAGTCAAGGCTATGGTTTTGCCAGTAGTCATGTATGGATGTGAGAGTTGGACTGTGAAGAAAGCTGAGCACCAAAGAACTGAGGCTTTTGAACTATGATGTTGGAGAAGACTCTTGAGAATCCCTTGGACTGCAAGGAGATCCAACCAGTCCATCCTAAAGGAGATCAGTCTTGAGTATTCACTGGAAGGACTGATGCTGAAGCTGAAACTCCAATACTTTGGCCACCTAATGTGAAGAGCCGACTCATGTGAAAAGACTCTGATGCTGGGAAAGAGTGACGGCAGGAGGAGAAGGGGGCGACAGAGGGTGAGATGGCTGGATGGCATTGCCAACTCAATGGACATGGGTTTTGGTGGACTCCAGGAGGTGGTGATGGACAGGGAAGCCTGGCGTGCTGCGATTCACGGGGTCGCAAAGAGTTGGACACGGCTGAGTGGCTGAACTGAACTGAACTAATCCTCTACTAATAAAAGAGGTAACTGAGTCAACATCCCCAGATTAAGTTGTCAGATGTTTGGACCTCTGTCAAAAAGAGTCGGACATGACTGAACGACTGAACTGAACTGAAAATTTTTACCTGGAGTTTTAATATCAAACTCTCAAAAATTAATATAATGAATAAACAGAGAGGTAGAAGAATATAGTAGACCTGGAAAGCATGTGAACCAATTCAACATAATTAAGATTCAGGCAATATTCACACAACAGTAGGATACAAAGTCTGTTCAAGTTACCATAGACTGTAAACTACTAGACACTGGAACACATCCAGGGACTTCAGTTCAACTCAGTTCAGTGGCTCAGTCATGTCCCGCTCTTTGCAGCCCCATGGACTGCAGCACATCTGGCTTCCCTGTTCATCATCAACTCCCAGAACTTACTCAAACTCATGTCCATTGAGGCAGTGATGCCATCCAACCATCTCATCCTCTGTTGCTCCCTTCTCTTCCCGCCTTCAATCTTTCCCAGAATCAGAGTCTTTTCCAATGAGTCAACTCTTTGCATGAGGTGGACAAAGCAATGCAGTTTCAGCTGCCTCATCAGTCCTTCTAATGAACACTAAGGACTGATTTCTTTTAGGATGGACTGGTTGGATCTCCTTGCAGTCCAAGGGACTCTCAAGAGTCTTCTCCAACACCACAGTTCAAAAGCATCAATTCTTTGGAGCTCAGCTTTCTTTATAGTCCCGCTTTCATGTCCACACATGACTACTGGAGAAACCATAGCTTTGACTAGTTGGACCTGTGTTGGCAAAGTAATGTCTCAGCTTTTCAATATGCTGTCTAGGTTGGTCATAACTTTTATTCCAAGGAGCAAGCATCTTTTAATTTCATGGCAGCAATCACCATCTGCAGTGATTTTGGAGCCTAAAAAATAAAGTCTGACACTGTTTCTACTGTTTTCCCATCTATTTGCCATGAAGTTCTGGGACCAGATGCCATAATCTTAACTTTCTGGATGTTCAGTTTTGAGCCAACTTTTTCCTTCTCCTCTCACTTTCATCAAGAGGCTCTTTAGTTTTTATTTGCTTTCTGCCATAAGGGTGGTGTCATCTGCATATCTGAGATTATTGGTATTTCTCCTGGCAATCTTGATTCCAGTTGTGCTTCTTCCAGCCCAGCATTTCTCATAATGTACTCTTCATATAAGTTAAATAAATAGGGTGACAATATACAGCCTTGACGTACTCCTCTTCTGAATTGGAACCAGTCTGTTGTCCATGTCCAGTTCTAACTGTTGCTTCCTGACCTGCATACATATTACTCAGGAGGCAGATCAGGTGGTCTGGTATTCCCATCTCTTTCAGCATTTTCCAGTTTGTTATGATCCACAAAGTCAAAGGCTTTGGTGTAGTCAATAAAGCAGATGTTTTTCTGGAACTCTCTCACTTTTTTGATGATCCAGTGGATGTTGGCAATTTGATCTCTGGTTCCTCTGCCTTATGTAAATCCAGCTTAAACATCTGGAATTTCATGGTTCATGTACTGTTGAAGCCTTACTTGCAGAATTTTGAGCATTACTTTGTTAATTAGTGAGATGAGTGCATATGTGTGGTAGTTTGAGCATTCTTTGGCATTGCTATTCTTTGGGGTTGAAATGAAAACTGATTTTTTTCAGTCTTGTGATCATTGTTGCATTTTCCAAATTTGATGGCATATTCAGTGCAGCACTTTCACAGCATCATATTTAGGATTTAAAATAGTTCAACTGCAATTCCATCACCTCCACTAGCTGTGTTCACAGAGGTGCTTCCTAAGGTCTGCTTGACTTTGCATTCCAGGATATCTGGCTCTAGGTGAGTGATCACATGATTGTGATTATCTGGGTTGTGAAGATTTTTTTTGTACGGTTCTTCTGTGTATTCTTGCCACCTCTTCTTAATGTCTTCTGCTTTTTGAGGTTCATACCATTTGTGTCCTTTATTGTGTCCATCTTTGCATGAAATGTTCCCTTGGTGTCTCTGATTTTCTTGAAGAGATCTCTTGTCTTTCCCATTCTATTGTTTTCCTCTATTTCTTTGCATTGATTGCTGAGGAAGGCTTTCTTATCTCTCCTTGTTATTCTTTGGAACTCTGCATTCAGATGCTTANGAGGTTCATACCATTTGTGTCCTTTATTGTGTCCATCTTTGCATGAAATGTTCCCTTGGTGTCTCTGATTTTCTTGAAGAGATCTCTTGTCTTTCCCATTCTATTGTTTTCCTCTATTTCTTTGCATTGATTGCTGAGGAAGGCTTTCTTATCTCTCCCTGTTATTCTTTGGAACTCTGCATTCAGATGCTTATATCTTTCCTTTTCTCCTTTGTCTTTCTCTTCTCTTCTTTTCACAGCTATTTGTAAGGCCTCCTCAGACAGCCACTTTGCCTTTTTACATTTCTTTTTCTTGGGGATGGTCTTGATCACTGCCTTCTGTACAGTGTCACGCACCTATGTCCATAGTTCATCAGATACTCTGTCTATCAAAATCTAATCCCTTGAATCTATTTTCCACTTCCACTGTACAAACATAAGGAATTTGACTTATATTATACCTGAATGTTCTAGTGGTTTTCCATACTTTCCTCAATTTAAATCTGAATTTGGCAATAAGGAGTTCATGGTCTGAGTCACAGTCAGGTCCCGGTCTTGTTTTTGCTGACTGTATAGAGCATCTCTATACAGCCAAAGCTTCCCTTTGCAGCCATCTCTCACTGCAAAGAATAAAATCCATCTGATTTCAGTATTGACCATCTGGGGTTGTCCATGTGTAGATTCCTCTCTTGTGTTGTTGGAAGAGGATGTTTGCTATGGCCACTGCATTCCCTTGGCAAAACTCTATTAGCCTTTGCCCTGCCTCATTCTGTACTCCAAGGCCAAATTTGCCAGGGACATAAAGCAACGTGGAAAATTTTCATGGTCTAATTGCATTTAAATAATACAGAGTCTATTCTCTTATCATTGTGGAATTATGTTAGAAATCAATATCAAATAATGTTTGAATATGATCCACATATTTTTAAGAGCAATGTGACATTTACAAAGAGAGATGTTTGACTTGGCCATCTAAAGTCTCCAAAAAATTATACTATAATATGTAATACTTATTGTGTTTGATCATAATATTAAGATCAATTAAGAAAATGTTATTCTTTCATAACTGTATTCTGAACTATTTGGGGATGAATTTTCTAGAAATTGTTTTTAAGTAACATTTCAGTAGAGAAAAGAAAAATATAACAAGCAAATATGACAAAATAATTCTTTAATTGAAGTTTGGGGTTTATTATGTTATCAATATTTATGGATGTTTCAAAATCTCATATTATAAAATTTTGCTATAATATTAATAAAGATAATAAAATGCCTTAGCTTCTCATCTACCATCAGTAGCATCCAGATCATTAATGTTCATTAAAAGTTGCTATCTCTTCATTTAAACTAATTTGGTAGTATGTCTTTACTAAGAAATATTTTGTTAACTACTCAGCTTTATGAAACTGTATGTGTTCTTGAAAGTTGTAAAATGTATGATTCTTAGAATGTCATCTAGCTTAATTCAGTCAACTTCTTAACAATCCTCAACAGTTATGGATTTATTTTAATAAATATTTAGATTTAGAAATCACTTTTAAAAAAGGAAAAAAATTATATACTGATGTCTACATATAATTGGTGCATAATAGTTCCTTTTCTGATTCAGTTATTGCTTCTTAATATAGACAGTGAGAAATTTTTTTCATTGCTTATTAAAGACTTTCCCAGAAAAGTTAGAAAGAAAATATGATAAAATTCATAGCATCCTGAGTCATTCAGTCAGTAATTTTAGATACTGTAAAAGAAAGTCATCTTGCTAAGATTTCTTGAAAAAGAAGGTAAAGTTATGGAGATTGCTGCATTGCTTATAGCAGAAAATCAATATAATAAATTACATATTTTATATCCACCTAGAAATACGATAGATATAGTCTGATCATTCCCCACATTCTTGCAACTTTCCATAATGCACAAGGTTTGTGTTCCTCTGTAAACAAAGATTTTCCAGATAGCTAGTTAACCACATAGTCAACTATAATCTTTTACATGATGTAAATTTGCATCTAAATCATTCTTCATGTATAAATTTCTAGTCACATTCAAAATTAATTGGAAATCTCCCCTAAAGCTTATACCATATAAAGGTCAGTAAAGCGTAGCAGCAATTATTAAAAATAAAATGGAATGCAAAGTGAGGATCTTAACTGACCACTTTATCTAGAGATGTTTCATACAAATATGTTTTTATGCTGTACATTCAGAATAAATAAGTCTGATGATTTTTAAATTATCTCTAACTAGAGCAAGAAATAGCAAGGGTACTTGTTGTGTGGACTTCTATTACTCAGTCTTATTAATGGTAACAGCAATTTGAAGATTCAAATGGACACGGAATTGCATAGAAGAGGGGAGCCATGAAGAGGGATAAATCCATTCTTATTTGAAATAAGCCAACACAGGCACAAACAAGTCAGCTCAGTTTCTTCTTATAAAATTGTTCTTAACTGCTTAGAAATTTTAATCCAAATTTTCCCATCTGTGCTGGGAAATGACAATTTGAAGATTCAAATGGACATGGAATTGCATAGAAGAGGGGAGCCATGAAGAGGGATAAATCCATTCTTATTTGAAATAAGCCAACACAGGCACAAACAAGTCAGCTCAGTTTCTTCTTATAAAATTGTTCTTAACTGCTTAGAAATTTTAATCCAAATTTTCCCATCTGTGCTGGGAAATGTATCTATCATCTTTGATCTATAACTAGCCATTGGGTTCCTTGAGGGTCATTGAGCCCTTACTTCCCAGGTTCATCTCCTGGAATGAACATATAATTTATCTTCCAAAGCAGAACAGGATTTGAGAGGGCAAGAATGAATTCTGAACAATTGCACTGCTCTAATAAGCATCAATATGAACAGTCCTGGACAGACTGGAGCGTCTGCTTACTCTCTTCATGACCCCTCTATTCTTTTCTCTTAATACTGATTTTATTTTTTGGCTTCCCATATGACACTAGTGGTGTTAAAGAACCCGTCTGCCAATGCATGAGACATAGCAAACAGGAGTTCAGTCCCTGGGTCAGGAAGATCCCCTGGAAGAGGGCATGGCAACCCACTCCAGTGTGCTTGCCTAGAGAATCCCATGGACAGAGGAGCCTGGCAGACTACAGTCCATAGGGTCTCACAGAAGCGGACACAACTGAAGAAACTAGCACGTGAATGCTATTATTTTTTCTTCACTTTTTTCTTTGGCTGTGTAGGGTGTTAGTTGCAGAGGGTGGGATCTTCGCTGCATCCTGTGGGATAGTTCAGCTGCAACACAAACTCTTTAGTGGTGGTGTGGGCTCCATCACCCCATGGCATGTGGGACCTCTTGGCTCCCCAGCCAGGGATGGAAGCCCTGTCCACTGTACAGTGGATTCTTAACTGCTGAACCATCAAGGAAGCTCCCCCTCTTCTAAGTCATAGCCAATAATTAGAAGAAGACTGTGAGATGTGAATCTTTACCTTAAAATCTTCTGGATCTCAGGAAGTCTGTCAGATGTTCACCCAGTGTGGAATTTACAGGACACACTGGACCCAACAGTAATTCAGGAGAGCACACAGGTTAACTCCTTGTTTTGAGTTCCTTCCATATCCCTAACCTCATTCTCTATACTTATCCTTTTTTCCATCTCCCCTTGTTCAGTGTGAAGTCTTCTCACCCAACTGAGAAGAAGCTGGCATCAGATCAAATCTGTTACTTGAAATCTCTCCTGAGATATGAGTTCTCAGTCACAGCATCTCAGCACAAGTGGTAAAGAATCCACCTGCCAGTGCTGGAGATGCAAGAGACACAGGTTCATTCCCTGTATCTGGAAGATCCCCTGGATAAGAAAATGGCAAAACACTCCAGCATTCTTCCCTGGGAAATTCCATTGACAGAGTAGCCTGGTGGGCTACAGACCTTGGACTTGCAAAGAGTCGGACACAGCCGAAGAGACACACGCCACACCTTGAACATAATGATGTATTTCAGAGAATATATGGCCTCAGCCTTCATTCCTCCATTTTCTTGCTGATTACAGGAAGGTCTGTCTAAACCAAGATGTCGCATTTAAGCTATTAACCACATGCATCTACTGAGCACTTGAAACTGTCTAGTGTAAATTGAGATGGAGTTGAAATGTAAGATACACATTAGATTTGCAAGGTTGGTATGAAAATCATAATGTAAATATTTCATTAATAATTGTATATTGATTACATTTCAAAATGGTAATGATAACCCTGTATGCGAGACAGCAAAAGAAACATAGATAGAACAGTCTTCTGGACTCTGTGGGAGAGGGAGAGGGTGGGATGATTTGGGAGAATGGCATTGAAACATGTATAATATCATGTATGAAACAAAATGTTAGATATATGTGGTAAAATATTTTATTAAAATTGACTTGCTTTTCTTATTTAATGTTTACCAGAATATTTTAAATTATATATACAATCTTCTTTTAGCTCACATTAGTTTCCTGTTGGGCAGTTCAGGTAAAGATTTGCCCTACTTTGCCTTCTGTTGATTATGGAGTGCCTTGTCTTTGTCTGTCTTTTATATCTTATGGCATCAGCCAAGACTGAAGGAAATAATATTTTTCAGTCCACATTTAACCTTTTGCAGCCTATTGAAAAAATGTTGCTATGCCATGTACTGTGATATGCTAACAATCTAGAACCTCCTATGGAATCAATAAGACTTTCAAAACAGGATCCAGTGCTTCCTGTGGTCCTGTTTAGACATGTTTTCAATAGGTTTTCAGCAGAACCTAACATCCAGCACAGCCACCAGCACTATTTTCTAAGATACTTCAAATGCAACATGTTACATTTTTATATTAATTTAAGGAATCCATTTCATATAACCTTGATTGTTATTAAACCAAAAAGAACATTCTTTCTGATTGAAATTGCAAGATGTACAATCACATGCAACCCACTTCCTTATATAGATCGCATCAGCCAAAAATCAATCTCTTTTACCGCAGGATTTCTTCTTCCTTACCACCCGTTGCCACTGGCAAAGGAAGGATGTTTTCCTGCTCTAACAGAATACAACAGTTGTTCCTTATTTATAGTCAGTAAGCACATACAATTTTATATCTCCTAGTCTGCTCCCAAATGTTAGCAAAGATATATATGTGTTATATGTGTGTTTTTTTGTGTGTGCGTGTGTATACATTTAAACTATATTCTTTTCATCCACTGTTATCAGTTAGTTATTCAATAAAAGCTACTTTCATGGCATTACATACTTTGAGATGACCATTCATAGAT
Organism: Oreotragus oreotragus; assembly: GCA_006410675.1. Taxonomy (NCBI): domain Eukaryota; kingdom Metazoa; phylum Chordata; class Mammalia; order Artiodactyla; family Bovidae; genus Oreotragus; species Oreotragus oreotragus. The sequence goes on along the minus strand of SJYX01012810.1, from coordinate 268,664 downwards.
GTCAAAGGAATAAATTATCATTCATGGTAATCTGACAGTTACTTAATGTAACTAAATCTTTACTGAATATATTAATGCATGCCTCTCACACTATATATTCATAAGACTCAGGAAAAAATAAACCTCTGTCCTGATTTATGGATGGAAAATTGACTTCCAAATTTACTATCCACTACCAATAAATAAAATTATTTTAAACCTTGTTAATTCTTCACTCTGCTTACATTAGTTTTCAGTCAATTTAATCCATCCCAGGAAATACACTTGGCATAAACGTGGCTCAGAAGAAATGAATCACTGATATTCATTCCCCCTCACAAAAAAAGGAACTGTTCAGAGATGGCTCTGAATAACTACACAACATTATCTTCCCCTTGTAACTCATTTTTTGGTTTCATTGTCTGTTCCTACGAAAGCTAAAAACATCATTTGGAAAACTGCTGATGGCTTGGAAGATGGAGCATCTCAAGATACGGCCTGAAGTCCAAATGCTGTATAACAATGGAGTGAATAAAAAGATATAGATAGAGTGGTCAAGTATGGATGTGAAAGTTGGACTATGAAGAAAGCTGAGTGCCGAAGAATTGATGCTTTTGAACTGTGGTTTTGGAGAAGACTCTTGAGAGTCCCTTGGACTGCAAGGAGATCCAACCAGTCCATTCTGAAGGAGATCAACCTTGAGATTTCTTTGGAAGGAATGATGCTAAAGCTGAAACTCCAGTACTTTGGCCACCTGATGTGAAGAGTTGACTCATTGAAAAAGACTCTGATGTTGGGAGGGGTTGGGGGCAGGAGGAGAAGGGGACGACAGAGGATGAGATGGCTGGATGGCATCATGGACTCGATGGATGTGAGTCTGAGTGAACTCCAGGAGATGGTGATGAAGAGGGAGGCCTGGCGTGCTGCGATTCATGGGGTCACAAAGAGTCGGACACGACTGAGTGACTGAACTGAACTGAACTGGGAGTGAGTTAAAATGTAGAGCCCATTCACCTGTCCTTTAAGCTATGTAACTCTTACACATGAATTTATTTCACGTGTATATGTGTTAAGAAAATATTTGTTAAGCAGGGAAATATAGTTGGGGTTTGGCACAAAATGCATTAAATAGTTATTAAGCATCCTTTATGACCCAACACACTAATATGTGTGACTTGAACTGTCTCCAAAATTGACAGCAGAAAATAAGTTGTCACATGTGTGGTTCAAGGTGCTGTAGGATTTCAGAAGGCAGGGGCAGTTGAGAGTTATGAATTATCAGAAAAAAATTGTTTATTCCCCTTAGCAATGATGAATGAGAAGTGGGAACATTGATGGACACCGTAATATGTCGTTGAGCTTTTCCAAATACACTGACATAAACATGGAACAAAAAGGCTTTGTTTTTTTCTCATACTGTGGCTTTTCAATTCAATGTTGTTTTCAGTCTTTAAGCAATTTAAAGTGTGCTGTGACAGTTAGAGGTAACATACATAGAGTGACTGCAGAAGTCTTTATTCCAGTTGCTGTGCTTTTACATCCTTACCATTGTGGACATTTATTAATAAAGGGAAAATATAATGAGAAAACTTTGCAGACAATCTGCAAATATGTGGTGCTTTTCTTTTAACAAGAAATGCCACATACCTGTATAAACAGAAACTATTATCTGGACATTTTTTGAAGCTACAATTAATTTCCCCATTATTTCTTTCAGAAACAAATTGAGGGGAATAAAATACATCATTTACAGAAATGCCTGTTAATTCTGCTGTAATAAATTGCTATTTACTACATTATGGAGTCCCAACTGATTAGGTGTGTGTTTGGAGAGGGAGCTAAGAGATAAAACTTTGTGTAGCACAAGAGAGAATGCTTCTCCTTTGTACCAGTTGTTTTGGAATTAGTCAGACAGAAATTTATACCTGAAATAGACAGATGTATTTAACCTTTTTCCTTATTTTTTTATACACTCTTTCTTCCAGCTCTGTTGAATTGGATTCAAGTCAGTGGGTGAAGATTCTTCCAAAGCTGAACAAATTATAGTCTCAGGAACTCACATTGCAGGCTTTTTTTGTTGTTGTTGTTGTTTTGATTAACCACAAAACAGTAGAAATGTAGACAATGGTCAAGCCATCAGGGATCAAGCTAAAAACATATAGAATATTCACAGTGTTAAGAACCATGGAATCTGCCGCTGAGGCTGAACTATGACTGACACGTCATTTTGCTGGAGTTGATTCTTCTCAGTCTTTTTGCCATTAGCCTTTTAAATGAGTTCCAGAGCTTAATTAACAAAGACTCTGACAAGTAAGTCCTTAGAAAAAGAAAAGTCTACTGCAAAAAAAAAAAAAAAAAAAAGTAGGCTATTAACTGCAGTTTGTATCACCAAACAGTTGGATAGCAAAATTAGAACTGAAAATACCTAATGTGGATGTCGACTTTAGGGTCCCTCTTAATTCAGATCACAGACACAGATGAACAATTATGCTATTTTTTCAATATGTTTTGACATCTTCTGGCCAAATCTCATTCTTATGTTTGACTATTAAGGTGATGCAATGCAATGCAGGCAGAAATGACATCTCTTTATAGGTCCTATCTAGGCCCCTTGAGAAGCTATTTCTCTTTTCAAGAGGTAAATTGCAAAAATGAACTCTGGGACTTCTTTGCTAGGACTTGTGCTTCTAATGCCGGGGCTATGAGTCCAACTCCTGGGCAGGGACGCTCTGAGTGCCTCATGGTGTGACCAAATCAAAGGAAAGAACTCTGGAATATGGTAGCTAACACCATATACTGAATATTTTATTATATCTGATATCAAATAATTTATGAGAAAATCAATTAAAATTAGGGTTCTTTCTCTCAAACATATATTTAATCTGTGATATAAACATCACATTTAAAAAAAGGAATAATATTTATGTGTGACTGCATGAGTGTGTGTATGTGTATGAAATGTTCACTTAAACAATATTAGTCTATTGTAAAAGCAGGTTTAGAGAAATGATTACTCCATTTTCCTTTGAAAATGACACAAGATCATATAACCCCTTAATTATGTGGAAAATGTGTGCATATATTTAAACCTGAACGTGGCTTTATTTATGCTTATTTTTTGTCAAACATTACGAAAACATTTTTTGTCAAACATTTCAAAAACATTTGCATACAAGACTAGGTGAGATGTAAATGCAACATGAAATTAGTGGAAGCTCTATGCATTCTACATGTATGTTTAAAGGGTAGTGCTGTTGGACAGGGAGCTCAGTTCAGTTGCTCAGTCATTTCCTGTTCTTTGGAAAACGATGGTCCGCAGCACTCCAGGCCTCCCTGTCCATCGCCAACTCCAGGAGCTTTCTCAGACTCATGTCCATCGAATTAGTGACTCCATCCAACCATCTCATCCTCCGTCATCTCCTTCTCCTCCTGCCTTCAGTCTTTCCCAGCATCAGGGTCTTTTCCCATGAGTTAGTTCTTCACATCAGGTGGCCAAAGTATTAGAGCTTCAGCTTGAGCATCAGTCCTTCCAATGAATATTCAAGACTGATTTCCTTTAGGATGGACTGGTTTGATCTCCTTGCAGTGGAAGTGTGATGTAGTAAATATGTTCTGAACTAGAAATCAAAAACATTTTGAGTTCTGATTTTATCATTGAGCCCATAGATTAATCACTGATTCCAGACTTTGAAAATTTAAAAAAAAAAAAAACTAGGCCATACATCTCAAAATATTTTTTTTTCTCCCTGATTCCTCTCTGATCTATATTCCTGATATAATCCAATTTTTCAACAAACCCTTATGAGTGTCTGCTATGTTTTCGCCAGTTTTCCTTTCAGGTGTAAGAAAAATAATCATAACTCCATCCAACAGCATCTCAGATTTAATAAATCCAAGTCAGTGGGAAGCTATGAGTTAATGGTGTGTGTTATGAAAAACACAAAGTGTGGTGCTATGCAAAATAATGCCTGGGGTTACTCTTGATGAACTAGTAAGGTAGGGCCATTCAGAGGTTGCTACTCAAAGTCAAAGCTAAATGGCGGATAAAAAGATCCAGAGGGAAAGAATTCCAAGGAAAGAATCAACAAGTGCAAGAACTGAGAATTAATCAGAAAAGAGCGAAACAACAACAAAAATGTGTTAGTAGGCCTGGAACCAGTGGACAGGGGGATGTGGCGGCCATGCCACCAGAGAGAAGATCTTGGAAAGAAAGTGAAAGTGTTAGTGACTCAGTCATATCTGATTCTTTGGGGATCCATGGACTCCATGTGAGCCCGCCAGGCTCCTCTGCCTGTGGACTTCTCCAGACAAGAACACTGGATGGGGTGCTAGTCTCTTCTCCAGGGGATCTTCCCCACCCAGGCATCAAATCCAGGTTCCCTGCACTGTAGGTGGCTCTTCACTGTCTGAGCCACCAGTGAAGCCCCATAGGCACTTGGTGTGCATATTTCATTTCAGACGCCTGATAATGGCATGCCCTGATTGACATTTCTAAAACGGTCACCCTGGTTGTTCACGGGGATGGGGCATGGGGGGAATTGTTAAGAGGATTTCTTAGTTTGAATTGCTAAAACATGATGTCATAAACTGGGTGGCTTAAACCACAAAAATGTGTTTTTCACAATTCTGGAAACTAAAGACTGTAATCAGGGTGCCACCAGCTTGTTTAGGTTACGCTAAGGACTCTGTTCTTACATGGGGGGAATTGTTAAGAGGATTTCTTAGTTTGAATTGCTAAAACATGATGTCATAAACTGGGTGGCTTAAACCACAAAAATGTGTTTTTCACAATTCTGGAAACTAAAGACTGTAATCAGGGTGCCACCAGCTTGTTTAGGTTACGCTAAGGACTCTGTTCTTGGTTTGTAGATGGCCCTGTTTGGTCATCTTGCTGCCTGATCACATGATGGGTAGCAGAGAGAGGGGAAGTAAGCTCATCCCATTCATGAGAGCTCCATCCTCATAACCTAAACAGCCCCTAAAGGCTTCACCTCCTAATATCACACTGGGTTAGAATTTCAACATGTGGGTTTGGTTGGAGTGGAAGACAGGGGACACGGAGTGCACAAAAGCCTCTGCTCTGTGCAGAGGGAAGGCAGAAGACTGTTAGACCGTTAGTAAGTATTAGGATAATAGCAAGAGCTGATTGCTGTGTTAACGAAACGAATGAATTGAACCTCAAAAATGTTTGGAACGAAGAGTCGGCAGGAATTGCTATGATGGTTTTGTTTAGGGGTGAGGGAGAAATCAAGGCCAGATGTCCAGGTTTTATGTTTGAACAATTAAATAAGATGATGTCATTTACTTCAGTGGGGAGGAGTAAAACAGAGAGGGCATTTAGAGGGTGTATCAGGAGTTTTGATTTATTGAGATGCTTTTAGACATCCAGGTGCAGATGGGTAAGTCAGTAGCTAAGGAGTTTTGAACTGATGGTAGAGGTTTGGGAATATAGCTAATTGAGAAGTCTTAAAATCACAACAGATTTTCCACAAAGACTAGGGTAACCTGAATGGTTTAATGGGAACTTAGATCTGGATGTTTTCAGAAGAGGCCATCACAGCCTTGAGGATGGACCTCAGCCAAGACCTTGTGCTCAGATATTCATGATCAGAACCTTGATACGTCTACACATTGAGAACTGATCTCTTTCTCAGGGAAATGCATACACCATTGAGTGCACATAGACTTTACCTTAATTTATCCGTTCATATTTGTGGCCATATGGAACAGATACTTCTAAAGCAAAAATAAGAATTTTCATAGTAAGAATTTCTAAGATGAGATCAAATTTTCGTCTGGACCTTTCTTGTTCAGTTCAGTTCAGTTCATTTCAGTCGCTCAGTTGTGTTTGACTCTTTGTGACCCCATGAATCACAGCAGACCAGGCCTCCCTGTCCATCACCAACTCCCGGAGTTCACTCAGACTCATGTCCATCGAGTCAGTAATGCCATCCAGCCATCTCATCCTTTGTCCTCCCCTTCTCCTCCTGCCCCCAATCCCTCCCAGCATCAGGGTCTTTTCCAATGAGTCAACTCTTCGCATGAGGTGGCCAAAGTACTGGAGTTTCAACCCTTTAATGCCTGTGTTCTCATGCCCATCTCACTATAATTAGAATTTCCTACAGTGAAAAGAATGTGCTATGTATGGTAATAGTTAACCTAAGGTAGTCTTTCTCTCTCCAGGAATGGTTTACCAATGGCACCATAAATACTTTGGTGAAGATTTTCTTTCTTGAAGAACCTTGGAATTGTACTTGAATGGATACTATTGATACTTGCCCCTGAAAATCATGTTCTAAGGATCCTATTCCTGACTAAACCCTTTAATTTTTTTTCTGACTAGCACATTCTTTCTCTGAATATATTAATGTACTTAATGAGATCTCAGTATCCTCAAAAATTATTTTACTTTAAATATATTTGCATACATCTACATTTTGTATTGACTTACTATCTGAGCTTCCTGGTAGCAATGCTATATTTTCTTTGGTGCAACTTCTTGGGGTAAACATTTTTTAATTCATTTTCCTAGTGTGTCTGACCATATGCAACCCCATGGACTGTAGCCCACCAGGCTCCTCTGTCCATGGAATTATCCAGGCAAGAATACTGGAGGGGGTTGTCATTCTCTTCTCCAGGGGATCTTCCCAACCCAAGGATGGAACCTAGGTCTCCCACATTGCAGGAAGAGTCTTTAGCCTCTGAACCACCGGGGAAGCCATAATAGGTGCCTAATAAGATTGAGAATTACTGAATGACCATATGCAACTCCATGGACTGTAGCCCACCAGGCTCCTCTGTCCATGGAATTATCCAGGCAAGAATACTGGAAGGGGTTGTCATTCTCTTCTCCAGGGGATCTTCCCAACCCAAGGATGAAACCTAGGTCTCCCACATTGCAGGAAGAGTGTTTAGCCTCTGAACCACCGGGGAAGCCGTAATAGGTGCCTAATAAGATTGAGAATTACTGAAGAAATTTTAGTGAAACTTGCTTGGCTGTATTTATCGAAACAGCCACAAAGACTGAAATTTTACTCCATACTATAAATGGAAGAAAAATAAAATACATTCATGATACATTTGAATTATCTGTGTATTCAATTAACCATATTTTTGCCAACCTCAATATGTCAGGGAAACATGGTACTTTTATAGTAGTTTATTTCATTTCAGAACTCAGATGATATTATTTAAACATTCATTTCTTCCAATCGGGGAACCCAGAAAAAAAAATATTTTAAAGTAATTACAATTCATCTAACAATTTACAGATTACATTTGAAACTCCAAGCAATTCTGCTGTGTGTGAAATTTACTGGTTAGTAAATATTAAGCCAGGACCTAGAAACTCCTGTCTCCTAACATTCAATCTCTTAACATTGATAGTCAAGAATTTTCTTGGCTCTCATCTATGAGAGTGGTACTTTCTAGGTGCTTTATGAAGAATACCTCATTTAATCAGCACATAAATCTATAAGACAGGTTATTGTGTTCTCTTCACTACATAGCAGAAAGACTGAATAATTTAGGGAAAACATACTCTGCTTAAGTCTTCAGAACTACGAAGAGACAGCACAGGATCTGCACCAGGGCAGTATGAGTTCAGGGTTCAAAGCCCCTAAACCACAGTGTACGTGATGGGAACTAGCACTCGGAGTGGTTCTCGTTTTCATGACGCCTCCGAAGCATGACTGTTTCTCGGAAGATTTTTTTTTAATCTTTTAACTTATGAAACAGCTATCCATTTTCCTTTGTAACTGACAGATTATATATATGTATATATATACGATACGTATATATATATTATTTATATATATGGCAGTTTATTATATATATATATAATCATATGAAGGAGTAGGGTAGTGATACAGCTCTTAAAGAAGTAATTTACAGCTCAGCATTCAACTTTGCAAATGGAATCCGATCCTCAGTTCAGGAATCGTGACCAGATGTATACGATATTACCTAGCACACACAGTAAAGTTTACAACCTGACATGCACACACTTTCTACATGCTCCTCATTTGCTAAAAACATGCTATGCTAATCGAGTCGAAACAAAATGAGTTTGGGGAATTACTTCCTAATTTTGTTTGAGTCCACAAGTATTTAACTTCAACCTACTTTCATTTTTTTTCCCTTCCCTTTAGTAAAACTGCAACAAACACGAATCTGATAATGTGCCTGTAACGTTATCTTATGTAAAAAATAGCAAAATGTATACAAGTGCTCAACTTCTTTGTTTTTCCCAAATGTTATAATAAATGGCACCTACTTTTTGTTATTTCATAGATACTCTGTTGTTCAGTCACTCAGTCCTGTCCGACTCTGCAACCCTCTGGACCACAGCATGCCAGGCAACCCTGTCCTTGACCATCTCCCAGAGTTTGCTCAAACCCATGTCCACTGAGTCGATGTTGCCATCCAGCCATCTCATCCTCTGTCCACCCCTTCTCCTCCTGCCTTCAATCTTTCCCAGCATCGGGGTCTTTTCTAATGAGTAGACCCTTCACATCAGGTGGCCAAAGTACTGGAGCTTCAGTTTCAGCATCAGTCCTTCCAGTGAATATTCAGGATTGATTTCCTTTAGGATTGACTGGTTTGATCTCCTTGCAGTCCAAGGGACTCTCAAGAGTCTTCTCCAACACCACAGTTCAAAAGCATCAATTCTTCAGCACTTAAATTTCTTGGTCAATGTTAAATTTTCTTTTGGACAAAGATCTCATTAATATCTCATTTACAAAAGAAAACATTTCACTACCTCCTGTTTAACCTTTATTCAACCACACTATGTCCTCAATACAAATACATAATCTCGGGAAGTTGAGACAGTACATTCTCTCCGTTGCTTTCTCGGAGACCTGTAGAAATACTGGCGTCCTTAGTCACAGAGGGTAATAACGGATGCTACTTCCTACCACCTTGTTTCTAATAAATTGGAAGCAGCTTTCACTCATTTAACTATCACTAGTGCACTCCAGTACTCTTGCCTGGAAAATCCCCTGGGTGGAGGAGCCTGATAGGCTGCATTCCATGGGGTCGAGAAGAGTCGGACACTACTGAGTGACTTCACTTTCGCTTTTCAGTTTCACGCATTAGAGAAGGAAATGGCAACCCACTCCAATGTTCTTGCCTGGAGAATCCCAGGGACGGGGGAGCCTGATGGGCTGCCATCTATGGGGTCGTACAGAGTGGGACACGACTGAAGCGACTTAGCAGTACTCCAGGCATCCCATCCCATCAATTCACGGGAAACAGATGGGAAAACAGTGGAAACAGTGTCAGACTTTATTTTTTTGGGCTCCAAAATCACTGCAGATGGTGACTGCAGCCATGAAATTAAAAGACACTTACTCCTTGGAAGGAAAGTTATGACCAACCTAGATAGTATATTCAAAAGCAGAGACATTACTTTGCCAACAAAGGTCCATTTAGTCAAGGCTATGGTTTTGCCAGTAGTCATGTATGGATGTGAGAGTTGGACTGTGAAGAAAGCTGAGCGCTGAAGAATTGATGCCTTTGAACTGTGGTGTTGGAGAAGACTCTTGAGAGTCCCTTGGACTGCAAGGAGATCCAACCAGTCCATCCTAAAGGAGATCAGTCTTGGGTGTTCATTGGAAGGACTGATGCTAAAGCTGAAACTCCAATACTTTGGCCATCTCATGAGAAGAGTTGACTCATTCAAAAAGACCCTGATGCTGGGAGGCATTGGGGGCAGGAGGAGAAGGGGATGACAAACAATGAGATGGCTGGATGGCATCACCAACTCAATGGACATGAGTTTGGGTCAACTCCGGGAGTTGGTGATGGACAGGGAGGCCTGTTGTGCTTCAATTCAAGTCATGTCCGACTCTCCAAAGTGTCGGACATGACTGAGAGACTGAACTGAACTGAACTGAACTGAAGTGCTCCAGGAAACCTTTAAAGTGAAAGTGAAGTCACTCAGTTGTGTCCGACTTTTTGCGACCCCATAAACTGTAGCCTACCAGGCTCCTCCATCCATGGGATTTTCCAGGCAAGAGTACTGGAGTGGGTTGCCATTTCCTTCTCCAAGGAAACCTTTAGGGTGCTGCTATCCTGACCTTTCTTTCTATCAGTCTCTGTTTCTCATGTATTTCTCTCTCTCTCTCCTCTTTTCCTTTCCTGTTCATAGTCCCTTTAGCTAAGCAAAGGAAGCCCAACAATTCTAAAGTGGGTAGTCTATCCCTTCTCCAGCAGATCTTCTCAACCCAAGTATTGAACCAACCAATCCTGCACTGCGGGAAATTTCTTTACCAACTGAGCTATGAGGACAGCCCCTTTTGCTAAAAAACATGAGGCCAATTTCAGAAAGCAAGAATAAAATTTTTCTCTGAGATGCTATTGTGTGCTTTTGAAAAAGCTTTCTTCTCTGCTATCCATGGAGTGGTTTACTGCTCTATATGCCATTCTCTGCAATTTGGCAATGTCCTCCTTTAAGAGTTTCTGTCCTACTACTGTTAACTCTTATTACTTTGTCTGAAAGTTCTCCTGACTTTTGTTCTCCTGGTGTGTAACAGAGAAATTTCTCCTAATTATAAGGTTCTCAAGTCAAGGATGATAGTAAAATCCTTTTTTGTAGCAGAGATATACTATGTGCTCATGAAATCCTCTTTACAACACCACCAACACACTAGAGAGCAGGCCTCAGCCACCTTCATATGAAATGGTTGCACACTTACCAGACCACTGGTGGTTGGCCCAGTCTTCGACACAATGTGGTGTTACTTGTTCAGACATTAAGGATGAACAGAGAAACTTCGGTATCTGACCAGTAAGTGCACAGAGAGGGTCAAGGAGAACGAAATTGATGATAAATCCCTGCATTCTGCCATCAGTTCCTACAGCAAGTACATAGTGTGCTGTTTTTCTACAAACTGATGTGATTCTACATAACATGAGACTGAAATAGATGTTACCAAAGGTCCCTTGCTTGAGTTTCTGTGAGTTTATCTCTGGTTGTGTTTACTGGGTTTAGACTGTCTTTTCCTGATACTACTTCCTGAGCTTCCAAATGCGCACTGGAAACTCTTTCTCTCCAGTCCCAGTGGTACTCTGTAAATGGCCGCACCCTATCTATTGGCACACAGCATTGTAACTGTCTGGTTATTTGTGAAATGCCACCACTACCCTCTGAGTTCACTGAGACCAAGAACTCTGGAGCCTCACCCAGAGAGGACTATTATTGTTGAGTAAATAACAAATCTTTTAGTAATCATATATGTCAAAGGGTGGGCTGCTAAACATATTTTCAACAAAATGACAGATAATTCTGTTTTGACCAGAATTCTCTCTTGTCTCTCAAATGGCTGCAATGTGCTGCAAGCAACAAGACCTTTACCAAAAGCAGATGTTGTGAACTTGGATGGAGCCGTCATTCAGACACATGGAAACTCCAAAACTCTTTGTCACTTTTTGGCAGCTGGGACCATATGTCTGCTCTGATATCTTGATTCAGAGATGTAGACTATTTTAATCAGGGATGTATTATAAAATTTTATTTAAATTTCAAAATTACAAAGAATATCTAAACTTATATTTGGGGTCTCACATGGATAACTACCAATTCTATTATTATATGTTTAGCCCTTATCAGATTGGCAAATAGCATGTATTAGTTCATATTAAGCTTTATTTAATATTATGAAAATCATTTTATAAGTTTCATGTGGATAACATATATTTTTGGATGATAAAATGTTAAGTTGGGGATATTATTACTAGTGTTTTCAAGTCATATCTGAAGCCATATTTTTAAATTTCAACCACAGCCAGTGTAGGCTAACTAAAAAGCATAGTGTGGTTTTACTAGTCACTGCATTTTTCTTAAAGAGTTGTATTCATGACTAAATGGAGGTTGTGACTAAATAACTACCAAAACGCTGTCAAATTAATACTTCATGATTACCCCTAGGAAATACTAGAATTTAGGAAAATGTTCCCAGATTGGCAAATATATACATATGTATCAAAATAAATATTTTATCATATAAATATTCTATTACAACAAAATTTCAGACAAGTAATCACTCTAAAGATAAATAAAATCCTGACAAAACAAAATTAAATTTCTAACTATTGATGTTGGAGGTGGCAAATCCACGAAGTGAGAGGCAACAGGAATGTTCATCGGTGACGAGAAAGTCAGCAACCAGGAAATAGAATGAGAAAAGAATAAGGTCAGGAAATTTTGTGAAACTGTAAGAAGCCTGAGAGACCTGTTGGACAAAGTATTAAGGAGTTCAAGTAAGTTATTGAGAAAATGTTTAATTATGAAGTTGCTTTAGTTTCACCTTTTCTGAAGAGTAGCTTTATTTTACTTTTCTACATTTTTGCTCCCGACTTCCTCTTTTACTTCTAATGTGTTCCTGCAAAGCCATTTTAGTTATTTCCAGCTCTTTGTGACCCTATGCCAGGCTCCTCTGTCCATGGGGTTCTCCAGGAAAGAATACTGGGATGGGTCGCCATTTTCTTCTCCAGGGGATCTTCCTGCCCTAGGGAGTGAGTCCACCTCTCTTTAAGTCTCCTGCATTGACAGGCAGTTCTTTACCAGTAGTGCCACCTGGAAATTCTAAATACCATGAGCACTGTCATCAGAAAAATCATTGAATTCAGCATAGTAACATTATCTTCTCAATTCTGTGATTCCAAATTCTTCAAAATAGATATTCTCTTTTTCATAAAATAATGAATGATATCTATGGTGAGAATGTGAACCAAGCACTAGATATGACTGGTTTTTCATTCATTTAAAATTCATCTTACATCTTAAGATGGAAATCTTGTAAGAGAAATAATTTCCTGAATCCATTTCTGCCTTCTAGTTCCTAGTCAAATGTAGAAGTGTCATGGCATTGATTGGAAGCATACAGAAGGATCTAGAAAAAAAGTCATAAATCTAGAATCAAAAACACATATTGTTCTGGACCCCTAACATTAAATGCTCTTATTTGTTGCATTCCATCATCGCTTTTTGACAAAACCCTAGAACCTGAGTGGTCTTAGCAAAAGTTTTTGAATTGTGAGCAACAAAACCTGATGCTTCTTACCACCAGAAGAATGTATTATAATAGAACAAGCATCGTCTAATCTGTCCTGTGTGTTGTGTAATTCTTTGACTATAGAAAAAAACATGTTGAAAGTAGTCACCCGTATTTCTACTCATGGTGATTAATTTCCTTATATATAAGGTTTCTTATAATTATTTTCTGAAAAGTCGACTGAAATATATGCACAAAACTTTGTATGGTAGTGATCACTAAATCATTCTTAATCAATAACAATTACTTGGCACTGTTTATATCAATTTTCTTGTACATAAATACTCCGTGATTAACAGGCTTCCTTGGTGGCTCAGATGGTAAAGAATCTGCCTGCAATGTGAGAGACACAGGTTCAATCCCTGGGTCAGGGAGAACCCATGGAGAAGGAAATGGCAACCCACTCCATTATTTTTGCCTGGAGGATTCTATGGACAGAGAATCCTGGCAGGCTACAGTTGCTGGTGTTGAAAAGAGTAGGATAGGACTGAGTGAGTAACGTTTTCACTTTCGCTTTTGCCTATTCACTCTCAAATTGCCTATGGAAAATCTTATAGGCAAGTTCAATCCCTGGGTCAGGGAGAACCCATGGAGAAGGAAATGGCAACCCACTCCATTATTTTTGCCTGGAGGATTCTATGGACAGAGAATCCTGGCAGGCTACAGTTGCTGGTGTTGAAAAGAGTAGGATAGGACTGAGTGAGTAACGCTTTCACTTTCGCTTTTGCCTATTCACTCTCAAATTGCCTATGGAAAATCTTATAGGCAGCTATCTTTCAGAAATTAAGTAAAGCAGTAAGAAAGATGAATTCATTTGTTTTATTATTGTTTTTTTTAAAGTCAGTTTGGATTACTATAATAAAGTCCATAGATTTGATGTCTCAAACAACAGAAATGTATTTCTTACAATTTTGGAGACCGAGGAACCCAAGATCAAGGTTGCTGCTGACTCAATTCAGATTTGCAGGTACCCATCCTTTCATTTTGTCCTCACATAGTGCAGACTGTGAACCCTCTTTCTCTTCTTATAAAGATATTATTTCCATCACGAGGGTCCCATCCTCTTGATTTTATCCAAAACTACCTCCAAAGTCCCCACCTCTTAATACCATCTCCTTGGGTGTTAAGGTTCCAATATATAGATTTGAACAGGAAAGAGGACATGAACATGTAGGCCAAAACATCTTTAAATTACAAACTAAAAATGCTGTCTGTCAAACTAAAAAAAGAAAAAAAATCTTCTTTTTGTATTTGGTATATATTATAAAGAAGTGGCATATTGTAAATATCAGTATTTTTACACACAAAAAGAAAACATATCAGAAGTGATGTATATCATTTCCAGATCAAGAATTTAATAAATAAGTGTCTCTTTCCACCCTCAACCATTCTCATTCTCCTCTTTTCCTGCCTGGAGGCAGATAATGACATGTCTCTAGGGGAACAGGGAAGTCAAAATCTGGAAAGACTAGGCAGCTGAACCACCATATGGAGATGAGCCATCTGCTGAGAACACCCTCTGTGAATCAGTATATAAGAAATAAGCTTTAATTGCAATTGGACTGTTACCACCCATGTGGGATTATTTTGTAATACAACCTTATGCTAATCACTCTTTTCTCTTTCTTCCTTATCTAACACTTCTTGTATTTTTATGCTTTGACTGGATAAAATATTTCTCATGAATATTGTGCTTGAAATTGGAATTTCACTTGTGAAAATTTTAGGTGACAGTATTGATATCGTGTTGACTCATTCTCTCAAGATGGAAAGAATTCTCAATTTTTAAAAAGTTTTTTTTTTTGCTTGAAAATTCTTGGAGTCAATTATTAAATGACTAAATATTTAAAGGTTATGTTTAATCTTACAAATGCTAAAACAATAAACACTTGTATGGGATCTAGAAATTTGTTATGTCAATTTTGCTTCAATTTAAAATTGTTTAAATATAGTGAACTCCAAAAGAGTATGTTTTTGTTCCCAAGATTATTCTGCCAAGGGTAACTTCTTGGTATTTGTATTATTTGCCAGATTATGTATCTCTTTAAGTACTCTTCTAGTTAATCAACAGCATTCAATTGTTGGAGCACTTAATTTTTGCAAAGAAAAACACGGATTTATAATTCTAATGATATTTTGGCAAAGATATTCCAAAAACGATTTTACTCTAGTTGTGCCTGGAATGCTAACATTTACTTAAACGTGACTACTCACGAATCAACCTTAAAGCTAAATGGGTTGCTTTGATTGTATTTGATGTTTGGGGACTGATAATTATGAGCTTAAAAGTGCAATCACTGCAGTATTGATCGTGTACAAGATCACAAATGACAGAAATGGCATGATGTGGGTATTTGACAGTTTCTTGGTCCAAAGCCTAAAGCCAACACTTAGCAGCAGATTTTTCCCAAATACTAAAGATGAAACTTAACATGTTAGTGTATGATTATTACTTCCACAGGAAATGAGTTCACACCTCACTACTTTCACACACATCACTCCCTTTCTCTCCATTTACCCTATCATTACCTCATCTGTCTGATAAATCTATCTTTGCAGATCCACATGGAGCAGCTCTGCTTTTCAAGAAATCCATCTTGAACATTATTTTGTCAACATCTCAATCTCTATAATCTTATGTATCCCACTTAAAACTTAATTATTTGGTTGTATGTCTGTATGTGTTGTGTATCCTATGAAAAGTGAAAGAGTCACCCAGTTGTGTCTGACTCTTTGTGACCAAATGGACTATACAGTCCATGCAATCCTTCAGGCCAGAATACTGGAGTAGTTAGCGTTTTCCTTCTCCAGCGGATCTTCCCGACCCAGGAATAGAACCAGGTCCCCCGCATTGCAGGTGGATTCTTTACCAACTGAGCTATGAGGGAAGCCTGTGTATCCTATAGTAGGTCAATAAATGTTTATTGAACATCAAAGTAGCATTTCTTTACAGGGTTTGAATGTAAAGAATTTCAAAAAAAATTTTTTTTTGGCAGTTTCTTGTTAAATAGAAAAACATGAGCCCACATACAGTCAGGCATTAATCACTAGTTTGCAATAAAATGCCTGACTATGTGCCAGCTTATGACAGTGAGGACAGCTGATTGCTTTGAGCATGTGTGGGGATGATGGACTTACTGAGGTCAGAGGCATTTACTTGGTTTCTGGAAAACAGGAAGTGTGAGGGAACACTCATGGATAAAAGAAAGCTGAGGAAGCCCTGTAGTATGGGGAAGATCCCTGTGGTAGAGTTGGGAGTGTTTGCTGCTAAGTCGCTTCAGTCGTGTCCAACTCTGTGCAATCCCGTGGACTGCAGCCTACCAGGCTCCTCCGTCCATGGGATTTTCCAGGCAAGAGTACTGGAGTGGGCTGCTTAGCACCAATTTAGAAAGTTTCCAGCAGTAGACGTGGCTCCTCTGCAGTATTAGAGTAGACGGCTGAACACAAAACAGGGATGTTCCTTGAGGAGCTGATGATGGCTCAGGTGTGAGCAAGTTCTCCATGCTGAGTACCCTTTTATTCCACGCCTGAGAGTCTCAATCAGCTGTTGTTTAACCCCTGGGGCCTGGGATAAGGATGATGACAATAACATAGCACAATCTTTGATCTCTCTAGCAATAACTGGGGCTTCTCTAGCCACTGTGTTTAATTCTTATATTTGGAAAAAGCCTTCAGTGTGTCAGCCCCCACCATCCACAGTGATACTTGACAGCCACCACCTTCTGTCCAGAAACAGCTTTGCTTGCAGCAAGCTCTCCCAATAGAGAAAGGCCAGCTGGGGAAACGGCCCTGACTACATAACACCAGGGGGCTTCCCAGATGGCACTCATGGTAAAGAGCCTGCCTGCCAACGCAGAAGACATGAGAGATGCTGGTTGGATCCCTAAGTTGGGAGGATCCTCTGGAGGAGGAAATGGCAGCCCACTCCAATATTCTTACCTGGAGAATCCCATGGTCAGAGGAGCCTGGTGGACTGTCTCTTATACACATCTAGATGTGTATAAGAGACAGCTTTTATTCCACGCCTGAGAGTCTCAATCAGCTGTTGTTTAACCCCTGGGGCCTGGGATAAGGATGATGACAATAACATAGCACAATCTTTGATCTCTCTAGCAATAACTGGGGCTTCTCTAGCCACTGTGTTTAATTCTTATATTTGGAAAAAGCCTTCAGTGTGTCAGCCCCCACCATCCACAGTGATACTTGACAGCCACCACCTTCTGTCCAGAAACAGCTTTGCTTGCAGCAAGCTCTCCCAATAGAGAAAGGCCAGCTGGGGAAACGGCCCTGACTACATAACACCAGGGGGCTTCCCAGGTGGCACTCATGGTAAAGAGCCTGCCTGCCAACGCAGAAGACATGAGAGATGCTGGTTGGATCCCTAAGTTGGGAGGATCCTCTGGAGGAGGAAATGGCAGCCCACTCCAATATTCTTACCTGGAGAATCCCATGGTCAGAGGAGCCTGGTGGGCTACAGTCCATAGCATCACAAAGAATCAGAAATGACTGAGGTGACTTAGCACGCATGCATGCATATAGCACCAGAGGATATGAAACACTAGATTAATCGGGCAGGGCTGTCATAAGTAAATACAAAAGGACATCCAAGGAGCAACACTCATTTGAAGAAACTCCAGAGCACAGAAGAGAAAGGCCAGGATCAGAACAAAGAACAACAGAACAGAGAGGAAAACAGGGTGAAAAATAAGCCAAACATTTAAATATGTTCTGATCAATATCTTCGGAGGAATATACTGGATCAATAGGACAAGAGTTAACAAACCAGGAAGATAAGCAATTAGAGGTTAAGCAGTACTCTTATTGGCAACGTCACAGGAAAAATAGATGTGCTGAAAATATAGTTGAGGGACTCTCTGGAGAGTTGAAAGAGACAGTAGCATACTTCAACTCTCAGTCATAGGGGTTCCACAAGAAAGAGGAAGAAGGGAATGCCTCCGCTAGGAATTTCAGGGGTTGAGACTCTGTGCTTCGAGGCAGGGACAGAATTTGGAACTCTGGTCGGGGAACTAAGATCCCACATGCAGCTAATCTCAAAATGAAATTAACAAAAAAAGAAAGAGGGAGAGACAATAAAAGGAAGACAACAATCAAAGCAATAATAAGAGAAAGTGTTACAGAGCTGAAGTAAGACAAACACCTTCAGACTTCTTAGACCCATTGAATAGCAGACAGAACAGGGGCAGACAGACCTCTACATAGAGTTCTGAAAGCTGGCACCATGTAGAGTGAACTCCTGAAGAGAAATATTAAAACGATTTACCTGCAAAAGAAATAGAACGATAATAAACTCATATGCTTCTGTTATTAAAGCAGGTTCTAGAAAAAGCTGTAAATTACTTGGAAACAAAATAATCAGGAACTAAGGGTAATAATATATGTTGAGGATTAAATAAATGTTGTAGTTAGGGGTACACCAAACAAAAAAAGAATATCTTTATCTTTTACGTCACATTTTAAAATTTATCTTTACAAGCACATCTGTCTCTTAACACACCTAATGTATATGTGCTTTCCTTTTGGTACTTAAAAAAGTGTCATTCCTGTGAAAATTCCTACATTTATTTGTATCAACTCTTTTCTCAGTACATTTTCTATCCCTTCTAGTAGGTATTTGAGACAGAATTATATTGAGTTCACTCAATAAATTGTAGGGATATTGTCACCCTGCTTCTTTAACTTCTATGCAGAGTACATCATGAGAAACGCTGGACTGGAAGAAATACAGGCTGGAATCAAGATTGCCGGGATAAATATCAATAACCTCAGATATGCAGATGACACCACCCTTATGGCAGAAAGTGAAGAGCTGCTAAAAAGCCTCTTGATGAAAGTGAAGGAGGAGAGTGAAAAAGTTGGCTTAAAGCTCAACATTCAGAAAACGAAGATCATGGCATCTGGTCCAATCACTTCATGGGAGATAGATGGGGAAACAGTGGAAACAGTGTCAGACTTTATTTTGGGGGGCTCCAAAATCACTGCAGATGGTGACTGCAGCCATGAAATTAGAAGACGCTTACTCCTTGGAAGAAAAGTTATGACCAACCTGGATAGTATATTCAAAAGCAGAGACATTACTTTGTCGACTAAGGTCCGCCTAGTCAAGGCTATGGTTTTTCCTGTGGTCATGTATAGATGTGAAAGTTGGACTGTGAAGAAAGCTGAG
>SJYX01012810.1:213032-240059 GCA_006410675.1 Oreotragus oreotragus | reverse complement strand
CATATTTCTGAAATGAGGCAGAGAACTAAGGAGAAAGAGAAGTGTTCATTTCTGGCTTTAGTTCTCCTATTTTCCTGAGACTGTTAATTTTCATAGTAAAAGCATTGTGTTGAATGGCTCCTTTGTGAAAAATCTATTATAATTTATTTTCAGGCAGACTAATTACCTAACAACAGGAACAGTGTATTACAGAAAATTCACTATTATCTTTTCTAAAAAGAAACAGAACTTTTCAGAAGAGAGAGGAAATAAATCAACAGAACACACAAAGCAGTATGTTTGAGGACAAAGGAAATTTAATGAAAGAGACACCATGATGGCTGGTTCTTTGTTATGAGGGCTGGTGATTACTGTTAAATAAAAGGGCAAATCATTATTAGAAATTTTAGGTAAGTACTTCAATAAATTCTTTCCTTTCATATTGAAGATCATATCTGACTTTGATGAGATTTTTTTTAATGTGTGCTTCAAAAGATTGTGCATAAGAGAAAAAGAGAAAGAAATCATCAGAATATGATAGCAGAAGATGTCATCCAAATAATTTTCAGACAGTAGATTTAGGTAGTAAATCTATGGCTATACAAAAAAAAAATTCCGATTATTCTAGCATGCATTATTACTTATAAAAGAAATAGTTGCTATATCCTTGAATAAAATACTTTGAAACACTGTTTTAAAGCAACTGTCTATTGATTTCCAGGCTTTTTACTGGACAGTTGAGACTGAGACATGAATAAACATGGCTCCTTTCCTTGAGAAAGCTATATTTAAATGGACAGAAACATAATACAATTAGCATATGGTAGTAGATTGAATTTTGTCCCCTGAAAAGATAAATTCAACTGTTAATTCTTGATTTCATAAATNGTCTATTGATTTCCAGGCTTTTTACTGGACAGTTGAGACTGAGACATGAATAAACATGGCTCCTTTCCTTGAGAAAGCTATATTTAAATGGACAGAAACATAATACAATTAGCATATGGTAGTAGATTGAATTTTGTCCCCTGAAAAGATAAATTCAACTGTTAATTCTTGATTTCATAAATGTGACCGTATGGAAACAGAATCTTTGCAGACGTAATTCATTAATGGTTTCAAGATGATACCTCACTGGTTTTAGAGTGAACCGGAAATCTGATGAGTGGTGTTCTCATATGAGTAGGGGAGGACACAGAGACCCAGGAGGGGGAAAAAATGCCATGTGAAGACGGAGACTAGAAAGCTTTACTTTATGTCTTTTTCATTCTGGGACTAGCAAACACATTCTCCTGAGAAAGGCAGATGTACAAGAGTGCAAGTAGAAACATGAAAATGTAGGAATGGACCAGGCCCACTAAATTTTCTGCTTTATTCCAAATAAATCCAAGGTATGGAAAAATATATTCCACCCTTTTCATGGGAGGAAATTTGAAGTTTCATGGGAAAAGATAAGAAAGCAAGAGTTGTTGAAAGAGGCCAATAATACAATCAGCCATACTTGGCTATACGGTGCGACATATTCCCACATTTTCTGCTGCATTTCAAAATATTTTCCTCCCTCAGACTCTAAGTTATTATGTCTCACTTCTTAGATCTCTAATAAATGGATTGCCCTTTGGTTCAGTCCTTGAAGCCTTTTTCTTTTCTACGTACTCTCCTTTTCAGTTTTCTCATCTAGATCCCTAAGCCATAGATAATACACATTCCATAAAAGAAGGGATTTTTTTTTTAACAGATATGATCCATGTGTATATACAAGAGCTTGGCCCACATATATGCTCATCCATTAAAATCTATTTTTGAATGAATGAATCTGTAAATTAGTATGATGATGACTCGGAGACTCCTTCGTTAACCTGTTCTTTGAACTCTAGACATGTATATCCCACTCTCTCATTGATATATCTGTTCCAATGTCTTTTAAGGATTTCAAGTTAACCTTTTGTTTAACTACATTTGATTAATTTNCATGGGAAAAGATAAGAAAGCAAGAGTTGTTGAAAGAGGCCAATAATACAATCAGCCATACTTGGCTATATGGTGCGACATATTCCCACATTTTCTGCTGCATTTCAAAATATTTTCCTCCCTCAGACTAAGTTATTATGTCTCACTTCTTAGATCTCTAATAAATAGATTGCCCTTTGGTTCAGTCCTTGAAGCCTTTTTCTTTTCTACGTACTCTCCTTTTCAGTTTTTTCATCTAGATCCCTAAGCCATAGATAATACACATTCCACAAAAGAAGGGATTTTTTTTTTAACAGATATGATCCTTGTGTNTCTAAGTTATTATGTCTCACTTCTTAGATCTCTAATAAATGGATTGCCCTTTGGTTCAGTCCTTGAAGCCTTTTTCTTTTCTACGTACTCTCCTTTTCAGTTTTCTCATCTAGATCCCTAAGCCATAGATAATACACATTCCATAAAAGAAGGGATTTTTTTTTTAACAGATATGATCCATGTGTATATACAAGAGCTTGGCCCACATATATGCTCATCCATTAAAATCTATTTTTGAATGAATGAATCTGTAAATTAGTATGATGATGACTCGGAGACTCCTTCGTTAACCTGTTCTTTGAACTCTAGACATGTATATCCCACTCTCTCATTGATATATCTGTTCCAATGTCTTTTAAGGATTTCAAGTTAACCTTTTGTTTAACTACATTTGATTAATTTAGCTTTTGGTTGATTAAATTAAATATGTTTTGGTTAACGTTTAGTTAACTAAATTACATATCTTTCCTGCCAATCTTCTACAACTAAGCGAATGGCAAATCTATCTTTCCACTTGGTAATACGAAAAACTTTGAAATTGTCTCTGATTTCTCTCTTTCTTTCATGCCTGATATTAATAGTACATACGTGTATGTCTGTAACCACTTTGTTTTTTTTAGAGCTTCCATTTTACTTTATTTTACTTTACAGTACTCTATTGGCTGTCTCTTATACACATCTCGGAGACTCCTTCGTTAACCTGTTCTTTGAACTCTAGACATGTATATCCCACTCTCTCATTGATATATCTGTTCCAATGTCTTTTAAGGATTTCAAGTTAACCTTTTGTTTAACTACATTTGATTAATTCAGCTTTGGTTGATTAAATTACATATGTTTTGGTTAACCTTTAGTTAACTAAATTACATATCTTTCCTGCCAATCTTCTACAACTAAGCAAATGGCAAATCTATCTTTCCACTTGGTAATACGAAAAACTTTGAAATTATCTCTGATTTCTCTCTTTCTTTCATGCCTGATATTAATAGTACATACGTGTATGTCTGTAACCACTTTGGAAGTTGGCCTGGCAATTTCTTATTAAGTTAAATATGCTCATAGAGGCATTTTTCATATTAAATCCATGCTGGAAACAACCCAAATACCCATTAACAAGAGACTAGATGAACAAAGTTTGGATATTCACACAATTATATGCTACCTAGAAATAAAATGGAAGAATTTATTGATGTGTGCAACACCATAGATGAACCTCAAAAACACTGTGCTGAGTTAAAGAAATCAGGATAAAGAGGAATACATATGATTCAACTTGTATAAATTTCTGGAATAGGCATAACTCATTTATGAGGAAAGTAATCAGAAAANTTTTTTTAGAGCTTCCATTTTACTTTATTTTACTTTACAGTACTCTATTGGCTGTCTCTTATACACATCTCGGAGACTCCTTCGTTAACCTGTTCTTTGAACTCTAGACATGTATATCCCACTCTCTCATTGATATATCTGTTCCAATGTCTTTTAAGGATTTCAAGTTAACCTTTTGTTTAACTACATTTGATTAATTCAGCTTTGGTTGATTAAATTACATATGTTTTGGTTAACCTTTAGTTAACTAAATTACATATCTTTCCTGCCAATCTTCTACAACTAAGCAAATGGCAAATCTATCTTTCCACTTGGTAATACGAAAAACTTTGAAATTATCTCTGATTTCTCTCTTTCTTTCATGCCTGATATTAATAGTACATACGTGTATGTCTGTAACCACTTTGGAAGTTGGCCTGGCAATTTCTTATTAAGTTAAATATGCTCATAGAGGCATTTTTCATATTAAATCCATGCTGGAAACAACCCAAATACCCATTAACAAGAGACTAGATGAACAAAGTTTGGATATTCACACAATTATATGCTACCTAGAAATAAAATGGAAGAATTTATTGATGTGTGCAACACCATAGATGAACCTCAAAAACACTGTGCTGAGTTAAAGAAATCAGGATAAAGAGGAATACATATGATTCAACTTGTATAAATTTCTGGAATAGGCATAACTCATTTATGAGGAAAGTAATCAGAACAACATTTGCCTTTGATGGGGCCATTGATGGACTGGGAAGAAAAATAATGAATATTACTGAAATGATAAAAAAGCTCATGCAATGATACAATGTATGTTATTGCAGGTATAAGAAACTGCCAAAATTCTCTGTATTCTAAGCTTTGGTGTATACATTTCACTATATATATTTTTCCCTTTTTATCCAAAGTGGATAATCTACTGAAATATCTTTTTTAAATTCCTCTTTATTATATATATAGCATGTATTTTATATATATATATATATTATGTATAATAGTTTATATTTAAGTAATATATTACATAGATTTGCATGTTATAACTATCATGATATATTATATCATGTGTGATTCTAAAATTTACTTCAAGTTTCTTTTCATGAGGCAAAGTAATCAGATTTAATATAATTAAATTAATCAATCTTTCAGTTTACAGTTTACTTTGGTTGTGTTTTATTTAAAGCTTTCAATTCCACTCTGAACATCTGAAAATATCTTTAAAAATTTCTTTTCTTAAGTTTTGGTTTTCAAATTTAAGTCCTCTGACCACCTGATATGATCTGTATCACTTATTTCCATTTGGATAACCGACTGTTCCAGCAGATTATTGAAGATGTCATCTTTTTTTGTTTGTTTGGTTTCTTTTCCCTCTGAACTACCCTGTTCTGTCATATATAGTTTCCTGTAAATATGTGGAGTTCTGTTTCTAGAGTCTTAATTATGTTGTACTTCTCTACCTGTTGGTACCATCACACTGTCCTAATTTCTAGAAGTTTTTCTAGTTACACTGTAGTTAAGTCAATAATTGCTAAGTCACTTCAGTCGTGTCCGACTCTATGTGACCCCATAGACAGCAGCCCCCCAGGCTCCACCGTCCCTGGGATTCTCCAGGCAAGAACACTGGAGTGGGGTGCCATTTCCTTCTCCAATGCATGAAAGTGAAAACTGAAAGTGAAGTCGCTCAGTCGTGTCTGACTCAGCGACCCCATGGACTGCAGCCCACCAGGCTCCTCCGTCCATGGGATTTTCCAGGCAAGAGTACTGGAGTGGGGTGCCATTGCTTTCTCCACAATACATACTATTACCCATGAATTCCTTGGTTGCTAAGATAATTTATCAGCAATGGGTTGAAGACTTTCCCAAGTGCTTTTCCATTTCATTTATGGAAAATTTCACGTGGTGTTTTGCCTTTACTTTGTTAATATGCAAATGTTATTGAAAGAGTTTCTAATTGTGAATCAAAGTTGCATTTTGTTTTCTTGGCAAAAACCTAGATTGATTATAAATTCTTTGGAATACAATATCAAGCTTATTTCTGATGTCAAATCTCTTAACATACATTTGGTTATAGTCTCTCCTTTTTCATTTTTCTGAATAGGTTTGTATAAGATTGAAATCATGTGTTTAAATGTTACATACCACTTTATAAATTATACAAACCTAGAATTTTTATATTTTATACTATGTATTCCATGTATTGGATAGTTATAATACTATTAAACTATTTATCTTTAATTCAGTTTTTTAGTTGAAATATGTGGCTCTTTGTCTAGGCTATTTTGAATAGTCAAAAACATAGAGGGTGTCTACATGCTTAGATGCTTGTATGTGTCTAGTTGATTAGGCTATGATGTCCAGTTATTCAATCAAACACAAATCTAGGTACTACTGTTGAAGTATTTTGTAGATGTGGATGAATTCTGGAATCAGATAACTTTAAGTAAAGGAAATAATTATTGATAATTTAGTTAGAACTTATCCATTCAGTGGAAAGGTCTTAAGAAAAAAAAAAAAAAACTTAGGTATTTCAGAGAATGAGGAAATGATTGCAGCAATGAGTACCACTCAATAATCCTCAACATCCCAGCCTCTTTTACAATTATTGAACTTGCCAGCCCCAACTATAGGCATAAGTCAATTCTTTGTTTTTTTGTTTTTGTTTTTGTTTTGTTTTTTAAAGAGCTTCCATTTTACTTTATTTTACTTTACAGTACTCTATTGGTTTTGGCATACATTGATATGAATCTGCCACGGGTGTACACGAACTCCCAAACATGAAACCCCCTCCCACCTCCCACCCCACATCATCCCTCCGGATCATCCCCATACACCAGCCCCAAGCATCTTGCATCCTGCATTGAACATAGACNTTAAAGAAACTAGAAAGGCATGAAAACTAAATGCAAGAGGAAAAAAAAAATCTCTGATTGCATCCTGGATTGTTTATTAAGACAATAATACAAATCATTAAGACAATAGGTACATTTAGTTATGATGTGTATGTGGCAGCCTATAACCTGTTCTCAACCATTGCACCATCTATAGCAGGCTTTAGGATCTAGCATCTGTCTCTTATACACATCTAGATGTGTATAAGAGACAGCTCCCTCAGAGTCCAAAAGTCTGCTCTACACATCTGTGTCTCTTTTGCTGTCCTGCATACAGGGTCCTCATTACCATTTGATTCTACTGGTCTGTTTCTCTGGAGAATCTTGACCGATATGTATCTCAGTTGAGATCTCATTTTTTAAGCTCTATCTTTGTTGTTTCAACTTCCTCAGTCAGAAGCTACTCTAAGTCATGGCTTCAGACTTTGTTGAGCAGCAGACATTTTACAGCCTTTCTTTCAAACCTTGTCTTTTGGTTCAGTCACCAATCTCTCATAAAACACTGTTCATCCTCAATAGATCAGAGGAGCTAAAATTTTGGTCCCACTATCTTTTACAGAATCCAGCAGACTGATATGTTTCATCCTGATGATAAATTTGGGCTTCAATTCCTCAGGATATTTATCTTGATTTTGAGGCTAGATCACCTTCCTTACATATTATAGTAGAATTTATGCATCAAAGTATTCTGCAATATATCTCTCACTTACTCTTTCTACATACAGATATATATATACACATTTAGGAAAATCATTATTTTTGTTTTATTTTTTCAAGGGAAATATAACTTGAAATGATTACCCACTGAGTAGGTACCTGCTATTTTCTTTCTATTATAAGCATTTAAGGTAGAGTTTGAGATAAACTTTATAGTAATGTGCCATATGAAGAATGAATTTTAAGAAATGGTTGACCAGTTAGAGCAGAAAAAAACTATGCATTGTATTCTCTCTGTGTTTTAACCTTCTACTTGTGTCTAATGTCTTATATACATAACATAATACCATGGATTGATGATAATAAAAATTCAACACTTAAAAATGTAAAAGTGTCTTGAGAATCCTCAAGGTTAATCTTTAATTTGTCTATAAAAAAGAAATCTATCTTTGGAAAGAAGGATAATTGTAAACATATCCAATGGATTGGCAGGTTCACTTGGATTTATCAATTTGTTTCAAAACATCTATATTACAGTGTTACTGTGAGTCATAAAGGATGGAAGAAAGGCGCATTTGAGCCTGACACAGGAAATACAATCCTGTGAAGGCAATTTACAGGAAGAAGAGAGTACAGAGATTTATTCCTAAACTGGGAGAAGCTACAAACTGCTAAACAAATGAGCACAAAGCTTATGGGATAGAAATGAGGTTCACCAGGTTTGCCTCTCTAAAAACAATTTTCAAAAATATCATTCCTATAAAAGATTAGGGGCTTCCCTCATGGCTCACCTTGTAAAGAATCTGCCTGCAATGCGGGAGACCTGGGTTTTATCCCTGGGTTGGGAAGATTCCCTGGAGAAGGGAACAGCTACCCACTCCAATATTCTGGCCTGGAGAATTCCATGGACTGTATAGTCTGTGGGGTCGCAAAGAGTCGGACACGAATAAACGACTTTCACTACTACTAAGATATGCCAGGTTAGACGGGTGATTACCACATATAGAAAACTGAGATGTGAGAAGTTGACCTTAACTCACCTGCAAACATTTTTTTTTTGGCCCTGCAACAAGAATTCAGTTCATGGAACTTGGTTTTCACTAAAGCTTCGAAATAATATATCTCTAAATCATACAGAAATAGGTTTTGCAGAGATATTCACATGCATAATATAGAAAAGAACCATGTAGATGGTATCAAAATGTTAAAACTGGGTACCACATCTGGAAAAGCAGTCATAATTTGTCATCTCAGGAAGCTATACTGATCTATGTTTGTTTGCTGCTTTGATTTCTCAAAAAGATTTTAAAAATGTGATATTGCTAGTGAGTTCAAACTTCTAATGATTTGCTCAAACTGAAACTTTTCAAATGTGCTTACTGTTCTCAAATTCCAGTAAAGAAGACACTTCATGCTTAATAATTTCCAATATGTTTATAGTTCAAGGTCAACAATCTTTAGAATGTAATGTATATTGAAATGTGAGAATCATGAAAAGTATAATTTCTATGGTGTTTAAAATTAAAATCAATTTTCAGGTGCACATTACTTACAATATCACAAGCTAAAGTCGCTCAGTTGTGTCCAACTCTTTGTGACCCCATGGACTGTAGCCCTCTATCCTCCTCTGTCCATGGAATTCTCCAGTCAAGAATACTAGAGTGGGTAATCATTCCTTTCTCCAGAGGATCTTCCCAACCCAGGGATTGAACCTGGGTCTCCTGCATTGCAGTAGATTCTTTACCATCTGAGCCACCTAACTATTTTTCAAATGCACAGAAAGATTTTATAATTTAAGATGTGTGGAAGGTGATTTCTAGAACTTTGAAGAACTATGCTACCTCTCAATTAAAATATTAGTCATAGGCTGTGGATAAAAATTTAAAAGTCAATAGCATAACAGTTAAGTATGTAACAATAAACTGACGATGTTGTTCTTATTCAGTCACCAAGTTGTGAACCAGACATGGAACAACAGACTGGTTCCAAGTCGGGAAAGGAGTACATCAAGGCTGTATATTGTCACCCTGCTTATTTAACTTACATGCAGAGTACGTCATAAGAAGTGCCGGGCTGGATGAAGCACAAGCTGGAATCAAGATTGGTGGGAGAAATATCTCGCAGGAAAAATAACCTGATACACAGAAGATACCACCCTTACGGAAGAAAGTGAAGAAAAACTACAGAGCATCTTAATGAAAATGAAAGAGAAGAGTGAAACAGCTGGCTTAAAACTAAACATTCAAAAAACTGAGGTCATGTCATCCAGTCCCATCAGTCCATGGAAAATAGATAGGGAAGCAATGGAAACAGTGACAGATTTTATTCTCTTGGGCTCCAAAATCACTGCAGATGGTGACTGCAGCCATGAATTAAAAGAAGCTTGCTCCTTGGCAGAAAAGCTATGACCGAACTTTAACAGCATATGACAAAGCACAGACATTACGTTGCCAACAAGGTCCATCTAGTCAAAGTTATGGTTTTTCCAGTAGTCATGTATAGATGTGAGAGTTGGACTGCAAAGAAAGCTAAGAACTGAAAAACTGATGCTTTTGAACTGTGGTGTTGGAGAAGATTCTTGAGAGTCCCTTGGATTGCAAGGAGATTAACCCAGTCGATCCTAGAGGAAATCAGTCCTGAATATTTGAAAGTGAGAGAGTCAATTTCTAGGTAGGTTGATAAGAAGTCCAGCAGTCCCCAAGGAGAGAAGGGTCTGGAATTCTCAAAGAGGAAGAAAGGACAGAATCTTTTTTTCCCTCTACATTCCTTAGTCTTAGTCACTTAAAACTTTTTTTTTTTTTTTTCCCCCAGCCTGACTGATGATTACACAGCTGGTTTGGTCTCTGTACTAAGGATTATATAGCAGAGATGTATCCTGCTTGAGGACAGTTTCTCCTTCCTGAGAGTCTTTTGGCTAATCCTGTTATCTTGAAATGTGAATTGAGCAAGTGGATGTCTTTGCAACCTTCAGACATTCATTGTAATAGGGGGCACTCTTTCTGCCCCCTTCTGATGTCTATGTCAGAAGCTTTCTCTGTCCCTTTTATACTTTAATAAAACTCTATTGCACAAAAGCTCTGAGTGATAGAGCCTCATCTCTGGGCCAGGATTGAATTCTTCTCTTCTGGAGGCAAAGAATCCCAGTATCTTTTCGTCAGTCAACAACAACCTTTCAAAAGGACTGATGCTGAAGCTGAGACTCTAATACTTTGGCCCCCTGATGTGAAGAACTGACTCTTTGGAAAAGGCCCTGATGCTGGGAATGGCCTCACCAACTCAATGGACATGAGTTTGAGCAAGCTCTGGAAGCTGGTGATGGACAGGGGAGCCCAGTATGCTGCAGTCCATGGGGCTGCAAAGAGTTGAACATGATTGAGCAACCGAATTGAACTGCCTGAACTGAAGCTGTGTCCTACTCTTCACTACCCCATGATCTGCAGCACACCAGGCTTCCCTGTCCCTCACCATCTCCCAGAATTTTCCAAAGTTTATGTCCATTGAACTGGTGATGCCATCCAACCATCTCATCCTCGGTCACCCTCTTCTCCTGCCTTCAATCGTTCCCAGCATCAGGGTCTTTCCCAATGAGTCAGCTGTTCACATCAGCAGCAGACTATATTTATAAACTGCCAAAAGTGATGAAATATGGAAACAAATTGTGCCTTCTAATAGAGTTAATGTACCCAAAGTGAGGTTTATAAAATCTTCCATATTTGAGACTTAATGATCTTTTATCTGATAACATGCCCCTGACCTTGAGTAATCTGATTGATCCTTTTTTTCATATACAGTTTTATCATTGAATTTAATTGAAAAAAATAATAGAAACATATTTTTTAAGTGTTATTTCACAGTATGGAAAATGTGAACAGCTCTTACAAAAGCCTGAACTTCAGCTTCTCAAGGTGACTCTAATCTACATTTCCACAGAAAATGAGAGTATATATTGTCATAATATGTTTCTATGGTAACTATTTTTATGCTGAAAATAAGCTAATGAATCTCACAAGAAGATTGCCCTTCATGGGCTTTAAACAAATGACTGTGTTTTTTTATTTATCTGCTCTGAATGGTCTTCAGCATCCATTATTCTGATCTTGGCTCACTCAAAAATACCAAGAGGATTGAGGTTGTTTGAGGCTCTGTTTACTGAGAAGCAACGTGTGGTTAACTGAGCAGCTTAGATAAGTGACTTAACTAGGAGACAGTAGATTCGGATTCGTTTTAGTTTGGGGTTTGCATGCTAAGTTGCTTCAGTTGAGTCCAACTCTTTGCGACCCTATGGACTGTAGCCCTCCAGGCTCCTCTGTCCATGGGATTCTCCAGGCAAGATTGCTGGAGTGGGTTGCCATGCCCTCCTCCAGGGGATCTTTCTGATCCAGGGATAGAACCCACGTCTGTTACATCTCCTTTATTGGCAGGCCGGATCTTCCACTAGTGCCACCTGGGAAGCCCATTTCAGGGTATATTGGTGTCAAAACCAAGGTTTCCATAGAGACAGTGATATGGAATGAGATGAAACATGAATGATGCAAATTCCCAGGAAAATAAAAGATTTACTCAGTTACAAGGAGTCCCTGGTAGCTCAGTCAGTAAAGAACTTGCCTGCAATGCTGGAGATGAGTTCCACTTCTGGGTAAGGAAGATCCCCTGGAGAAGGAAGTGGCAACCCATTCCAGTGTTCTTGCCTGGAAAATCCCATCAACAGAGGAGGCTGGTGGGCTATAGTTTATGGAGTCACTAAGCCAGACACAACTGAGCAACTGAGCATGTTCAGTATAAACTTAAACATATTTAGTGTTGTGATATTTACTGACAACACAAGTAAGTTCACATTAAAGAAAAACACACATAAGGCACTTGCAGATTTTTAAACTCTCAATGTTCCCAAGGACTGGTGCCAAGGTATTGGGTTGGCCAGAAAGTTCATTCAGGTTTTTCTATTATGGAAAATAAGAGTGAATTTTCTGGCCACGCTGGTGTATGAGACAACCAAAGCTCCCTGTCTTGAACATTGCCCTGCATTGTCTCACATCTCAGTGACTCATCATCCAATGCAAAAAGGGAACAATGATATTTTTCCTAATTCTTTGATAAGATTATTTTGAGAATAAAATAAGAGATCAGGGTAGGTTCTTCCACTCACCAGTATGCTCTTTGGCAACCAATTGCCTTTTTCTTTCAAGATACTTTTTTTTTTTTTTCTAATCTTAATTGGAGTTAAATTGGTTTACAACGTTGGGTTGATTTCTGCCGCACAATGCAAATCCGCCGTAATGACACATGTACCATGCCTTTCTTGAGCCTCCCTTCCTTCCCCATCCCAGCCCTCTAAGTTAACAGAGAGCCTTTACAGGCTGGGATCCCTGGGCTGAAGTGCTTAGTGTTTTCAGGTGACGTGAGCAAGTTCCCATCTCTCTCCAGTCTGGAGACTTACTCCCAGAGCTCACAAAAGTTCTTCAAATAGAGTAGCGGGAAAGCATCAAAGCAAAAGATCTGTGATAGTCATGATAAATTGCTTCTGGTGATAATATTAACCCTTCCCTCCCCATCCCAGCCCTCTAAGTTAACAGAGAGCCTTTACAGGCTGGGATCCCTGGGCTGAAGTGCTTGGTGTTTTCAGGTGACGTGAGCAATTTCCCATCTCTCTCCAGTCTGGAGACTTACTCCCAGAGCTCACAAAAGTTCTTCAAATAGAGTAGCAGGAAAGCATCAAAGCAAAAGATCTGTGATAGTCATGATAAATTGCTTCTGGCGATAATATTACCTCCAGCTTAAGAAACTGAAAGCCAGTCTTGGTACAGTTGGATATGTAAGTAATGTCTCATTACACTGTTGTGGTGGCATCTCAGGAAGATAGCAATTCAGTCTTTTATAGAAGAAATACCCTTCATTCCATCCACATTCCCCACTTTGGCCATACATGGCTCTCAAGTTCTTCAACATTGCTACCATTCCGATCCTTTGGGTCAGCATCAGATGTGCAGAGAGTCCTGTGATGGCGGGCACTAACCGGCAATGGGTCGCCAAAACACTCACGTGGAATCCTGGGTTGTCATAACAGGTATGTGAATGTCCCGTAGCCATCTTGTTGCAAGGAGGCTAAGCTCCAGGGAGACAAGAAAGGTAGGTGCTCCTGTCACTGCCCGAGCTGAGGCTAACCATTCCCTGGGTAAAATCTTACTTCCCTCAGTTCTGCAAGAATAATAACATGGTTGCTTTGAACTACTGTGGTGAAGTCATTGTTACCCAGCCTAGTGATTGTGAAGCAATTTTGTTCCAGAGGTGAGATGGTGAGATTTTTAGGCTTTGAATTAATGTCCTAACAGAATGAAACTCTGTGTGTGTGTGTGTGTGAGGAGACTTGCCCTGGAACCCTAAGTCCACCGAGTCCTCCTATTCGGAGTGTGCAAGTCGGTGTCTGCCTCTGTGGTTGTCATTTCTGTGCTTTTCACTTGTACAATGTCAACTTTTGTTACTATATTCTTTATTTAGATATCTCAGTGTTTTTCAACTGAGTTTTAAGTCTTACAGTCTCCATTCTGAGATGTTTATGGATATTTATATCTGTTGATCTAATTTGTTGACCCAAGTTTTAACTTTAAAACAGCAACCTTATTTCTCTCATGTTTTCACAATTCTTTTTAGCATTGCTCTTCAAAAGAAAATTATCAGAGAAAATGAATATAAAATACCAGCATTTTTACTTTAATGTATTTGATGGCTAATTAGTTATGTACATCTGAATATAATAGATGGCTGATACTAAAAACAGAAGAGAAAATCTTTCTTAAAATCTTTTACATCTACTCTTTGATCACTGGTGGGTCATTATTTCCTGTTTATGTTACTATAGCTCAATCTGAAGACTTAATATTAATGTGTTTGCATTAACTTGTGATATATAGCCACATTTATCCTATGAGTAGGTCATGGAGAATTTTTGTATTGTCTTATATTTTGGTTTCATTTGTTAATGCAGAAAGAGTTCAAGACTTTTCCCTAAATTACTTCTTAAGAGTAATATAATTCCCTCAAGAAATTACTACCTTCATTTTTGGATTTAAAAGGAAAGGTCAATAATAGAACAAACAGCACTAAGTCTCCATGCCAATATATAAGAATTTGGGAATGACTACTTCAATTTCTTTCTCTATTAGTTTAAAACATCATTTTAACTCCTTTCATATTTTTCCTTTTATCTGAGAAATATTTTGTTTAATGTAAACTAATGGGATTTAAGAATGAAGTTTGGATTTAATACACAAGGAGATAATTCTTAATGGCAAAAGAATTCTAAAAATATTAGGCCAATGATAAATATATTGTGATTTTCTTTTTTAGAAGTTGGTATCATGACTTCTTAAGGTAACAGAAAACAAGCTATCCAAAAAGAGTTCATGTACCCCTGTCTCTTATACACATCTAGATGTGTATAAGAGACAGGCCCCATCTCACTCAGGCAACCATTGTTCTGAGTTCTATCAGCACAGATTTTATTTTATTTGCCGGAGATATTCTCGAGCTCCAATTTCACCCTTTATAGCAGCTAGAGGGATGGGCCAACCCAAAGTGAAAGTCCAGAGTAGCACGCCCGCCTCTCAGGCGCAGAACCCCTGAAAGGCTAACCTTGGGAGGGAGGCTGGAGACTCCGCTCTCCTAGCTCATTAGTGAGACCAGAAACTCCCAGAGGTTTGGCTCAGGGCAGCAAGTGACCTCAGTCGTGTCCGACTTTGTACGACCCCATAGACGGCGACCAACCAGGCTCCCCTGTCCCTGGGATCCTCCAGGCAAGAATACTGGAGTGGGTTGCTATTTCCTTCTCCAATGCATGAAAGTGAAAGTGAAAAGAAAAGTGAGGTCGCTCAGTCGTGTCCGACTCCTAATGAGCCCATGGATTGCAGCTTACCAGGCTCCTCTGTCCATGGGATTCTCCAAGCAAGAGTACTGGATTGGGGTGCCATTGCCTTCTCCCCAGGCACTTTCCAAGAGAAACAAAATCCTTATTTAGAAGGAAAAGCTAGTGTCCTGTGATGCAAGTTCTGAGAACCACACATCACTTGTATGTATTCTTGCTATTCCACTGCACAAAAAAACAACAGAGGCTAAGCACAAGAAAATAATTGTATAAAGTAGATATTACTTTTTTTTCTCCAAAATAGCCAGAGCTATTTATGATACTAACATGAGAGGCAAAAAAGATGAACTATCTAGTTTCTGGATTAAAGAAACTAGAAAACAGTACATCTTAAGCTGGATAATCCAATACAAATACAAATACAAAAAAAAAAAAAATACAAACTGTTCAAATTTTATCTGGAAATGGAAAAGTTCAAAATAATATTGTGGTTGTATGATCTCTAGGGCAAATTAAATGAGTTGTTATGATGATTAAATAAAATAATACATTTTAAATACTGAAAATATTTGGATGATGACTTTTACCCATTTTTCTGGCCAATAATTTAATTTGAAGATGTCAAATATAATAAGAAAACTCACAAGCAATGCACAATGAACCTCAAGTAATCATCATCTAGATTGATTAATTGACCACATCTTGCCATATCTGTACTCCACACACACATACACAAACATCTGATGCCAAAATATTTGAAGAGTATATGTGGCATTTCATGCCTGGACACTTAGTATCTTCTAAGAAAAACACATAAACACATTATCTGATACAAACACAATCTATCATACTCAGAAAATGTAACATGAACATCAGTTCAGTTCAGTCGCTCAGTATCCTTCTCTTTGCCACCCCATGAATTGCAACACGCTAGGCCTCCCTGTCCATCACCAACTCCCGGAGTTCACTCAAAGCTTTTGTAACAATAAATGTCATAACCAAACCTACCCATTGTCCTAATAATTTGCACTATTGTCTTAAAAAACAATCCAAGATGCAACTGGATATCTTTCTGCATGTGATTTTCATGACTTTCTAGTTTCTGCTATCTAGAACAGTTGTCTTTTTTTTTTTTTTTTTTGTCTCTCAAGGTAGTGTCATAAATAGTTCTGGTTATTTTGAAAAATGATGTATCTGTGTTTTTACCATTATTTTCTTGTGTTTAGACTCAAGCTGTGCTTTTGGGCAGTGGGGTAGCAAGAATACACACAGGTGATGCATATTTCTCAGGNTGTTTTTTTTTTTTTTTTTTCTTTTTTTTGTCTCTCAAGGTAGTGTCATAAATAGTTCTGGTTATTTTGAAAAATGATGTATCTGTGTTTTTACCATTATTTTCTTGTGTTTAGACTCAAGCTGTGCTTTTGGGCAGTGGGGTAGCAAGAATACACACAGGTGATGCATATTTCTCAGGGCGTTCATCACGGGACACTAGCTTTTCCCTCCAGATAGGGTTGCAGTTGTTGTTGTTTCTCTTGCCAAGTACCCGAGGTTTCCTGCTGCCCTGAGCCAAAGCTCTGGGGTCTCTTGTCTGGCTAATGCCCTAACAGAGTAGAGTCTCCATCCCCACTCCCAAGTTTAGTCCTCCAGGTGTTCTGTCTCTGAAGAGCAAGGCTACTGTAGTGGACTTCCACCCCATTCCTCCAGCCGCTAGAATCACCTGAAAAATGACTGTTCTCCTCTTTGACCCAAGGTTGAGGGCAATGGGGTAAATCCAGAAAGAGGGTGGGAATGCTTCTTTAAGGCTTTCATCCCTGCATTCTCAGGACTCTCATCACTATCATCACAGTTGATTACAGAGTTATTTTTAGCAGGAGTTGCTCTAGTGGGCTCCCGTCTGTGGGGTCGCACAGAGTCAGACACGACTGAAGCGACTTAGCAGCAGCAGCTCTCCAAGGAGACAAATGTCTTGGGGCTAGATACTGCTCAGTTTTAGGTTTGGCATTCTTGTGTACATGCATGCTAAGTCACTTCAGTCATGTCCAACTTTTGGGGACCATGTGGACTATTGCTCACCAGGCCTCTCTGTTCATGGTATTCTCGAGGCAAAAATATTGGAGTGGGTTGTCTGTGCCCTTCCCCAGGGCATCTTCCCAACCCAGTGATCGAACCTGTATCTCTTGTGTCTCCTGCATTGGCAGCTGGGTTCTTTACCACTAGTGCCACCTGGGAAGTCCTTGGAGTTCTTATACTTGCCTTAATATTGAAACAGCAATTTGTCACTGTTTTAGTACGTTTTTCATGCCACTAAGATGTGTATTTTTTTTTTTAACTTTTAAAAATATCTTTGGAGGGAGATTCAATTCAAATGGTGTAGACTACCAATATTAAAAAAAGTCTTACTGATTTTTTAATTCTTTATTTTCAAATTCCTTCATTTAGAAAGAGCAATATACACACCATTTCAGTTTATTTTAAAAGACCAGTCACTTCTCAACACAGTAAAGTTTACTTTCTTCTTTTCAGTTAAAATAAACTGTTCTTCCTAATTTTATTCAGTTCAGTTCAGTCACTCAGTCATGTCCGACTGTTTGCAACCCCATGAATCGCATCGTGCCAGGCCTGCCTGTCCATCACCACCTTTCAGAGTTCACTCAGACTCATGTCCATCGAGTCCATGATGCCATCCAGCCATCTCATCCTTGGTCATCCCCTTCTCCTCCTGCCCCCAATCCCTCCCAGCATCAGAGTCTTTTCCAATGAGTCAACTCTTTGCATGAGGTGGCCAAAGTACTGGAGTTTCAGCTTTAGCATCATTCCTTCCAAAGAAATCCCAGGGTTGATCTCCTTCAGAATGGACTGGTTGGATCTCCTTGCAGTCCAAGGGACTCTCAAGAGTCTTCTCCAACACCACAGTTCAAAAGCATCGATTCTTCGGCGCTCAGCTTTCTTCACAGTCCAACTTTCACATCCATACATGACCACAGGAAAAACCATAGCCTTGACTAGGCGGACCTTAGTCGGCAAAGTAATGTCTCTGCTTTTGAATATACTATCCAGGTTGGTCATAACTTTTCTTCCAAGGAGTAAGCGTCTTTTAATTTCATGGCTGCAGTCACCATCTGCAGTGATTTTGGAGCCCCAAAAAATAAAGTCTGACACTGTTTCCACTGTTTCCCCATCTATTTCCCATGAAGTGATGGGACCGGATGCCATGATCTTCGTTTTCTGAATGTTGAGCTTTAAGCCAACTTTTTCGCTCTCCTCCTTCACTTTCATCAAGAGGCTTTTTAGCTTCTCTTCACTTTCTGCCATAAGGATGGTGTCATCTGCATATCTGAGGTTATTGATATTTCTCCTGGCAATCTTGATTCCAGCTTGTGTTTCTTCCATTCCAGCGTTTCTCACGACGTACTCTGCATATAAGTTAAATAAGCAGGGTGACAATATATAGCCTTGACGTACTCCTTTTCCTATTTGGAACCAGTCTGTTGTTCCGTGTCCAGTTCTAACTGTTGCTTCCTGATCTGCATACAGATTTCTCAAGTGGCAGGTTAGGTGTTCTGGTATTCCCATCTCTTTCAGAATTTTCCTAATTTTATTACAGACTTCTATATTGCTAAGCTTAGTGTGGTTCAACTTGTTAGTTCTCAACTCACAGTTTTTTTTTTAGCTTATGTGATTGTCAACCACTGAATCATAAAACATCATTCTTGGCCTAAATTTTGAAAACCCATTTACTCTGAAGCCATATTCTACATCCCTTAAACCTCCATTTCTCTGCCTTCTCATGCTTATTCTACTTTAGACTTATGTATTGTTACTAAGAAAAGCTGACTCTTATGGAAAGACCCTGATGCTGGGAAATATTGATGGCAAAAGGAGACTAGGGAGGCAGAGGATGAGATGGTTAGGTAACATCACCAACTCAGTGGACATGAATTGGAGCAAAGTCTGAGAGATGGTGAAGGATGAGGAAGCCTGGCATGCTGCAGTCCACGGGATCATGAAGAGTTGGATACAATTTAGAGACTAAACAGCAATAGCAATTGTCACTAGGGCTACACATGGCATACATAAGAAGTACATAATAAATGTTAAATCTATCTTTAAGTTATAGGGAAGACTCCACTGAGTTCCAGACCCATATATCCATTTACCTACTAGATCTTTCCCCTGGCATATACCACAGACACTATCAATTGCACATATCCAAAGTGAATGCCATCATGCCTCTATAAACGTGATGCCAGTCTTGTGAATCATTTCTTGGAAAATGATAATTTCATGATTTCAGTTTCCTAAGTCATAAAATGCAGAGTTGGTTTCCCATCAAACTTTATGCCATTTCCCAATTCTTCCATTTCACTCATATCCAATGTATTATCATCCTTTGTGGCTGTCTTCTTAACATCTCCTGAATCTGTATCTCTTTCTCCATTTTCATAATACATCTCCTAATTCTGGTGTGCATTACATTTTTCTTGAACCATTGCCAGAGCCTCTCTTCTGTATTAATTTCCTGTGAGTTTAATTCTCTCCAATATATCCTCCACCCTAACAATACAGTCTTAACAACATAACTTCCCTACTCAAAATGGCTAGGAACTCTATTTAAATCACTTACAAATTTAAGTCACCTACAGAGTATAAATATCATTTAAAATCTGGTATGTATCTGCACAGTTCAACCCACCACATTACATGTTTATGCTCTAGAATTACTGCTATTTGTGTTTTCCACATCTTGTCACAAACCAACAGTATCTCCAGGTTGTTTTGCAGAGTGCTCCCTGATATTCATGATATATCCTCACTTTGCCTTGCATTCCTTTTTTTTATTTTCCCTCTTTGCATTTCATCTAAGATAACATATTTGTGCTAAATCTTCCCTGAAGTCCAAAGAACTATAAATGCCACTGCTGTGGAATTCCACTGCATTTCATATTTAAAGTAAGATATACTGGAATAGTCTTTTTACTTATTAAAGTGTCAGCTCTTTTAGGACAGGGTTACTAAACAAAGTATTGCATATGGTTTCAAAATTAAATTCCAGGAAAACAGTTTTGGAATTAAATTCTGGAGAAGAGTAAGCATAACATAAGTTTCAGCTATTAATACTATTTTTTAGCAATCATGATTAATTCACCAATTTGTTAGTCTTAAAAAAAATCTTTAATAAACATGCATGAAATTTATGAATGTATTTATAAATATGGTGCATTCTTATATCATGACCTCAGGGTTATGAAATTGTAGTGGTAGTCAAAGGAACACAACTCTAATTCTTTGTAAAATAAATCAGGAGATTTCATACAAATTGCTAGATCAAATATTATTTTAAGACATACCAGAAATTACAGGTGTCTAAACTCCAGGAAAAAAAAAAAATAGATTCAAGAACCTGGAATGAGATCAGTGTACAACACTGGCTTTATATACCAACCTACCCTAAATAAAGGACTTCTTATTGAGGCTGTGTTGAGGATGTGGTCCTTTGTAGTACTCAAAGCCTTAGCTATTTCAAAGCCTATGGAAATACAGGATAAATATTCTCAGCAGGTGGTCTAACCTCTTGAATAGATGAGGAATATGATATACGCAAATTGTAAATCTTGCTAAGATTACTTTATGCACTTTGCTCTATGAAGCTATGACTTTGAAGATGGTTATTATCATAACAGAAATATCAGAAGAGATTGCTTTACAATGAAGTTGTATACATATTCAGGTCACTGCTGTGCACTTTCTGAAATTATTGGAGAGGAAATCCACCAGAATCAGTTTCATTTTTTCTTGCACAAAGACTGGAGATATATGTATATGTGTATACATACACACTAATACACAGTTCTACACAACTTATAAATAAATTATATAGATAGAAAATTTACAGAATTTCTTTTCTTTAAAGTTAAATCTGTTTAAGAATTTTTGGAGGACCATCCCTTAAATGTTACTTGTTTCATAGACATGTAAAATTGATTAATTGGATAGAACAGCTGCAAAATTGATGAAGTCACACACGGATTCCAACTCAATTTTTTTTTTTTTTTTTTTTTGCTGCAGTTTTATACTATCCCTAAATACCTGCAATTCCTAGGGCAGAGTGTTGCTAGAAATGTCATTAGTAACTGAATACAATTTTCTGTCACAATGCCAGAGAAATCTTTCGGTTCAGAGATTTAATCAAACAACTTATAATGACTGTATATCAGAAATATACCCAGTTACATCTCCCTCCCTCACAAAATTGCTTTTCTTTGAACATGTAAAACCCTATGACAAACACCCAGTCTGTTATCCACTGATTATCAGTGTTGGGTTACCTGTTTGATCATTTCAAAGGAACAGAAAGATATTTCTTTTCATATTATCAAAATATCATATTGAAACACCAAAATTTGTTCTTGTGCTCAGTTCAGTTCAGATGCTCATTCATGTCCGAATCTTTGTCACCCCATGGACTGCACCACGTCAGGACTCCTTGTCCATCTCCAACACCCAGAGTTTACTCAAACTCATATCCATTGAGTTGGTGATGCCATCCAACCATCCCTTCCTCTGTCATCCCCTTCTCCTCTTGCCTTCAGTTGTTTCCAGCATCAGGGTCTTTTCTAGTGAGTCAGTTCTTCACATCAGGTGGCGAAAGTATTGGAGTTACAGCTTCAACATCAGTCCTTCCAATGAATAATCAGGACGGATTTTCTCCAGGGTGGACTGGTAGAATCTCTTGCAGTCCAAAGGACTCTCAAGAGTTTTCTCCAACACCGCAGTTCAAAAGCATCAATTTTTCTGCGCTCAGCTTTCTTTATAGTCCAACTATCACATCCATACATGACTACTGAAAAAATCATAGCTTTTGCTAGACATACTTTTGTTGGCAAAGTAATGTCTCTGCTTTTGAATATGCTATCTGGGTTGGTCATAACTTTCCTTCCAAGGACCATCCCTTCCTCTGTCATCCCCTTCTCCTCTTGCCTTCAGTTGTTTCCAGCATCAGGGTCTTTTCTAGTGAGTCAGTTCTTCACATCAGGTGGCGAAAGTATTGGAGTTACAGCTTCAACATCAGTCCTTCCAATGAATAATCAGGACGGATTTTCTCCAGGGTGGACTGGTAGAATCTCTTGCAGTCCAAAAGACTCTCAAGAGTTTTCTCCAACACCGCAGTTCAAAAGCATCAATTTTTCTGCGCTCAGCTTTCTTTATAGTCCAACTATCACATCCATACATGACTACTGAAAAAATCATAGCTTTTGCTAGACATACTTTTGTTGGCAAAGTAATGTCTCTGCTTTTGAATATGCTATCTGGGTTGGTCATAACTTTCCTTCCAAGGAGCAAGCACCTTTTAATTTCATGGCTGCAGTCACCATCTGCAGTGATTTTGGAGGCCCCCAAAATAAAGTCTTTCACTGTTTCCCCATCTATTTGCCATGAAGTGATGGGACCAGAAATGGCAATCCACTCCAGTGTTCTTGCCTGGAGAATCCCAGGGCCGGGGGAGCCAAGTGGGCTGCCATCTATGGGGTCGCACAGAGGCGGACACACTGAAGTGACTTAGCAGCAGCAGCAGCAGCAGATGAGACCAGATGCTATGATCTTAGTTTCCTGAATGCTGAGTTTTCAGCCAACTTTTTCACTCTACTCTTTCACTTTCAACAAGAAGCTTTTTAGATCCTCTTCACTTTCTGCCATAAGGGTGGTATCATCTCCATATCTGAGTTTATTGATATTTTCCTGGCAATCTTGATTCCAGCTTGTGCTTCCTTCAGCCCGGCATTTCTCATGATGTAGTCTGCATATTATTTAAATAAGCAGGATGACAATATACAGACTCGACATACTCCTTTTCCTATTTGGAACCAGTCTGTTGTTCCATGTCCAGTTCTAACTGTTGCTTTCTGACCTGCATATAGGTTTCGCAAGAGGCAGGTTGGGTGGTCTGGTATTCCCATCTCTTTCAGAATTTTCCACAGTTTTTTGTAGTCCACACCAGCAAAGGCTTTGGCATAGTCAATAAATAAAAAGTAGATGTTTTTCTGGAATTCTCTTGCTTTTTCAGTGATCCAACAGATGTTGGCAATTTGATCTCTGGTTTCTCTGCTTTTTCTAAAACCAGCTTGAACATTTGGAAGTTCATGGTTCATGTACTGTTGAAGCATTGCTGGGAGAATTTTGAGCATTACTTTGCTAGTGTATGAGATGACTGCAATTGTGTGGCAGTTTGAACATTCTTTGGCATTGCCTTTCTTTGGGATTGGAATGAAAACTGACCTTTTCCAGTCCTGTGGTCACTACTGAGTTTCCAAATTTGCTGGTATATTCAGTGCAGCACTTTCACAGCATCATCTTTTAGGATTTGAAATAGCTGAACTGGAATTCCATCCCCTCCACCTGCTTCTTTGGTAGTGATGCTTCCTAAAGCTCACTTGACTTTGCATTCCAGGATGTCTGGCTCTGTGTTGGTGGTCACACAATCTTGATTATCTGGCTCATGAAGACCTTTTTTGCGTAGTTGTTCTGTGTATTCTTGCCACCTGTTCTTAATGACTTAGGTTTCCGCTAGGTCCATACCATTCCTGTCCTTTATTGTGCCCATCTTTGCATGAAATGTTCCCTTGGCATCTTTAATTATCTTGAAGAGATCTGTAGTCTTTCCCATTCTATTGTTTTCCTCTATTTCTTTACATGGATTACTGAGGAAGGCTTTCTTTTTTTTCATTGCTTTTCTTTGAAACTCTGCATTCAGATGGGTATATCTTTCCTTTTCTCTTTTGCTTTTTGCTTCCTGTCTTTTCACAGCTATTTGTAAGTCCTCCTCAGACAGCCATTTTTCTTTTTTGCATTACTTTTTCCTGGGTATGGTCTTGATTACTGCCTCTTGTACAGTGTCACGAACCTCCTTCCATAGTTCTTCAAGCACTCTGTCTATCAGATCTAATCCCTTGAATCTATTTCTCACTTCCAGTGTATAATCCTAGGGGATTTGATTTAAATCATACCTGAATGGTCTAGTGGTTTTCCCCACTTTTTCAATCTAAGTCTGAATTTGGCAATTAGTAGTTCATGATCTGAGCCACATTCAGCTCCTGGTCTTGTTTTTGCTGACTGTGTAGTGTTCTTGCACTACCCTTATTTAGTTTCTGCATCTTCCTACAACTTCTTTTTCTAATTCTCTTTTGATTTATAAGTATATTATAAGCTCTTCCCTTATACCACCTGTTGTAAGGTTTATGATACTGCTAGTTAGGTAAACAGGTATAGTTTCTTCTTTGGGGCTCTCAAAGTTCCTGGGAAACAACAAAATAGGTGAAACTCCCCAGAAGCTCAGTAAAGACAAGAAGACAGCTTTACCAAAGCACAGCACTTTTATCTGAAATTAAGTGAACTCCTACTTCTGCCCTCTATCACGTTGATCTTATTATTTTGGCTCTTTGTGTATCACAGGTTCACAGTGAGTTAGACAGTCCCATTTTTACTTCTGTTCCTTTCTCTTCCAGTTTCACCCTCAGTAAGTTTGACTTTCTCTCTTTTCCCTTGTCTGTTAATCTTAGAAGCCTCCTGATTGGCAGGCTCCTGGTACTGACCCAGGATCCCCAAACAGTACGTTTAAATCTCATTTCATTCTTCTTCTTATGGAACCAGTCTGTTGTTCCGTGTCCAGTTCTAACTGTTGCTTCCTGATCTGCATACAGATTTCTCAAGTGGCAGGTTAGGTGTTCTGGTATTCCCATCTCTTTCAGAATTTTCCTAATTTTATTACAGACTTCTATATTGCTAAGC
Source organism: Oreotragus oreotragus (assembly GCA_006410675.1). Classification (NCBI taxonomy): domain Eukaryota; kingdom Metazoa; phylum Chordata; class Mammalia; order Artiodactyla; family Bovidae; genus Oreotragus; species Oreotragus oreotragus. The sequence goes on along the minus strand of SJYX01012810.1, from coordinate 215,288 downwards.
TTAGTGTGGTTCAACTTGTTAGTTCTCAACTCACAGTTTTTTTTTTAGCTTATGTGATTGTCAACCACTGAATCATAAAACATCATTCTTGGCCTAAATTTTGAAAACCCATTTACTCTGAAGCCATATTCTACATCCCTTAAACCTCCATTTCTCTGCCTTCTCATGCTTATTCTACTTTAGACTTATGTATTGTTACTAAGAAAAGCTGACTCTTATGGAAAGACCCTGATGCTGGGAAATATTGATGGCAAAAGGAGACTAGGGAGGCAGAGGATGAGATGGTTAGGTAACATCACCAACTCAGTGGACATGAATTGGAGCAAAGTCTGAGAGATGGTGAAGGATGAGGAAGCCTGGCATGCTGCAGTCCATGGGATCATGAAGAGTTGGATACAATTTAGAGACTAAACAGCAATAGCAATTGTCACTAGGGCTACACATGGCATACATAAGAAGTACATAATAAATGTTAAATCTATCTTTAAGTTATAGGGAAGACTCCACTGAGTTCCAGACCCGTATATCCATTTACCTACTAGATCTTTCCCCCGGCATATACCACAGACACTATCAATTGCACATATCCAAAGTGAATGCCATCATGCCTCTATAAACGTGATGCCAGTCTTGTGAATCATTTCTTGGAAAATGATAATTTCATGATTTCAGTTTCCTAAGTCATAAAATGCAGAGTTGGTTTCCCATCAAACTTTATGCCATTTCCCAATTCTTCCATTTCACTCATATCCAATGTATTATCATCCTTTGTGGCTGTCTTCTTAACATCTCCTGAATCTGTATCTCTTTCTCCATTTTCATAATACATCTCCTAATTCTGGTGTGCATTACATTTTTCTTGAACCATTGCCAGAGCCTCTCTTCTGTATTAATTTCCTGTGAGTTTAATTCTCTCCAATATATCCTCCACCCTAACAATACAGTCTTAACAACATAACTTCCCTACTCAAAATGGCTAGGAACTCTATTTAAATCACTTACAAATTTAAGTCACCTACAGAGTATAAATATCATTTAAAATCTGGTATTTATCTGCACAGTTCAACCCACCACATTACATGTTTATGCTCTAGAATTACTGCTATTTGTGTTTTCCACATCTTGTCACAAACCAACAGTATCTCCAGGTTGTTTTGCAGAGTGCTCCCTGATATTCATGATATATCCTCACTTTGCCTTGCATTCCTTTTTTTTATTTTCCCTCTTTGCATTTCATCTAAGATAACATATTTGTGCTAAATCTTCCCTGAAGTCCAAAGAACTATAAATGCCACTGCTGTGGAATTCCACTGCATTTCATATTTAAAGTAAGATATACTGGAATAGTCTTTTTACTTATTTAAGTGTCAGCTCTTTTAGGACAGGGTTACTAAACAAAGTATTGCATATGGTTTCAAAATTAAATTCCAGGAAAACAGTTTTGGAATTAAATTCTGGAGAAGAGTAAGCATAACATAAGTTTCAGCTATTAATACTATTTTTTAGCAATCATGATTAATTCACCAATTTGTTAGTCTTAAAAAAAATCTTTAATAAACATGCATGAAATTTATGAATGTATTTATAAATATGGTGCATTCTTATATCATGACCTCAGGGTTATGAAATTGTAGTGGTAGTCAAAGGAACACAACTCTAATTCTTTGTAAAATAAATCAGGAGATTTCATACAAATTGCTAGATCAAATATTATTTTAAGACATACCAGAAATTACAGGTGTCTAAACTCCAGGAAAAAAAAAAATAGATTCAAGAACCTGGAATGAGATCAGTGTACAACACTGGCTTTATATACCAACCTACCCTAAATAAAGGACTTCTTATTGAGGCTGTGTTGAGGATGTGGTCCTTTGTAGTACTCAAAGCCTTAGCTATTTCAAAGCCTATGGAAATACAGGATAAATATTCTCAGCAGGTGGTCTAACCTCTTGAATAGATGAGGAATATGATATACGCAAATTGTAAATCTTGCTAAGATTACTTTATGCACTTTGCTCTATGAAGCTATGACTTTGAAGATGGTTATTATCATAACAGAAATATCAGAAGAGATTGCTTTACAATGAAGTTGTATACATATTCAGGTCACTGCTGTGCACTTTCTGAAATTATTGGAGAGGAAATCCACCAGAATCAGTTTCATTTTTTCTTGCACAAAGACTGGAGATATATGTATATGTGTATACATACACACTAATACACAGTTCTACACAACTTATAAATAAATTATATAGA
>SJYX01012810.1:200478-210586 GCA_006410675.1 Oreotragus oreotragus | reverse complement strand
ATGAAAAATAAAGAAACTCAATATAGCAACATTCATGTGAGGAATCATAGTAAACAGTAAAAATGTATCACACCTTAGCATTTCATGCACTTCCTTGGTGGCTCAGATGATAAAGAATCTGACTGCAGTGTTCAGTTCAGTCGTTCAGTCGTGAACGACTCTTTGAGACCCCATGAATTGCAGCACGCCAGGCCTCACTGTCCATCACCAACTCCCGGAGTTCACCCAAACTCACATGCATTGAGTCGGTGATGCAATCCAGCCATCTCATCCTCTGTCATCCCCTTCTCCTCCTGCCCCCAATCCCTCCTAGAATGAGTCTTTTCCAATGATTCAACTCTTTGCATGAGGTGGCCAAAGTATTGGAGTTATAGCCTCAGCATCAGTCCTTCCAGTGAACATCCAGGACTGATCTCTTTTAAAATGGACTGGTTGGATCTCCTTGCAGTCCAAGGGACTCTCAAGAGTCTTCTCCAGCACCACAGTTCAAAAGCATCAATTCTTTGGTGCTCAGCTTTCTTCACAATCCAACTCTCACATCCACATGTGACCACTGGAAAAACCATAGCCTTGACTAGACGGACCTTTGTTGGCAAAGTAATGTCTCTGCTTTTTAATATGCTGTCTAGGTTGGTCATAACTTTCCTGTGAAGGAGTAAGTGTCTTTTAATTTCATGGCTGCAATTGCAATCTGCAGTGATTTTGGAGCCCCCAAAAATAAAGTCTGACACTGTTTCCACTGTTTCCCCATCTATTTCCCATGAAGTAATGGGACCGGATGCCATGATCTTCATTTTCTGAATGTTGAGCTTTAAGCCAACTTTTTCACTCCCCTCTTTCACTTTCACCAAGAGGCTTTGTGGGTTCCTCTTCACTTTCTGCCGTAAGGGTGGTGTTATCTGCATATCTGAGGTTACTGATATTTTTCCCACCAATCTTGATTCCAGCTTTTGCTTCCTCCAACCAAGTGTTTCTCATGATGTACTCTGCATAGAAGTTAAATAAGCAGGGTGACAATATACAGCCTTGACGTACTCCTTTTCCTATTTAACCAGTCTGTTGTTCCATGCCCAGTTCTAACTGTTGCTTCCTGACCTGCATATATGTTTCTCAAGAGGCAGGTCAGGTGGTCTGGTATTCCCATCTCTTTCAGAATCTTCTGCAGTTTATTGTGATCCACATAGTCAAAGGCTGTAGAAGACCCATATTCCAGCCCTGAATTAGAAAGATCACCTCAGAAAGGAATGGCTACCTACTTCAGTTTTCTTGCCTGGAGAATTCCATGGACAGAGGAGACTGGTGCATTACAGTCCATGGTGTCACAAAGAGTCAGACACAACTGAGCAACTAACACTTTCACTTTTTTAAGTGTGTCACTACCTTAATACCCTCTGGAAAATATAAAAGTGCATTGGGTTCATACAAAAGAATAAACAATTGATCAAAATTTTAAATTATGAGAATTGAAATTCAGAATAAAGTAGACGGACACATTAGAAATCTTTACAGTAACACAGAGTTAGACAAGAGATACAGCATAGCACTTTAGGTAAAATAACAACTGTGGAAGAGAGTAAGGTTTAGACCCAGAAATTACAAATGCATCCTTGGTGTTCCAGGAGAAGATAAAGAGAAGGTTGAGGAGAGGACACAGTCAGCAAAACAACAGAAGACAGTTTCTCAAACTGATGAAAGACCTACGTCATCCAAAAGTGACTGTCTAGTGCCAAGAATATTAAAATAGAAACACACACAAACACACACTCTTATATATACCTGCTCAACCCATTGTAATAAAACAAAACTAGCAGAGAGACAGACAGACAACCATAGAAGTTTCTAGAAAGGGAGGACAGAGGAGAAATACCTGCAAATGAATCAAAGTTAACTATTAGACTGCAATCATGGACGGAATGCTTTGTGTCCCTAAGCTTTCATCCCTAAGTTGAATCTCTAACCCCTAATGTGATGACATTTGCAGATGAGGCCTTTGTAAGTAATTATGGTTATTTTAGATGGTTGTCAGAGCTGGGCTCCCATGATGGGATTAATGTCCCTACAAGTAGATGTAGTGTAAGTACATTTAGTTTTTTTTTTTTTTTTTTAATATATATATATAATGTAAGTGCCTGACATTAAGTTTTCTTTCTTCTTCTTTTTTTTTTTTTTTTTTGCTTATGACTTTCTATTATTATTATTGTGTCTACATGTGCTTGCTAAGTCTCTTCGGTTGTATCCAACTCTTTGCTATTCTTTGGACTGAAGTCTTTCATACTCCTCTGTCCACAGATTCTCCAGGCAAGAATATTACTGGGTTATAATTGCTTTACAATATTTTCTTAGTTTTAGCTGTACAATGAAATGCAGCTGTATGTATACACATATCCCCTCTCCATGACCTTCCTTCCTTTCCCCATCTAATTTTTGTTACAGCATGATTATTAATAGCCAAAACATGGAAGCAACCTAAATGCTCATTAACACAGGAATAAATAAAGAAGATGTGGTACATATATGCAATGGAATATTATTCAACCATTAAAAGGAACAAAACTGAGCCATTTATAGAGATGTGAATGGACACTGAGTTTGTCATACAGAGTGAAATAAAAAATAAAGAAAAAAGCACATATTATACATTAATGCATGTATGCGGGATCTATAAAAAGAGGGACATTAAGCTTTGATTGCCAAGGTATTCTTTTAAAAGTCATTCCTTTCTCTTGAATAAACACATGTTGCCAGCTACACAGATAGTCAAGGAGACTGGCTGTCCCACCCATGAAGTTTTTCTTTTAGGGAGCTTTGCCCAACTTAGGTTAGTGCCTTTTTGAGGGACCCTGCTTTATCCTCTTCACACTCTAATTCCCAGTCTTATATTTTGAATTCACCAATAAAGAGCAAACCCATGAAACCCCAAGCACCCCGTTTTTCATCCCAATAAAGACATAACCCTTGGTCCACACTGTCGCTGTCTCTCTCCCCGCTGCCGTGCTGCTGGCCCAGGGTATGCAGTGTGTCCTGTAGGATCTAAGAGTAGAGTCTTATAGTTTCAAAGATGATGGATGGCTGTTGCTGAAGTGAGTCTTGAAGTCATAATGAGAACTACAAGGGCTGTTCTAGTCAACACTGGCCCAGTCCAGAGATGCCTCAGGGCTGTCACAAGTAGTAAGGCCCAGGTGAGCAGCCCCCAGGCAGTTCTAGTCAATAGCATTGCTACCAATGGGCTGAGACCAACCCAGAACAGAAGAGGTGGAGATCTCAGATCTCTCTCTCTCTCAGTATGTGTGTGCCTCTCTTTCTTTCTCCCAGGCTACCATATGAATAAGGCCACCATCTGCAAACCTGTAACCAAACATGCAGGCATCCGGATCTCAGAAACCCAGCTCCCAGAACTCTGAGAAACTCATCTCTATTGTTTAAGCCACTCTGTCTGTGGTATTTTGCAATGGCAATCGAGCTCACCAAATCAAACTCCCATTCTCAGTGTTCTCAGCATGAAGTCAATAGAGCAATAGATTTAAAATTTTGAAGAAAAATCCTTTTAAGATTATTTTTAGTAAGGATGTTCTTGATGACATGAGGACATTTAATATGCACAACAATTCTTAAAATTAACCCACCCAGATTATCTAAAAATGTTATTAGATATAGATAATGGTTATGGTTAACAGCATTGTGAATGCAAATAACTGAATCATACAGTTAAAAAGGGTCAAAATGGTAAGATTAATGCTGTATATATTTTGCCACAGTAAGAAAAATACTATTAATGATGAATTCTAGCAAGAAAACTATGAACCCGGAAGAAAGAAGGATGAAAGAAGCAATGGTGAATAGGTCTTATATGATGATTAAATATATCAATTTCAGACCTAGGACTGTAAAAACTATTTTTTAAGCAGATGAAATGCACAAAAATGATCATGTACTAAAACACAAAGGAAAATAAAACAATACCTCAAAGCTGATGTAATGCTGGGCATGTCCAATGACTGCCATGTAATGATAGCTTGACAATCATAGGTTTATAACCTAGAGACTGATCATCATAAGTAGCTAAACATGTATATATAAACATGCAATATACTATATGAAAATCTGGAAAAGAGGTTTTCCTGCTTAAATACTGAAAGTTTTATTTTACACTTACTACAATCTATGTGCACATTCTGCACATGATGTATGGAATTCTCTGTGTTTAACTTTGGAAAATAGACATTCATTGAGATGAGATGAAGTCGCTCAGTCGTGTCCGACTCTTTGCGACCCCGTGGACTGTAACCTACTAGGCTTCTCTGTCCATGGGATTCTCCAGGCAAGAATACTGGAGTGGATTGCCATTTCCTTCTCCAGGGGATCTTCCCGACCCAGGGATCGAACCTGGGTCTCCCGCATTGGAGGCAGACGCTTTAACCTCTGAGCCACCAGGGACATTCATTAACCTACATTAAATATTAAATTCTCTATAGAAGTCATATTAAAATATTAGCATGAGTTTTCAACTGTGAAAATACGTAATTCTGTATGATTCATGTGTGGAAATCTGAGTGCAGATTTTCCTAAATGAAGTATGAAATCATGTATATCTTACAGATGTTAAGTGTAGATTTTTTGCTATATTGCTATATGGGATTCTGCATCTACTTCACATTTATGTATGCTATACATAACTGGGGTCTCCTGCATTGCAGGCAGATTCTTTACCAAATGAGCACAGGCAAGAATACTGGAGTGGATTGCCATTTTCTTCTCCAGGGGATCTTCCCGACCCAGGGATCGAACCTGAGTCTCCCGCATTGGAGGCAAACTCTTTAACCTCTGAGCCACCAGGGAAGGTCGATGCTAAAAGATGCCGATGATGAATCGGGTAGGCAAGGTTCCTGTCTTTAGAGCACCCACAGTCTCGTGGGGGAAACCAATCAAATAAACATGCGAGTCATGCTAATAAGTGTAAAATCTCAAACTGAAAAATGATCTGGCATCATAAGAACTTCAGAAAGAAAATGGGCTGCACTGGACTAGGGCTGAGCTCTACAGCCTGAGCTAAGTAGGTGGATATGAGGAGAGAAAAGCCGCTGGGAGCATTCCAGCGAGAACGGAAAGTGCAAAGACTCTGGGTAGGAGGACATGCTGGAGCACCAAGAGAAGGTAGAAACTGGGGAGCAGAAGGCCTGATAAGACATGAAGCTAGATATGTAGGCAGGGGCCAAATCATGACTTGTGAGCCAGGTAAGAATTTCAGTTTCTTATCCTAAGAGCAGTGGTAGGCCTTGGAAGGATTTGGCGGGGGTGGGTGGGAAAAAATATGTAATTCTGTATGATTCATGTGTGGAAATCTGAGTGCAGATTTTCCTAAATGAAGTATGAAATCATGTATATCTTACAGATGTTAAGTGTAGATTTTCTGCTATATTGCTATATGGGATTCTGCATCTACTTCACATTTATGTATGCTATACATAACTGGGGTCTCCTGCATTGCAGGCAGATTCTTTACCAAATGAGCTATCCCAGAAGCCTATATATGTGTGTGTGTATACATATATATATATATATATATACATACACATGCCAAATTTTTAACATTTTGACTTAAAGAAGAAATTCAATTGAAAATTAAATTTGCTTTAAAAACAAAAAAGTGTTTTATGCAGGCAAATATAATGTATAGAAAATTCAAAAAAAAATTAAAAAAAAAGAAAATCCATAGCTCTTTGTTATAAATTGACAAGAAGGTCTCAAAATAGAAAGCCTGAATATACAAAAACTATAGGATACATTAAAGCACTCATAAAAAATCTACCTCTTAAAAGTAAACAAATACAGATGTTTCAAGAGTAAGTGATATCAAGCTCTCAAGGAACAAATAACTCCTACCTTATAAAAACTGTTTAGAACATAGAAAGAAGGTAGGAAGCTCTCCAAGTCATTTTGCAAGGCATCTATAAAGACAGCTTTACTATCTTCTGGGGACTTCAGCATTGATCATGAAGCTAGAGAACAATAGTGGCCAGACTGTCAGTGCATAACATGCAGAGGCATGAGGAACATTTGTGTTTATTTCAGCCCATCTCCCAACTTAAAGCCTTAGAAGTGCAGGGGCGTAGACGATCAGATGTGTCCCTTTGTCAAAATTTCTCTGGAGAGAATTGATAGCATATTGTGAGTCCCCAGCCCTTTCCCAGCAGAGAAGAGATTCAGATAGCCTTTTAGATGCCTTGATACGAGAAGACTGAACATGGGATTACTTGGGAAATTGGCACTGACTTCCAGCTTAGTGGGACAAGGGCTCATGAGTTTTTCTGTGGCTTGGGAGGAGTGAGGTACATGCCTGTCAAAGATTCTGCATAGGAAGAACTGATGGGAGCCAGGAACTACCAGGCGATAACAGAGCAGCAAGAAAAGGCATCCCATGCATCAGATGATACGAGTGTGGCCTTCTGGATACTGTGCATCTTCAAGAAAGCTCTGCACGGGAGAGAAAGCCAGAACTCAGACCAACATCACAGGGATGATCCCAGTACCTGGTGAGAATGGCCAGTTGAGCCACATAAGACTTCATTCTTGCTCTCTAATCCTACTCCCTAATATTGCTTATTTTCCTCTAATGTTGCTCCCCACACATGACCTTGGAGGAGCCAAAAAGATAGGCCAACTGGGGGAAAGGGAGATAGAGCAAGGAAAAGAGCGAGAGAACTGCCCCTTCCCCACTCTCCCTTTCCTTTGCATCAAACAATTCAAGGTAGCTTTGATATTATGCTGGATATGCAGGTAATAAGGAACTGTCTGCTGTAATTCAGTAAGTTATGGTTTTGCACAACATCACCCCTGGTACATGCATATAATTCCACCCCTACTGAGCCAATTTCCTTCAATCTACTGGTAATACTGTGACATCTTGATGAAAGTGAAAGTGAAAGTGAAGTTGCTCAGTCATGTCCAACTCTTTTGACCCCATGGACTGTAGTCTATCAAGCTCCTCCGGCAAGAGTGCTGGAGTGGATATCTTGATAACCAAATAGATTTGGATAGCACAATAAAAGCAAAGCGTAAGAATATCTCCTTAAAAGGAAGATAATGAATGAAATGGAAATAGGCTAGCTCATATAACAAAGTAGAATTTATCCCTAGTTTTAAAGAAATATGTTTCAATAACACAAAATATATAGATATGTACATATACATATACACATATAATATACACATATAATATATGTGTACACATGATTTTCTACATAGAGTTTATCTAATTATGCATTCTACATAACATTGGATTGGCTACAAAGTTTGTTTGGGTTTTTATGTAGGATCTTATAGAAAAACAAACTCTTTAGTCAATCCAATACACACATTCTACATGTATGTATAATTTAATTATCTATATTCATAAATCAAACTGGAAAATATGATCCAAGTACATGCCCATTAAGCCTTAGCTAAAGTTACTAATTATGCATTCTACATAACATTGGATTGGCTACAAAGTTTGTTTGGGTTTTTATGTAGGATCTTATAGAAAAACAAACTCTTTAGTCAATCCAATACACACATTCTACATGTATGTATAATTTAATTATCTATATTCATAAATCAAACTGGAAAATATGATCCAAGTACATGCCCATTAAGCCTTAGCTAAAGTTAAATAGCTATGATGAAACTAAATTCAAAAAAATATCTTAGAAGTTATTAAGTAGGGGAGTATTTTTAATAAGGAACATATTCATTAGTATAGCATAAAATTATTTTTTCAATGCAAGAAATAAGAGATAGTAGAATTTACTATCATAACCTTTCAGGATAATACTGTAGTTTTCAGTCAGTTGAACCAGATAAGACTTTGATAAGGTTTTATACACTAAAAAGAAACAGAAGCTTTTATTTCAGATAGTATAGTTGTCTACCTAATGAATCCAAGCAAATCAACAACAAAGTAGCAAGGGGCTATATAAAAAAATAGATCATAGAATTCAATACCATTTTCAAATAAACCTTCCAACAACAAAAAGTCACATACACACAAAAAAAGCCCTCTTTTACCAAGTGTTGAGACTATTAAGTACAAATGTACTTTTTTAAAAAAGTATAATTTAACTGAAGGATTTAAAAAAATAATTGAGTTAGTGGAATAAAACTGTGGTCATGAAGGGGATAAAGTAGAATAAAGGTATTACATTGCAGTCGTCAGTCAATTCCCAGATATTATTCATAGAATCTGATAAAATAATACAAAAGTACTCATGAGGCTTTTACTATGTTATAGTAGACAAGATGATTATGAGGTTACAAGAGAAACAGAGTATCAGAGACAGAAGGAAAGAAATTACCACATTCCAAAATACTCATTATATAATTTCAGTCACTATGATATTGTGCAGAAATGGACAAAGAGATTAAATTGACCAGAACACAAGAAACAAACCTGTATGTACAGGTCAAGAAACAAACCTGTATGTACAGGATTTTGCCAATGGATAAAGAGTATTTCATCCCATGGACAGAGGAGCCTGGCTGCAGTCCATGGGGTTGCAAAGAGTCTGACATGACGGAACAACTAACACTTTCAAAGAGTATTTCAAACTGGCAAGTAAGCAATTCAATAAATACTGCCAAGAAAGCTTGATGTTAACATGAAAATAATAAAAGTATATGCTTCTTCCATTTGTTCAAATCCTAGATAGAATAGAAAAAAAAAAAAACACACAAATAGCAAAGTGATAAACACACTGAAAGGAAATACAAGAAAATATGTTTATGACCTTTGGGGAAAACATCTTTGTACAGAGAATATCAAGTGACCCTCACAAATTAAAGAAGGCGTAAATTCACCAAACTGAACTTTCTAAACTTGCATAGGAAAAAAGACAACCAGGGTAAAGCAAGAAGTATACTAGGCAGATACTCTCATCATGTGAAAAAGTCTCTCAACTGCTCTCTGTAATGCAAAAGGGCATCCCTCAGAATCAATGACATACAAGCAAGTCAACAAAAAATGGATAATTCCTATAACAGACAATTTTCAGAAAAGGATGTGAAAATGACTCAGAAAGTAAGAAAACTGTAGTACTCCCTAGAACTTCAGTTGGAGAAGGCATTGGTACTACCCTTAGTCCTATCTGCTGCTGCTGCTGCTAAGTTGTTTCAGTCATGTCCGACTCCGTGCGACCCCAGAGACGGCAGCCCACTAGGCTCCCGCGTCCCTGGGATTTTCCAGACAAGAACACTGGAGTGGGTTGTCATTTCCTTCTCCAATGCATGAAAGTGAAGTCGCTCAGTCGTGTCTGACTCCTAGCGACTCCATGGACTGCAGCCCACCAGGCTCCTCCGCCCATGGGATTTTCCAGGCAAGAGTACTGGAGTGGGTTGCCATTGCTTTCTCCGTTAGTCCTACCTATTTAGCTAAATGCATATCAGAACAACAAAATACCACATTTCAAGTTGGAGGCCTTAGGTGCACCTGTCGGTAGAGGTAAATTCATTCAATCAGTGTGAAGTGGTGGAGGAGATTGGGAAGAATCTTCACAAATAAATAATAAAGTTGAAAATCCCCATGGCCTAATTAGCCAAATATTCAACTTTTAAATCACCAATTTCACACATATGCAGACAGTATTCTAGATGGCGGTTTGGAAGAATGAGATAGACCACGTGGCACTGGTTACATACAAGTGTACCTTGTTGTCGCAGCTTGTTGTATCACACTTCACAAATACTGTGCTTTTTGCAGCTGAAAGTCCGTGACAAGTCTACTAGGGCCATGTTTTCTAATGCATTTGTTCCCTTTTGGTGTATGTGCTGCATTTGGTAATGCTTGCAATATTTCAAATTTTTTCACTATTATATTTTTTAGGGTGAGTTTAGGAGTTACTACTAAGACTCACTGAAGGCTCAGATAATAGCTAGCATTTTAGCAATGAACTTTTTAAAATTAAGGTATATGCATAATTTTTTAGACATCATGTTATTGCACAGTAGACTTGCATAAGTCTATTGCTTAATAGACTACAGTGTAGGATAGTCATATACTTTTATATTCACTGGGAAATCAAAATACATATATATATATATATATGACTTGCTTTATTGCAATGAATCTGTCTCTTAT
>SJYX01012810.1:182278-200228 GCA_006410675.1 Oreotragus oreotragus | reverse complement strand
AATACTTTATTGGGATATTCCTTTAACTGTGGTGGTCTGAAACAAAACCACCATAAATATCTCTGAAGTATGCCTGTAGTAAGGGGATGGTTTCATGCTTATACTGAAAAACTATTTAAATGAAAAGTTGGAGAATAATATTATTTCATGAAGGTGCACACATATATGTGAAAATGCATAGACTATCTGAAGGGGGATACATCAAACTGATGACAGGTGTTTCCTTTAAGACAGGACCAGGACCTCGGTGGCGTATGGAAGGTGGTTAAAGTGATGTTTGAAAAAGTGAAGGTATTAGTCGCTCAGTTGTGTCTGACTCATTGAGATCCCCATGGACTGTAGCCCAACAGGCTCTTCTGTCCATGGAATCCTCCAGGCAAGAATAATGGAGTGGGTTGCCATCCCCTTCTCCAGGGGATCTTCCAAACACAGGGATCGAACCCAGGTCTTCCACATTGCAGGAAGATTGTTAACCAATTGAGAACCTGAGAAGCCCCAAAGTAGTGTTAAGCCAATTCCATTGTCATTTTGTATAGCACTCAAGCTGTCACATGATGCTGTAGCGGGTCAAATGAGAAAGAATATTGGATCATCTCGAGTGATTCATATGATTTTTTTTAGCTCATCTTTATAGTCTGTCATTATAACTTCTATCACTTGCACATTGCATTTGTAGATCAATTGATATCCTCAGGAGAGGGGGAAATGCATTTAAGTCTTTCCATTCTTAATGTACACATGCAAGGTTGCTCTTCACACTTCTCAGAAGAGTGGTCATCTCTGCAAGTTGTGTGGCCCTCGACCATAAGTGCTTTTAAATAAGGCTGCAATTAATAACACAACTACAATGTATTTGCCTTCAATAATTCTGATATACTCTGTTTCTTGATCTACTTATCTATGATTTATCTATCAGTTCAGTTCAGTTCAGTCNAAATGAATGAAATTAGAACACTTCCTAACACCATGCCCACGATAAACTCAAAATGGATTAAAGACATAAATTTAAGACCAGAAACTATAAAACTCTTAGAGGAAAACACAGGCAGAACACTCATTGACATAAATCAAAGCAAGACCCTCTATGACACACCTCCTAGAGTAACAGAAATAAAAACAAATGTAAACAAGTGGGACCTGATTAAACTTAAAAGCTTTTGCAAAGCAAAGGAAACTATCAGCAAGGCGAAAAGACAACCGTCAGACTGGGAAAAAATGATAGCAAATGAAACAACTGACAAAGGATTAATTTCCAAAATATAAAAGAAGCTCATACAACTCAACACCAGGAAAACAACCAATCAAAAAGTGGGAAAACCTCTAAACAGACGTTTCTTCAAAGAAGACATATAGGTGGCTAACAAACATATGAAAAAGATGCTCAACACGGCTCATTATTAGAGAAATGCAAATCAAAACCACAATGAGATATCACCTCATACTGGTCAGAATGGCCTTCAACAAAAAGTATACAAACAATAAATGCTGGAGAAGGTGTGGAGGAAAGGGAAAGCTCTTGCACTGTTGGTGGGAATGTAAATTGGTACAGCCACTAGGGAAGACTGTATGGAGATTCCTTAAAAAACCAGGAATATTGCTTGTAGACTTTTGGATCGCAGCCATTCTGACTGGTGAGGGTATGGAGAAAAGGGAACCCTCTTACACTGTTGCTGGGAATGCAAACTAGTACAGCCACTATGGAGAACATGCCAGAAGGGAATGACAGGATATATTGAAAGTACTGAAAGAAAAAAAAAATTACCACTAAGATTACTCTACCTGGCAAGGATCTCATTCAAAACTGATGGAAAAATAAAAAGTTTTATAGACAAGCAATATTAAGAGAATTTAGCACTGCCAAACAAGCTTTACAACAAATACTAAAGAAACTTATATGTCAATAAGCACAGAGAAAGGAAAAAGCTACAAAAACAAACCCAAAACAATTAAGAAAATACCAACAGGAACATATATATAAACAATTACTTTAAATGTAAATGGATTAAATGCTCCAACCAAAAGACACAGACTGGCTGAATGGATACAAAAACAAGACCCATATATATGCTGTCTACAAGAAACCGACTTGAGACCTCAAGACACATATAGACTGAAAGTGAGAGGACAGAAAAATATATTCCATGCAAATCAGAGGCAAAAGAAAGCTGGAGTAGCAATCCTCATATCAGACAAAATAGACCTTAAAATAAAGATTACAAGAGATAAGGACGGACACTACATAATGATCAAGGGATCAATCCAAGAGGAAGACAAAACAATTGTAAATATGTATGCACTCAACATAGGAACACCTCAATACATAAGACAAACACTAATAGACATGAAAGGAAAAACTGACAGTAGCACAATAATAGTAGGAGACTTTAACAAAACACTCACACCAATGGACAGATCATCAAAACAGAAAATTAATAAGGGAACACAAGTCTTAAATGATACATGAGATGAGATGGATCTCACTGATATCTTCAGGACATTCTATCCAAATGCAGAAGAATACACATTCTTCTCAAGTGCACATGGAACATTCTCCAGAATAGACCACAACTTGGGTCACAAATCAAACCTTAGTAAATTTAAGAAAACTGAGATCATATCAAGCATCTTCTCTGACCACAACACTATGAGACTAGATATCAATTACAAGAAGAAAAAAAAAAACACATGGAGATTAAACAACACGTTTCTAAATAACCAACAGGTTACTGAAGAAATCAAAAGGGAAATAAAAATTTTTCTAGAAACAAATGAAAACATGACAACTCAAAAGCTTTGGGATGCAGCGAAAGCAGTGCTAAGAGGGAAGTTTATAGCAGTACACGCCTACCTCAAGAAACAAGAAAAACACCAAGTAGAAAACCTAAGTTATACCTAAAACAACTGGGGAAAGAAGAACAAAAACCCCTCAAAATTAGTAGAAGGAAAGAAATCATAAAGATCTGAGTGAAAATAAATGAAAAAGAAATGAAAGAAACAATAGTAAAGATTAATAAGAACCAACTAAAAGTTGGTTCGTTGAGAAGATAAACAAAATTGAGAAACCTTTATCCATACTCATCAAGAAAAAAATAGAGAAGAATCAAATCAACAAAATTAGAAATGAAAAAGGAGAGGTTACAACAGACAATGCAGAAATACAAAGGATTATAAGAGACTCTTATGAACAACTATATGGCAATAAAATGGATAACCTGGAAGAAATGGACAGATTCTTAGAAAAGTTCAATCTTCCAAGACAGAACCAGGAAGAAATAGAAATGCTGAACAACCCAAATACAACCATTGAAATTGAAGCTGTGATCAAAAATCTCCAAAAAACAAAAGCCCAGGACCAAATCGCTTCACAGGAGAATTCTATCAAATATTTAGAGAAGAGCCAATACCTATCCTTCTAATACTCTTTCAAAAAATTGCAGAGGAAGGAACACTTTGAAACTCATTCTACAAGGCCACCATCACCCTGATACCAAAACCAGACAATGATAACACAAAAAAAGAAAACTACAGGCCAATATCACTGATGAACACAGATGCAAAAATCCTCAACACAATTTTAGCAAACAGAATTCAGCAACACATCACAGAGCTCATATGCTGTGATCAAGTTGGGTTTATTCCAGGAATGCAAGTATTCTTCAATATATGCAAATCAATCAATGTGACTGAAACAAATTGAAAGATAAAAACCATATGATAATCTCAATAGATGCAGAAAAAGCCTTTGACAAAATTCAGCACCCATTTATGCTTAAAACTCTTCAAAAAACGGGCACAGAAGGAATCTAACTCAATATAGTAAAGGCCATATATGAGAAGCCTACAGAAAACATTATTCTCAAAGGTGAAAAACTGAAAGCATTCCCCCAAGATCAGGAAAAAGACAAGGATGTCCACTTTCACCACTATTATTCAACATAGTTCTGGAAGTCCTAGTCACAGCAATCAGAGAAGAAAAAGAAATAAAAGGAGTCTAGATCAGGAAAGAAGAAGTTAAGCTCTCACTGTTTGCAGATGACATGATACTGCACATAGAAAACCCTACAGATAGTATCAAAAACATTACTAGAGCTAATCAATGATTTTAGCAAAGTTGCAGGATACAAAATCAATTCACAGCAATCACTTGCATTTCTATATACGAACAATGAAAAATCAGAAAGAGAAATTAAGGAATCAATCTACCAAATGCAATCTACAGATTCAATGCAATCCCTATCAAATTACCAATGGCATTTTTCACAGAACTAGGACCAAAAAAATCAAAATTTATATGGAAACACAAAAGACCCTGAATAGCCAAAGCAGTCTTGAGAAAGAAGAATGGAGCTGGAAGAATCAATCTTCTTGACTTCAGATTATACTACAAAGCTACAGTCATCACGACAGTACGGTACTGGCACAAAAACAGAAATATAGACCAATGGAACAAAATAGAAAGCCCAGAAATAAACCCTTGCACCTATGAGTATCTTATTTTTGACAAAGGAGCCAAGAATATACAATGGGGCAAAGACATCCTCTTCAATAAATGGTGCTGGGAAAACTGGACAGCTACATGTAAATGAATGAAATTAGAACACTTCCTAACACCATGCCCACGATAAACTCAAAATGGATTAAAGACATAAATTTAAGACCAGAAACTATAAAACTCTTAGAGGAAAACACAGGCAGAACACTCATTGACATAAATCAAAGCAAGACCCTCTATGACACACCTCCTAGAGTAACAGAAATAAAAACAAATGTAAACAAGTGGGACCTGATTAAACTTAAAAGCTTTTGCAAAGCAAAGGAAACTATCAGCAAGGCGAAAAGACAACCGTCAGACTGGGAAAAAATGATAGCAAATGAAACAACTGACAAAGGATTAATTTCCAAAATATAAAAGAAGCTCATACAACTCAACACCAGGAAAACAACCAATCAAAAAGTGGGAAAACCTCTAAACAGACGTTTCTTCAAAGAAGACATATAGGTGGCTAACAAACATATGAAAAAGATGCTCAACACGGCTCATTATTAGAGAAATGCAAATCAAAACCACAATGAGATATCACCTCATACTGGTCAGAATGGCCTTCAACAAAAAGTATACAAACAATAAATGCTGGAGAAGGTGTGGAGGAAAGGGAAAGCTCTTGCACTGTTGGTGGGAATGTAAATTGGTACAGCCACTAGGGAAGACTGTATGGAGATTCCTTAAAAAACCAGGAATATTGCTTGTAGACTTTTGGATCGCAGCCATTCTGACTGGTGAGGGTATGGAGAAAAGGGAACCCTCTTACACTGTTGCTGGGAATGCAAACTAGTACAGCCACTATGGAGAACAGTGTGGAGATTCCTTCAGAAATTGCAAATAGAACTGCCTTATGACCCAGCAATCCCACTGCTGGGCATACACACCGAGGAAACCAGAATAGAAAGAGACACATGTACCCCAGTGTTCATCGCAGCACTGTTTATAATAGCCAGGACATGGAAACAACCTAGATGTCCATCAGCAGATGAACGGATAAGAAAGCTGTGGTACGTATACACAATGGAGTATTACTCAGCCATTAAAAAGAATACATTTGAATCAGTTCTAATAAGATGGATGAAACTGGAACCGATTATACAGAATGAAGTAAGCCAGAAAGAAAAACACCAATACAGTATACTAACACATATATATGGAATTTAGAAAGATGGTAATGAGGACCCTGTATGCAAGACAGCAAAAGAGACACAGATGTGTAGAGCAGACTTTTGGACTCTGAGGGAGAGGGAGAGAGAGAGGGTGGGATGATTTGGGAGAATAGCATTGAAATATGTATACTATCATGTAAGAAACGAATCGCCAGTCTATGTTCAATGCAGGATGCAGGATGCTTGGGGCTGGTGCATGGGGATGATCCAGAGGGATGATGTGGGGTGGGAGGTGGGAAGGGGGTTCATGTTTGGGAGTTCACGTACACCCGTGGTGGATTCATGTCAATGTATGCCAAAACCAATACAGTACTGTAAAGTAAAATAAAGTAAAAAAAAAATTTTTTTTAATTAAAAAAGAACAACAACAACAAAAAAAACTAGGAATAAAACCACCATATGACCCAGCAATCCCACTCCTAGGCATATACCCTGAGGTAACAAAAATTGAAAAAGACACATGTATCCCATTGTTCACTGCAGCACTATTTACAATAGCTAGAACATGGAAGCAACCTAGATGTCCATGAACAGATGAATGGATAAAGAAGTTGTGGTACATATACATAATGGACTATTCAGTTCAGTTCAGTTCAGTCGCTCAGTCGTGTCCGACTCTTTGCGACCCCGAGGAATGCATTTGAGTTGGTTCTGATGAGGTGGCTAAACCTAGAACCTATTATACAGAGTGAAGTGAGTCAGAAAGAGAAAGATAAATATTGTATTCTAATGCACATATATGGAATCTAGAAATTGATCCTGAAGAATTTGTTTACAGGGCAGCAATGGAGAAGCATAGAGAACAGAATTATGGACATGGGAAGAGAGGAGGAGAGGCTGAGATGTATGGAAATATTAACATGGAAACTCAATCACCATATGTAAAATAGATAGCCAATGGGAATTTGCTGTATGGCTCAGGAAACTCAAACAGGGGCTCTGTGTCAACCTAGAGGGGTGGGATGGGGAGGGAGATGGGAGGAAGGTTCAAGGGGGAGGGGATATATGTATACTTATGGCTGATTCATGCTGAGATTTGACAGAAAAAATTCTGTAAAGCAATTATCCTTCAAAAAAAAAAAAAAAAAACTACCCCAAGAAGCATTTTTAAATAAAAATTCAGAAATGGCTTAAAGAGTACTTGAACTATCTTTGGTTATCAATAAGTAATAGCTATTATTATTTTTATTCTTTAATCCTTCAGTTAGAATGAATACTTTCCTCATCACTATTACTACTCAGCTTTGTTTGTTCACCAAATTTGACACTCATATCATTAGACAGAGTGCTATACTGTATTCATATTTCACAAGCAGACTACCTTCCATGGGTTTAAACATTCAGGTTAATTTTCTAGGGCTTAGCACAGTTGTTGACATGGGATAGTACTCAAGAAAAATCCACTGAATTTACTCAAACTGAATTCCAAATCCTTGTAGTGCCAAGCACAGTGCTACGAACTTAGTGGATGCTCAAAACAGATGTCTGTTGATTGATCCATTACATGACACAATCCAAGAAAGTCCATGAAAACAAATGCCAAGCCAGTCTGAAAAAAAAAAAAAAAAACAAAAAAAAACCTATTCATTTTTCTAGTTTAGAGCGACTTTTTCAACTGAGCAGTAGAAAGAAATCAATCTGTCAAGGTTTGAACACACACTGANAAATGAAAACCAAGTCTGAAAAAAAAAAAAAAAAACAAAAAAAAACCTATTCATTTTTCTAGTTTAGAGCGACTTTTTCAACTGAGCAGTAGAAAGAAATCAATCTGTCAAGGTTTGAACACACACTGAAAATATCCTTTCTTTTTCCAAAGGACTTAGAGGAAGGAAGAAAACAGCACAAGAAAATAACCTCCTCATTTAAGGCATCTCTTGTCCAACACAAAGCACAGAAACTGCCTATATTTTCTTCAGCCTCCTCAACTAGAATCTCAGCTTTCATGACAAAAAGACGATTCTCTAAGTGGTAGGTTTAATTTATAGATTTATAATAATTCTCAAAGTATTTGAGGTTTAAGGTACATATCAACCAAACACTAATCAATGAATTCAGTAATAACTTTCATGCCCTCTAAAAGGTAGAGAAGTGATATATCCAATTATCCATACTCAACTAAAAATTACTCATATTAGAAAATCTGTATTTACCGAAGAGCAATATTTTCCTTATAAACACAATAAAGCATTACACAATGGAATATAATCATGGAATTAAGTCATGTAATCTAAAAGCAGCTTATATTTATTTTCCACTGGGGCAAGTTTTTCTCTTACCAGTGAATAAAAACTCTAGCAAGCCCTGTGATACTTCTGAACACTTTAGGTAACAGAAAATTGCCTAGTCGCAGAATGGAGCTTCAATTTGGCAAGTAAAAGTTTCAGTCTGATTGATTAAGCAACACTTTTAATTCAAAAGTTAGACAACCCTCCCCACTACTTCCCCTAGCTAGAGACCAGTTCCTGTCTATAGCTTGAACAAAAGAAGGGAGGTAGAGAAAGTGGGGATACAAGGTTCTCACCTGACTGGTAATACTGTCAAAGGTCTTCAGACTCTCAGCTTTGCAGATATGTAAATCAATCAATATCTCCCTCTTTCTCTTCCTCTCTCTCTAATATTTTCATGAGTTCTCAGAGGTTCCCTTTCTGGTCTTCTTCAATTGTAATTACAGTGATATGAGAGACCCATCTATTCCACCAGCAGCTGATCCCCCCCAGCCCCTGGTGTTTTGGTGGCCTGCAGCTTTGAGACTCTGCTGGGATTCCTCTGCCTTGACTAGCAGTCCTCTCAAGCAGGAGAAACAATTACTCAGGACAGTCCTCTTTCCTCCTCCAGGTCCTTTATCTGTTTCTCAGGATTCACATACCTTTGGTTCCTTCAGAGTGGAATTCAGTTACTGTCCAAACACTACTTAGCATCCAAATGCCATTTATCCAGACTTTCACTTTTGGATACCTCATGCAGGCATCAGACACTAACTAAATGTGCTCCTCCAAGTCCAGGAGAGTCAACAAACTCTCAGATTGGCCTCCTTTGAAGCCTCTCTCTCTATGGACTGGGTGTGAATGAAGTCACTACACACACACACACACACACACACACTAAAAAAAACCTATTCATTTTTCTAGTTTAGAGCGACTTTTTCAACTGAGCAGTAGAAAGAAATCAATCTGTCAAGGTTTGAACACACACTGAAAATATCCTTTCTTTTTCCAAAGGACTTAGAGGAAGGAAGAAAACAGCACAAGAAAATAACCTCCTCATTTAAGGCATCTCTTGTCCAACACAAAGCACAGAAACTGCCTATATTTTCTTCAGCCTCCTCAACTAGAATCTCAGCTTTCATGACAAAAAGACGATTCTCTAAGTGGTAGGTTTAATTTATAGATTTATAATAATTCTCAAAGTATTTGAGGTTTAAGGTACATATCAACCAAACACTAATCAATGAATTCAGTAATAACTTTCATGCCCTCTAAAAGGTAGAGAAGTGATATATCCAATTATCCATACTCAACTAAAAATTACTCATATTAGAAAATCTGTATTTACCGAAGAGCAATATTTTCCTTATAAACACAATAAAGCATTACACAATGGAATATAATCATGGAATTAAGTCATGTAATCTAAAAGCAGCTTATATTTATTTTCCACTGGGGCAAGTTTTTCTCTTACCAGTGAATAAAAACTCTAGCAAGCCCTGTGATACTTCTGAACACTTTAGGTAACAGAAAATTGCCTAGTCGCAGAATGGAGCTTCAATTTGGCAAGTAAAAGTTTCAGTCTGATTGATTAAGCAACACTTTTAATTCAAAAGTTAGACAACCCTCCCCACTACTTCCCCTAGCTAGAGACCAGTTCCTGTCTATAGCTTGAACAAAAGAAGGGAGGTAGAGAAAGTGGGGATACAAGGTTCTCACCTGACTGGTAATACTGTCAAAGGTCTTCAGACTCTCAGCTTTGCAGATATGTAAATCAATCAATATCTCCCTCTTTCTCTTCCTCTCTCTCTAATATTTTCATGAGTTCTCAGAGGTTCCCTTTCTGGTCTTCTTCAATTGTAATTACAGTGATATGAGAGACCCATCTATTCCACCAGCAGCTGATCCCCCCCAGCCCCTGGTGTTTTGGTGGCCTGCAGCTTTGAGACTCTGCTGGGATTCCTCTGCCTTGACTAGCAGTCCTCTCAAGCAGGAGAAACAATTACTCAGGACAGTCCTCTTTCCTCCTCCAGGTCCTTTATCTGTTTCTCAGGATTCACATACCTTTGGTTCCTTCAGAGTGGAATTCAGTTACTGTCCAAACACTACTTAGCATCCAAATGCCATTTATCCAGACTTTCACTTTTGGATACCTCATGCAGGCATCAGACACTAACTAAATGTGCTCCTCCAAGTCCAGGAGAGTCAACAAACTCTCAGATTGGCCTCCTTTGAAGCCTCTCTCTCTATGGACTGGGTGTGAATGAAGTCACTACACACACACACACACACACACACACCCCCTCACCAGGAGATGATATGATAGGTGGCAAATAACAGCAAAGAAATTTCTTTATTTTTCAAGGAAATCACCCTCACATAACCCTCTATAACTCTGACAACTTGATCCTTTTCATTAACTTTGGTATCTGATATATCTTGGTGGCTCAGATAAAACTAAACAAAAAATTCTATTGTATCAGTATATAAATGTATGGGCGTTGTTTTCTTTGCACTTAATATCATTAACAAGTGGTAAGGTACAGTGTATGGACTGTTTATAGCTAGTATCAGTGCCTCTTTTTGCAAGGGAGTTCATCGTAAGTGGGGCTTCCCTGGTGGCTCAGATAGTAAAGAATCCTTTCGATCCTTGGGTTGGGAAGATATCCTGGAGAAGGGAACGGCTACCCACTGGTGGTCTACAGTCCATGGGGTCGGACCAAAAGAGCAGCTAACACTTTCACTTTTTTCCTCACTGTAAGTACTGTATCACTTGTAGTGTTGTTTGGTGAAATGTTTTTCAATTAAGAGAGTTAAGAACTGTAAAAAGTGCCACATGAAATTCTCTAAGAGAATTTCCACACAAACAGGGCTCTGCTCCCTTACCCCATCCTTCAGCCTCAACTTGTCACTCTGTGAGGGTACAGTGCTCCAGAACTGGGAGGCCTTGAGTAATTCTGTGTAGGAACAGGAGACACTGGGATCAAATTAGCAAATTAACTGGTTTATTCTGGCTCCTTGAGAAGCAATATAATGTGGAAAAAGCTTTTTAATTCCTTCAAAACATGGGAATCAATACAGTATGCTTGTTAAATAGGCGAACTCAGATTAGACAGCCTGGTTCAATCTTGGCTTTGGCACTTAATAGCGGATAACATTAAACACATTAACTTTTTCATACCTCAATTTCCTCATCTATAAAATGTTGATAACAACAGTCCTATCTTACAGTTATTTTTAAGAATTTAAAAATATAATCAGTGAAAAGCAGAGAGTTTTTATTATTGCTGTTTTTATTCTTTTTTAATGTACTTTTTAAACTGGAATATAATTGCTTTACAGTGTTGTGTTACTTTCTGCTGTACAATGACATGAATCAGCCATAATGCACATAAATCCCATCCTTCTTAAGCCTCCCTCCTACCTAGCTCAGTGCTCTGTTATTATTTTTATGTACAGCACTAAGCAAAAAGAGAATCGTCATATCAGAGATGCATGAATAAGGAGTGAGAAATAGAAAGGAAGGCAATAGAGTGTATGGCAGAGACTCGAGCCTGGCCATTCTCAGACTTGCTTGTGCTTCTTCCTGGGCACAAAGGCGAATCACACTGCCATCCTTGCCAGAACTTACCTATCAGCTTGTGACTACTGAGTAAGTTCCAGGCAGAGGAATATGAGTAGGAATGATGGATGTGCACAGGCCTGCCCCACCGAAACATCCTGCAATAATCCTCCCCATTCTCTCCCTCTTCTTTGGTAAAACTGCAGGATGGGAGGAAAGAGCCAGGCAGAAGCCATGTAGAAGCCCAGTGATTAGAAACACCCATTTGGGAATTTATGTGGATGAGGGGGAAAT
The DNA here is from genome assembly GCA_006410675.1 of Oreotragus oreotragus. Classification (NCBI taxonomy): domain Eukaryota; kingdom Metazoa; phylum Chordata; class Mammalia; order Artiodactyla; family Bovidae; genus Oreotragus; species Oreotragus oreotragus. The sequence goes on along the minus strand of SJYX01012810.1, from coordinate 188,456 downwards.
CGACTGTGTTAAGCCACTAAGATTGGGGGAATTATCTGTTACAGCAACTGCAGTTACTTAACACAAACATACTTTCACTTTTACCCCCAGAATTTTCCTGAAGATTATTTTAAACATCAAATATAGAAGCACTATAATAAAGAAAAGGAAACAGGAAAATTTGGTTTTTCCATTCTTTTTTCCCAAGCCTGTATCTAATTCTGACTGACCTAGTTCCAGGTTAGGGAACAATCACTGCGTGGCAATTGAGGGGAATCAAGTTCTGGGCGGGGGGAATGACAGTCTGAGGACAAGAGCCCTCCGGAAAATGGGGAATCAGGAAGATGTGTTAATAAACGTGAGGGGAAAAGAAAGAGAGTAACAGTATGAGAAAAAAAAATCCCATCATTACCCCAGATTTCTAATAAAGACGGATACAAGCACTAACGCCTTGTACAATAGCCTTTGTGGGAAAGTATGTAAAAAAGTTTAGAAATAATCAAAGCATCAAGAAATATTTAGCAAGTCCTCATTGTAAGCTAGGCACTATTGCAGATGCTGGATATGCAGAGAAAACGAAACCACCACCAATCCTGCCCTCATGGACCTGGCATTACAGTCCAAGAGACAGAAGGGAGGCCAGCGTGGCTGAACCAGAATGACCCAGGGAGAAAGCGGAAGGAGAGAAAGTCAGAAAGATAACAGGGGGCAGACGACTCAGGTCCCCAAAAGGATTCGGACTACAGGCATCAGGGAAGTCATTGATAAACTGTGAACAGAGAAGTGACTACAGGCATCAGGGAAGTCATTGACAAATTGTGAACAGAGAAGTGACTATAGGTATCAGGGAAGTCACTGATAAACTGTGAACAGAGAAGTGACATGATCCGGCTGAAATTTTAGCCAGTCCACTTTGGCGGCTATCTTGAGAACAAACCACAGAGGCCAAGAGGAGAAGCAAGGAGATGTCTAGGAGACTACTTCCACAATCCAGCATGGATGATGTCTTGGCCCAGGCTGGTGGCTGTGGGGGTGGTGAGAAATGGTGGTGTCCCCCCGCCTCCCTCACCTCCACCCCACCACACACGCACACACACACACACACACACACACACACACACACACACACACACTGATGGTAGAACTGCCAAGGTTTGCTGATCAGCTTGCTACATGTGCGTTAAAGAGAAGACTCGGTAATTAATATCAAGCTGTAATCATTGAGATGATGGTGACCACAAAAGGAGCTGATTTTGAACATATCGATCTGGACATTCAAGTGAAGATATAAAAATGGGCTTTGTACGTGGATCATGAATGAAGAGGGGAGATATGTACTAAAGATATAAGTTTGGGGGAGTGTGTGTGTCTGTACATATAGGTAGATTTATACATTTACATTTCAATATAAATTATAATTAAATTTGTGAAACTGAGTGGGACCACCTACGGAGTGAATGAAGTTAGAAAAAGAGGCCCAAAGATTGTTTCTTCGGACCCCAGCAAGACTGATAAAAAGCAGAGACAGAGAAGGAAAGCCAGGTGAATCTGGAGTCCTAGAAGACACATAATGAATACGTTCAAAGAGAAATGAGTGATCAGTTGTATCATATGCTGCTGCTAAGTCAGATAAGATGAGGACTCAGAAGTTACCACTCTATTTAGCTATTGGAAGAATTTGGACACATTAGGATGCATTTATTTTATCACTTATTTCTCCTTGACAAAAGTATCTCCTTAAGAATGAATAATAATATTCCCTTTTAGCAGGATTATAAATGATTTAGTCTTTCGATCTTCCATTATGCTTCTATTTTACTGTATTCTCTAATAATATTTTCCAGTTTTAGAAGTTTTACATAACTTTTTGAATAACACTGATACTAGTTACAAATCATATGAATCATATTATCGTTTTTAGATAAAGTAGTGAGACTTGGCTGGTTGGTGCTTCAAGAAAATTATTTTACATGACACATAAATTAAAATTTAAGTTGCCTTGCTATCTGAATAAAATACTTCCCTGGTGGTCCAGTGATTAAGCCTCCGTGCTTCCAATGAAGAGGGTGTGGCTTCAAGGCCTGGTTGGGGAACTAAGCAGTGTGGCACAGCCAAAATATTTTGGAGAATGAAATGGCAACCCATACCAGGATTCTTGCCTGGAAAATTTCATGGACAGAGAAGCCTGGTGGGCCCCAGTTCATGGGGTCACAGTCAGACACGACTGAGCAACTGAGCACCACAGTAATACTTAGAAGCACCAACTGTGTGCAAAAGCTTTAAATACATCATTTTGTGCAATTCTAATAGTAATCTTGTAAGGCACATCCTACAATTATCCTCATTTTATAAGTAAGGAGATCAGGGCTTAGATATTAAGTAACTTGCTCAATTTATCCAGCCGGCAGGTAGCAGAAGGGTAGGGGGGACAGGCTGCAGATGTCTCAGGGTGATGACCTGAGTGGAAAATATTCCCCTTCAGAAGGGCACTCCGAGAGAGAGTTCCGGCAGGACCTTGAGGGCACAAAGGGCATCGTTTTGGAGGCTCATCTAAAAGTTGGGGGTGGGGGTGGGGGTAATCATCCAGACATAGGAAAGATATCAGGCCAAGAAGACAAGGCATATTCTTTACAAAACTGAATCGGGTGCTTTTCTGCCAAAGTTTTCCATAAGACTGTCATGGAAATTCCTCCACCCGTCCATTCCATCCACCCATCCATCCATCCACCATAGTTTCACTCCTTTTCCGTTCTCTACATTTTAATGGTTAGTGAGTGGCAGAGTCTTTAAATGCTTTGATAGGATTTTCGAATGTCACGGGACTGCGCTATTTTTCAGCTGTGGATGAATGTGATGGCTTCCTTCTTCAGCTTCAGCTTTCAGGGTTATCCGAGGGTCCTGAACTCCCCCGCCAAGTGAAGCCTGTGTGTGTCCTTCTGTGCTGGATGACACCGTGATATCCACATCTTGATCTTGGACTTAAAAACCACCATGGGGAGTGTGTTTAATGGCTTCATTTCCTTCCCCTATGGCACTCACTTGACTGTTCTGTCCACTTTTTTGACCCTTTAACCCTCCTCCCCCTCAAGTCAATCGGTCTTTTTCCTCCTCCTCCTCACCCTATTTCCCCTCCCTCCTCAGCCCCACTTTTCTCAAATTGAAGCCTGACTGACTGACAAAGTTCTCTTTTTCCTTCTTTCTTTCCTTCCTTTCTTCCTTCTCTCTTTTTTTTTTTTTAATTTGTTTTCAGGTGTACACCATAGCAAGACAATTTTTTAGTGTAGTGCATGACACAGCAATTACCAGGATAAGTCTATAAGTCTAGTGTCTGCCCGTCACCATTTGGTGTCACGGCAATAGGGTGGACTCTCCTCTGCCTGCTGTCCATGACGTGCCCGTGATTCAGATTCAGTCTGATCCCATGCTACCCAAACACACCCAGTGTATGATACAGTCACTAATATTTCCTCTATCTTAACTGAATCGATCGGACAATATTCCCCACAACCTACCCATTTTGGTACTAATATTACCATAATGAGTACAGCCTGCATACCCTGTAGCCTCTTCATTTAACCTAAAAGGGTGGCCCCTTCATCCTCATCCCTTCATCCATAGGAAGGAAGAGTTCCAAGCTCAAGGGGTCACAGTATCAGAACATGGAGTTCTCAGGGCAAGGATCCATGTCACACTGTTGAACACAGCACATGTCACTGACCCTGTGCTGTCTCCTGTGGGGGGATGAGCACTGCAGACCTGGGAGACATTCCGGCCTTGAGGACCAAGCACAGCCAGACTGGAGTCTTAGGAAACACAGAGCAGACTGCTTGGGCCCGCTCTGCTCTGCCTGAGGGACAGTGTTAGGTGTGCAAGGAGAAGTTCCAGCAGGGATCCAGTGTGAACACACTTGACATTCACCGTTCACCCCCTTTTCAGGGAAGACTTTAAGCTAAAAGAAAGGGAGGAAGGAAGGAAAGAAAGAAGGAAGGAGGGAGGAAGGAAGGAAAGAAAGAAGGAAGGAGGGAGGAAGGAAGGGAAGAAAGAAGGAAGGAAGGAAGGAAGGAAGGAGAAAAAGTAAAAAAAACACTTGTGATTCTAACATCTCTGTGTTTTTCAACTTGTCATCAAAACTACTGGTTGTATAGGTTCAAACTAAAAATAAACATCACTGGAAAAATAAAAGAAAATAATGTTTTTATAAAATCATAAGATAGTAGGATTGATCAAAATATAAATATTCAACTATTCATTTAATTTTCCTTAATTTATTTGTATTTTCAGTTTCACGGGGCATTTAACTTCTAACTTATTTCAATTCTTCAGATTTCTGCTGTACTTTTACTAGCTCATCTCACATGAATTTCTAGTTCATGTAGAATATTCTGTTGCAAACATGGACCATTACTTTTGACAATGTATCTCAGTCATGACAGTGCTTGGAACTAGGCAGGGACTCAGCAATTCTGCATTTTTAATATTTCTGAGTCTTTTATTAAGTCTTCTGGAAACACAGAGTGACTAGAAAGGCAATCAGCCAGCAGACATTTCTAGGCCACACTGGTATCAAAAAACTATCCTGGAAATCTCTGTAGACAATTTTTCTGCTCCTACAGACCAAACTGATCTATATAATCCGTTAATATTTCCATCCATGAAATAAGATCTGGCTCAGTGTCTCATCACAGGAAATGTCTTTAACTGGAATCTGAGAGATTATAGGAATTAGAGAGCAGCTTTATTTATTTATTTTGGGGGGCCACAGAGCCCAGGTTGCAGATCTTAGTTTCCCAGTCAGGGATTGAACTCATGTCCCTTGCAGGGGAAGTATGGAGTTTTAGGCACTGGACCACCAGGAAGTTCCAGAGAAGAGCTCTAGATTGAGAATTACCCCTCATCTTTCCCTTTTGGCCTAGATATATCAGCTATCTACTGTTATGTAACAAACCACCTCAAAACCTCAGTTAAAAACAAAACCCAAGTTACCAACAAAACCCACTTACACTTGCTTAAGATCCCCAGTTCAGTTCAGTTCAGTCACTCAGTCGTGTCCGACTCTTTGCGACCCCATGAATCGCAGCACGCCAGGCCTCCCTGTCCATCATCAACTCCTGGAGTTCACTCAGACTCACATCCATCGAGTCAGTGATGCCATCCAGCCATCTCATCCTCTGTCGTCCCCTTCTACTCCCACCCCCAATCCCTCCCAGCATCAGAGTCTTTTCCAATGAGTCAACTCTTCACATGAGGTGGCCAATGTACTGGAGTTTCAGCTTCTGTATCAGTCCCTCCAAAGAAATCCCAGGGCTGATCTCCTTCAGAATGGACTGGTTGGATCTCCTTGTAGTCAAAGGGATTCTCAAGAGTCTTCTCCAAGACCACAGTTCAAAAGCATCAATTCTTCGGCGCTCAGCTTTCTTTGCAGTCCAACTCTCACATCCATACATNTTCCAATGAACAACCAGGACTGATCTCCTTTAGAATGGACTGGTTGGATCTCCTTACAGTCCAAGGGACTCTCAAGAGTCTTCTCCAAGACCACAGTTCAAAAGCATCAATTCTTCGGCGCTCAGCTTTCTTTGCAGTCCAACTCTCACATCCATACATGACCACTGGAAAAACCATAGCCTTGACTAGACAGACCTTTGTTGGCAAAAAAATGTCTCTCCTTTTCAATATGCTATCTAGGTTTGTCATAACTTTCCTTCCAAGAAGTGAGTGTCTTTTAATTTTATGGCTGCAATCACCATCTGCAATGATTTCGGAGCCTGAAAAAATGAAGTCTGACGCTGTTTCCACTGTTTCCTCATCTATTTGCCATGAAGTGATGGGACCAGATGCCATGATCTTTGTTTTCTGAATGTTGAGCTTTAAGCCAAATTTTTCACTCTCCACTTTCACTTTCATCAACAGGCTTTTTAGTTCCTCCTCACTTTCTGCCATAAGGGTGTTGTCATCTGCATATCTGAGGTTATTGATATTTCTCCCGGCAATCTTGATTCCAGCTTGTGCTTCTTCTAGCCCAGCGCTTCTCATGATGTACTCTGCATATAAGTTAAATAAGCAGGTTATAATATACAGCCTTGACGTACTCCTTTTCCTATTTGGAACCAGTCTGTTGTTCCATGTCCTGTTCTAACTGTTGCTTCCTGACCTGCGTATAGGTTTCTCAAGAGGCAGGTCAGGTGGTCTGGTATTTCCA
>SJYX01012810.1:107602-170645 GCA_006410675.1 Oreotragus oreotragus | reverse complement strand
ACATCTGTGTCTCTTTTGCTGTCTCGCATACAGGGTTATCATTACCATCTTTCTAAATTCCATATATATGTGTTAGTATACTGTACTGGTGTTTTTCTTTCTGGCTTATTTCACTCTGTATAAATCAGCTCCAGTTTCATCTACCTCATTAGAACTGATTCAAATGTATTCTTTTTAATGGCTGAGTAATACTCCATAGTGTATATGTACCACAGCTTTCCTATCCATTCATCTGCTGATGGACATCTAGGTTGCTTCCATGTCCTGGCTATTGTAAACAGTGCTGTGATGAACACTGGGGTACACGTGTCTCTTTCAATTCTGGTTTCCTTGTTGTGTATGCCCAGCAGTGGGATTGCTGTGTCATAAGTCAGTTCTATTTCCAGTTTTTTAAGGAATCTCCACACTGTTCTCCATAGTGGCTGTCTTTTCATTTCATGTCTGCAATCACCATCTGCAGTGATTTTGGAGCCCAAAAAATAAAGTCTGATACTGTTTCCACTGTTTCCCCATCTATTTTCCATGAAGTGATGGGACCAGGTGCCATATTAATTTTCTGAATGTTGAGCTTTAAGCCAACTTTTTCACTCTCCTCTTTCACTTTCATCAAGAGGCTTTTTAGTTCCTCTTCACTTTCTGCCATAAGGGTGGTATCATCTGCATATCTGAGGTTACTGATATTTCTCCTGGTAATGTTGATTCCAGCTTGTGCTTCTTCCAGCCCAGCATTTCTCACATGTAATCAGAGACTTTAATTCAATCACTGGAGGAGACTGAATGGAAGAAAGGAGAGGTGAAAGTATAACAGAAGGACCTAATCCTGTGAAAGGGGGTGATAGTAAATGGAGAGATCAGTGAGGCTTTTCTGAAGAACAAATATCTAAGCTGAGTCAGAAAATAATAGAAAGTCTTAAATATAATAATTCAGATATATAGACGTTTCAAAATAATTTCAGTTTACCTCATTTGATTTGATAATCCCTTGCACTTATCTCACAAGCTACATTTTGACTTTTTCTTTCTCTTTGCTTTGAAAGTAATGTCAAATAGATACAGAATAGCATCACATAATTTGAGAACTTTAAAGTTTCATATCTTTCAGCCAAGTCAATCACAAGATTAATTTTGCACCTGATGTATTTGTAACTTACTGGTAATCAAAGCATAATGAATAAAACTAAGATCAGCCATTCATGCATGACACTTAAAATATTTAGAAAATCCACAAAGTGCCTATAACTTCTAGAAGTATAATAAATGTCTTCAGTGATATGTGACAATGGTTAAAAGAATTGTGTGTTTTCTGTCACAGTATTATAACATTAACTGTGTATGCAAGCCATTTCCATGGACAAAGCTATACTGAGAATAAAAAAATCACCTGACACATTTCTCTATTTTAAATCATCTGGGAACCGCTTTCCCAGGCTGCAAAAAAATGTTGCTGTGTCAAATCACATATAACCAAATCAATTCGTCAGATACTTCTGCAGAATACTAACAAAATGCCTTGATTAGAGAATATTCAGGTAAACTAGCCATTTCTCTTTCCATTTCACTGGATTGCTGCCATATGCTAGTGGCTAAAATTTTCTATTTTGTGGGTTCTTACCTCTGAAGGAAACTTAAAAGAAGGCAGTTGCTTTGTTTAGCTGGGAACAGCCAACTTTCCATCTGATGAGGACTGAACTGTATCATTCTAATTACTCTGCAATTCTCTGTATTTTAAGGTACTCAGGTTCCTTTCTAAAATCACTTATTAGGTATTTATTTTGTTTTTACAAATTTTTATCATTTTCTTAATTTAAGAAAGTCAATTTTTCTCTTGATTCTCTATATTATTGGTCATATTACAACATTACATACTTACTGGGCTAAAGTAAAAGTCTTGTGTTTACTCTCTTTAAAAAGTCCGTCAGTATTTAATTTGGAAAATTAATTATAATTGCCTTGAAGGTAAGTAGAGCTCTCTACTACCTCTTCTGTTTAAGAACAGGAAAAGACTGTTACTCTCCAACCAGAAAGGCTTCCCTACCCACTGGTGGCAATACATGCATTAAAATTCCAGCATGTGTGAAGTGCTTAGACCAGTGAAAGCACGTAGTGAGATGTCAACAAACACTAGCCGTCACTATCAACATCATGATCGCCGTCATCGTCATTTCGTCATCATTACAAGCCATGTCATTAGGAAACGCATTTCTATAACTGCCTGCTGCCTGGTGGCTCAACGGTAAAGAATCCGCCTGCAATGTAGGTAATGCAGGTTCAGTCCCTGGGTGGGGAAAATTCGCTGCAAAAGGAAATGGAAACCCACTCCAATATTCCTGCCATGGACAGAGGAGCCTAGTAGGCTATAGTCCATGGGGTCACAAAAGAGTTGGAAACGACTTACCAACTAAACAACATTTCTATGACTAATGAATCTGTATGAATAAACTTTTCAATCTCTATGCCAAAAAAATAAGACTTGGATTCTGAAGTAAATTCTTCCAAGTCATTGTTGTTCAGTCACTAAGCCACGTCCGACTCTTTGTGACCCCATGAGCTGCAGCATACCAGGCTTCCATGTCACTCACTATCTCCCAGAGTTCACTCAAACTCATATCCATTGAGTTGATGATACTATCTAACCATCTCAATCTCTTTTCCTTTTACCCTCAATTTTTCCCAGCATTAGGGTCTTTTCCAATGAGGTGGCTCTTCACATCAGATGGCCAAAGTATTGGAACCTTAGCTTCAGCATCAGTCCTTCCAATGAGTATTCAGAGTTGATTTCCTTTAGGATTGACTGGTTTGATCTCTTTGCTCAAGGGATTCTTAAGAGTCTTCTCCAGCACTACAATTTAAAAGCATCGGTTCTTCAGGACTTAGCTTTTTTTATGATCCAATTGTCACAGCCATACATGACTACTGGGAAAACAATAGACTTGACTATACAGACCTTTGTCAACAAAGTGGTATCTCTGCTTTTTACTTTATTATTAGCAAGTAAAATGCATCAAGTTGCTCTGGCTACTACAGGGTCATTTACTGCTGCTGCTGCTGCTGCTGCTACGTCGCTTCAGTCGTGTCCGACTCTGTGCGACCCCACAGACGGCAACCCATTGGGCTCCGCCATCCCTGGGATTCTCCAGGCAAGAACACTGGAGTGGGTTGCCATTTCCTTCTCCAATGCATGAAAGTGAAAAGTGAAAGTGAAGTCGCTCAGTCGTGTCTAACTCAGCAACCCCATGGACTGCAGTCCACCAGGCTCCTCTGTCCATGGGAGTTTCCAGGCAAGAATACTGGAGTGGGATGCCATTGCCTTCTCCGGGTCATTTACTACCAAAAGGTAATGAGGGCAGAGTGCCCAGGCCTACTGCCATACTGCAGGAATATTCCAGAAATTTGGAATAACTGAAGAACAAGACAGCTTATGCTGGCTACTCATGAAGGACTTGAAAAAGCCCCATACACAAAGTGCCCAAATGAACGATTTTGAACATCTGGCTTTCAATGTGTTAAACCCTCCCGGTTTACTGCAATTCCACAGTGGTTTTCAAGAAAACAGAAACCAAGAGTACTGAGTGAGCTCTGTGCTACAGCCTATGTTACAGAATGCTACTTTTAGAAGATGGCCTCACATACTGTTCTCTCCATTCAATATACATTTTATTAAGTAACTACTATATGTTAGGCAGATACTGATCTAGGCATTGGACTTACAGCAATGAACTAAACAAAGTACCTACCCTTGTGGAGCTGGCAAGGGTGGCAGATAAGTAGACAGATAAATAAATAAAGGATCCTGTTTTAAAAATCAACAGTGATACATCCTAGAAAGTGATACATGAACTACACATAAAAGACATGGGAAATTGAGTGCTGCAACTAATGACAGCAGATACTTGAAGCAGAATGGATTATAAGTGGGACAACCCTGAGGTGGGAGCATATTTAACATTTTTCAGGAAGAGCAAAGGAGGCCACAATTCAACTGCTTCAGCTCTGTTTCTCATCTATAAAAGCAGGGCACTGAACTGTATAACTTCAAATTTATTTTCCAACTTTAAAATTTAATTACAGACCTCTCCATGTATTTATATCTAGGAAATTTCTAATAAAACATCTCTAAACAGACAAGAGAAATATTTTTAAACTTGCCTAGTTCACCATTTATTACAATTCAGATTGATAACTGAATTTATTGATTATAATATTACTTATGAGTCCTGTGAAACTTATATATATTATGCATAAGATTTGTAAGTAATAAAATTTTATTTTGCAAAATGTACATGCAAATGAATAGTTCTGTACCTTTAAAGGTAGTTTTACAGTTTCCTCTCTCAGATCACCCTACCTTAGAATGAAACTCTTATAACCTGTCTTCTGAGTTCTGTTCCATATTACAGAACAAGAATCTACACTCTAGACAGATCTGTGTTTCAATCCCCAGCTATGCCACTTAATTGCATATACAGTACAAACTGTTAATCTACTCTACGTATCCTGACCTGGCATANATCTAATAGGCCAAGATGATCAAAGTTCCTCTGGACTATGTTATGACTGTCTCTTATACACATCTTTCAATCACCAGCTATGCCACTTAATTGCATATACAGTACAAACTGTTAATCTACTCTTCGTATCCTGACCTGGCATATGCTTGGTATCACACAAATTCTAGTTGCATTTATTTAATTTTTTGTTTATATCTTCAAATTGTTTGTTTATATTTATTTATTTATATATATTTCCAAATATAATGAGGGAAACTGTTATATATATAACAATTTCATATAATGATAAATTGTTACATATATACAGCAATGCCTATTGAAAATCTTCACCTGGATTGCTATTGCTTGTTTACTTCCTAAGTCATGTCCAACTCCTTTGGGACCCCATGGACTACAGCCCATTAAGCCCCTCTGTCCATGGGGTTTCCCAGACAAGAATACCGGAGTGAGCTGCCATTTTCTTCTGTGGGGGATCTTCCCAACCCAAGGATCAAAAAATGTGTCTACTGCACTGCAGGTGGATTCTTTACTGCTGAACCACTGGGGAAGCCCCTGTCCCCTGGATAACCTGTTCTTAATTCAGATTCAACATGTTCTGTGTCATCATTTAGTGTTAGGTACAAGTGCCATAAAATACCAGTGGCTCAGAGAAGATGGAGCTTATTTTCCTCTTAAGTAAATAAGCTCTGGAGCTGGGCGGTCTGGGCCTGCTGTAGTCTCCCCAGGCATTACATATTCCTGCTATATGGCCTTCATCCTCAAACCATCTCCCAGTCCAAGATTGTTGCTGTACTTCTCTTCCCATAAAATAGCAGAGGAATGAGGACAACCCTGCTTCTCACCTGCAAGTTTCCTTGAAATCTAACACATTTCCACTTACACTGTATCACCCAGAAGTTAGTCATATAGCTACAACCAGCTGTAATGAGAAGTTGGGAAAGATCTCTGAGCTGGGCGCATTATCGACTTGTACAAAATGAGGATCCTGACATTAAGAAATAAAAGGAGAATGAATATTATACAGACAGATTCTCCAAAGAAGCAAACTGAAGGTTTTTTATCTCACTTAAGCATACTTCTCCTCTAGGTTTTTCTATTTCAAACAAATATCGTCATCCTCCCAGTCAGTAATAGAGGCTAGAAATATTTGCATTTTTTCTAATGCCTTTCAATTCCCCTGACATCCACATCAGCAAAATCGCCATATGGAGCATCCACCATCCTTCTTCTCCATTTCCTCATCTAGACTTCAGAATGACTTCACCAGTGTTCTCCCTTCATCCCACCTCTCTTATCTCTGATCTCCACTAAAGACTACTACCAGACTGGTATTTGGAAGCAGAGCTTTGATCATGTCACCCCCCTTTGCAAAAACTTTAGAAAACCTGTAATGCCTGAAGAAAATCTGCAAATCCTCAGTGTTTCCTTGTGACATAACCAATTTTACTGCTCTGAAACCATAAATCTGATATTTCAGGCAAACTGAGTCACTCACTGATACTGTACTTAATCTTTACAACTTTACTCACCCTGTTCGTCTTCCATCTCTATCTAACTGTTTTAGTTTGGGTACTATCAAAAGTAGAGACTGGGATAAAAATTTCAGAGTAGAGAGTTAATTGGTGAAGTTATCCAAAGAAGTATGAGTGAAAAAAAAGAAGAAAAGAAATAAAATGCACCAATGGCAACGCTCCCGAGCAGGTTGCCACTGTGAGCCACGGGACCACAATCCTGCAAACACAAAGGTCCCATGACCAAACTGTACTCCTGGAGAAGTCTGAGGAGCTGCACATTAATCCACTGGTCCTTTACCACCTCCCACGGAGATTTATTAGCTCCCAACTCAACCATGGGGGTGTTATAACTCCTTCACAGCCCCTTGTGGCACCTGCGGTATAGCCGCGCAAGCTCCTCGGTTGCCAGAGAAAGTCCTAAGTCACAGAAGCCCACCTCTGCTACCTGAGGTGGCAAACTATCAGCATGCCAGAACTGCCCATAGTGGTGATGGTCCTCAGCTGGACAGAGCATCATAAAGTCTGCTACTGGAAGCAAACTCCGTCTACACTAACATCAAGGACCAGTCCAAGGCAACTCTCCCGTGAAGCTTTCTCTGACCTCTCAGACGTAAAGTATCTGATTGTCGCTTGATCTCTCTCCCTTAGGTCACTTTTTTATTCTCGTGGAGCTATTAAATGTATTATCAGGCTGCATGATTTAATAAAACTTTTACCTTATAGTACAATGAACAATGAGAAAATAATCAAGCACCATGGGCATTTAAAGGTCACAGAAATCATTCTGATTGTAAATTCTAAAAGTCTGGTGTAGTGTAAAAAAAATTAAAATGTGTAGTATAAAAAAAAATAACAAGGAAACTGTGGATTTCCTACAATCTTAGAATGTCCACCTCCACTATTCACTTTAAGTGAAATATTACAGTGAGTTTAAATATCAATAGGTACTTGGTTTAAACAGTTTGTGAAGGTTAGGCTGAACTCTCAATCCATTAATAACAGGCTAAGAAGAGTACTTACCTCAGTTTTTAAGGCAATATGAATTATATATTAAAAGGCAACTCCTCACGGCATCACTCCAAATTCAGGAGTGAAGTTCAATAACCAGCAAGGCATTAGACTTCCCTTCAAGTGTTTAGTTACTGGCGCACCAAAATGATCTCATCCAAAAGCATAGAATTTATGAGTCAGCTCCAAAGCAAAGTTCCATATGGACTAGGCTCTGGGGTGTATTAGATTATACAGTGAAAATTCGCTTATTGTAAGTTCTTACTGTAGTTAATTTTAAAAACTGGATGATACACCATTTCGATGACCATACTTATCTTCATTGTTAATAAATATACACATTCCATTAATTCAATGTAAGTACCTGTAGGAAAATTCTAATCAATAACTCTCACTGACACAATCACTTCATTTCATAGAGTATAACACTGCTGCAACTCAACCCTAGTATCAATGTTTAATTGCAAAAGACTTCTCATTTTAAATAATTTACTTTAACTTTTTAAAACAAGTTGATCTTAGCAAAAAAATATAGAAGTAGTATAAAATTAATATTGGGAAGATGAAATTCTGCACCAATATGCCTAATCTGGAAAGGCAAAAACAGACATCCTTTTAATTTTATAAAACAACAGATATAATCTTCTATGTACATAATAATTCTAAAAATTAAAGTATTTCACATACATACTAGACAGTGCTTCTTCCTGTGAAAGAGTATTAAATAGCCACAGACTGAACATTATTAATCAACAGTCACATGTTTTTATGTTAATAACATTGCTGTCATATATAAAATTAGAATGCTAAGATTTAATAGGCATGTATCTTGATGACAATGCAGTTTGTTCTAAAAGGATCAGCTTTTATAACACTATTCAGCCCATTCTGATATTTCTCTTAATCTGCATTCTAACCCATAAAAAATTGAATTGTGTCAGTTTATGAAATGGCTGTTTAATATTTTCTACTAAATCATATTTGAGATTATATACTAAACTGCTTCACATGATATTATTATTTGATTAACAGTTTCATTAAATTACTAGTCTAATTGCTCATCACCATGGCAGAAATCATGATAAGGCTACAAATAAGAAAACATAATTATTACCTTTTTCCAAATTTTATAGGACATGTACATTAAACTATTAACCATTTCCATCTACAAGAGGACATTACACAATCTGCCAACATCTGCTAATTCATCAGTTTGGTATTTAATTACTCAAACTGGGACTAAAGAATTAAGCCAATTTTTAAAAAGATATCAGGAGTCGGGCCTTAACTGAGCACTTCTAGTTTTACCATTTAACATGGATGGAATCAAAGAAATGCCAGCCATCATTCCCGGTATGTTTCCTAGATATGCACAGAGCAAAAGAGTGAAATCACACAATCATACATTACAGGGCAACTTTCCCAAAAGGTGTAACCAAAGTAGGTCACAGGACAACCAGGCATGTGTCATACCTATGTATGTGTGTGTACGTGTGTACACTGGGACTCAGTGTGTTTAGGGATAGAAAGGTGTACAATGCAGGCAGAAAGAGAAAGTGAGAAGAAATACCCAAAAGGATGAAATCATCATTTCATTTGGGGACCAAGATTGCAATTCCTTTGGGGACCAAAGTGAACAAGGAAGAAAGGAAGAGAAGAGAAGGAAGGGAGGGCCCAAACAGATGGTAGAGGCAGAAATGGAAGCCAGGCCTTGCCATATCCTAGCACATGTAACGTTACACTGTGTTTTATTACAAGAGAGATTCCAAAACATCTCCTCTTCCGAGAGAAGTCCAGTTGTTTTAGTGAAGACAGGTTCCATGAGTCCCAGTTTGAGCGCTTCCAGATTTCCCGAATATGATGACCTGACTTCAAACAAGAATTATGAAGGCTGACAATTTGTTGTTGCTATTGCCCATTTGCTCAGTCGTGTTCCCATGGACTGCAGCAGGCCAGGCTTCCCTGTCCTTCATCATCTCCCAGAGCTTGATCAAACTCATGTCCAGTGAGTTGGTGATGCTATCCAACTATCCAGTCCTCTGTCGTCTGCTTCTCCTCCTGCCTTCACTCTTTCCCAGCATCAGGGTCTTTTCTGATGAGTCAGCTCTTTGCATCAGGTGACCAAAGGATTGGAGCTTCAGCTTCAGCACCATTCCTTCCAGGGNTGATCAAACTCATGTCCAGTGAGTTGGTGATGCTATCCAACTATCCAGTCCTCTGTCGTCTGCTTCTCCTCCTGCCTTCACTCTTTCCCAGCATCAGGGTCTTTTCTGATGAGTCAGCTCTTTGCATCAGGTGACCAAAGGATTGGAGCTTCAGCTTCAGCACCATTCCTTCCAGGGAATATTCAAGGTTGATTTCCTTTAGGATTGACTGGTTGGATCTCCTTGCAGTCCAAGGGACTCTCAAGAGTCTTCTCCAACACCACAGTTCAGAAGTATCGATTTTTTGGTGCTCAGCATTCTTTATGGTCCACCTCTCACATCCATACATAGCTACTGAAAAATCATACCTTTGACTAGATGGACATCTTTCAGCAAAGTAATGTCTCTGCTTTTTTGTGTGTATAATTATCTGCCAGTTATTAGTGGAACTGTTAAAATTACTAACAAAGATTTGCCTGATAACGAACTGAGTAACAATAATGTTGGATTTTTTTTAGAAAACAGTTTTGGGAGAAACCTTACCACAGATTCCTTTAACTGTAAAATAGGAGAGTTGAACTAGATGGTCCCCAAAGATCTTCTCAACTGGAAGATGTTATGATCTGAGGTAGACAAATGGATAATTCTAACACATGCTGAAAAAGGCGCTTCCCCACATCACAGCCTCTTGAGCAAGAATGACAACAATAGAATAAATCCCATATTGCAGGTCTGTTAAAAACTCCTAGTTTTTAACCTTTAGTTTGTTTTTAAATAACACCTATGCTATTTTGCTTATTACGGAATCAAATGTTATACTTAAATAAATTTTACTCCAAATGGGAAGGGGGAAAGGTCTATTTCTGTTTACCACCAAGTACATTAGCCTAAAAGATACACACATTCAACCATTCAAATTATATTTCCAAAGAAAATACATATCTGTATCTTAAGAAAGACTCTTCATTTCCAGTTTGCTTACAGTTAAGAGGCTGAGTCAAGTTTCAGCTGACAGAAAAAAAAAAAAAAATTAGCTGTCAAAACTGCAAACTCCTGATTTATAATAGAGTAAGTAAAAGAACACACTAACTAGAGGGTGCTGGCGTAATTTCTAAAATCCATCACATCTCACAGGTACCATTTTTCTCAAGGACTGTTAAGTGCTACCATACAATGTATTTTTTAAAAGGCTAAAATCTTTTTTAGGAATTCTGAGCCCTGGACTTGACTATGATGGACAAGTCTTTAAGGAGGATTCCAAACAGAACTAATATAGCACTCAATCTGAACTTACTTACAGGTCAGTTTCAGTCAAAAATCCCATCTTCTTTTGGTACTGTAGGAAACCCATACAAGGTTCAGAGCTTTAGATTTTCCATAACCACTTTGTTAAAACGCATAGAAACTTGCTTATTCTTGTTGAAACGAACACATGTTTAAACAGAGAGCTCTCTCTGATGGCCATTTCCACCATGCAAGTCAAAAGGAAAGTAACTGATGTGAAGGTAAAATCCTAGAAAACACCGGCAACAGGATGCACAACCTTGGACTCCAGTTAGATTCTGGAATAATCAGGTAAGCAGTGAGGTATTGTCCTTTCATTATCTGTTTAACTAATGGTCTGCAGCTGGAATCAAGATTGTTGGGAGATATATCAATAACCTCAGATATGCAGATGACACCACCCTTATGGCAGAAAGTGAAGAAGAACTAATCAGCCTCTTGATGACAGTGAAAGAGGAGAATGAAAAAGTTGACTTAAAGCTCAACATTCAGAAAATGAAGATCATGGCATCCAGTCCCATCACTTCATGGCAAACAGATGGGGAAACAGTGGAAACAGTGGCTGACTTTATTTGAGGGGGCGGGGGCTCCAAAATCACTGCAGATGGTGACTGCAGCCATGAAATTAAAAGACGCTTGCTCCTTGGAAGAAAAGCTATGACCAACCTAGACAGCATATTAAAAAGCAGAGACATTACTCTGCCAAAAAGGTTTGTCTAGTCAAGGATATGGTTTTTCCAGTGGTCATGTATGGATATGAGCGTTGAAAGTAAGCTCAGCACTGATGAATTGATGCTTATGAACTGTGGTGTTGGAGAAGACTCTTGAGAGTCCCTTGGACTGCAAGGAGATCCAACCAATCCATTCTAAAGAGATCAGTCCTGAGTGTTCATTGGAAGGATTGATGTTGAAGCTGAAACTCCAATACTTTGGCCACCTGATGTGAAGAGCTGATTCATTTGAAAAGATCCTGATGGGAAAGATTGAGGGCAGGAGGAGAAGGGGACCACAGAAGATGAAATGGTTGGATGGCATCACCGATTCGATGGACATGAGTCTGGGTAAACTCCAGGAGTTGGTGATGGACAGGGAGGCCTGGCGTGCTACGGCGTGCTACGGTCCATGGGGTCACAGAGTCGGACACAACTGAGTGACTAAACTGAACTGAACTGAACTGAATGGTCTGCAGGAAATAAGTTAATATGCCTGTTTAATTTCCTTTAGAAACAGTTCACTTTCTATTGCATCCAACCTTAGGGCAGTATTCAATCCCTCTATCTTTTCCGATCTCTAGACAGGAAGGCAATTATTTTCATATTGAATCAATGTATAACATTTCTTCAAAACAAAATGCAACAATATAAAACATAAACTGTTAACATTGTAAACTAAAAAAAAAACTCAGAGGAGAACTAAGAAGAAAATATAAAAGAAGCCTAGAATCTGAGACGAAAAAGGAACTGTAAGAAGTGGAAGATGAAAGAAAGAAATAGAGGTAGAGATAAAGAATGTGTGTGTGTGCATTTGTTAAAATAGCAGAGAGACAATGAAAGTCTCTGAAGCCAGACTAACAAGTGATTAACATTATCTTGGGGAATGAATGTAGCACCTTGCCCTGGAAAAAGTCCAACTACCAGAAACCAAAATTCATAAAAACGGGCCTCTTCTTTCCTGTGTCCAACCTGTGTCCAGCCAGATGCAGGCTGATCCCAAATAATTCCCAATGTACTTTAAAGAAGCTACTCCATGATAGCCTAGGATTGCTAAATTAGCTTTCACATCATCCCCAGGACTGAGTCTGTATTTTTCTTGCCTGATATACATGGGTATTCAATCAATATCAATTCAAATAGGAAATGGAGGAAGGGAGGGAAGAAAAAAAGTTAAGATGTGTTTACAATAGAATGCTTCCTACAACACTGAAGTATGGTTTTTACAGGACTCAATTTTCTGTTTAAAAGAAGAGGTACTTTTTCTTATCCTTGAAAGTCAAATCTTGGTTTCATCCCTTATTTTCATAATGTTCTTGCAATACAAACAAATATATAAATCATGTGTTAATAAATTATATAAAAACACTATGTATTTATGAATGCAATATTTGTTATAGTATGTATAATTAAAATGTATACATATTTTAGTTTATAATAACTTTTAAAATGTTTTGAGTAAGTCATCAATTTATACCACGGGGGCGGGGGGGAACAGAAGAATCTGAAGAAAGCCTTGTTTTAACTCTATATTAACAGTACTTTGCTATAAAGGCTAAAAGATAAAGGAAAACAAAAAGTGGTAAACGGTAACAATTTAAAGATCTCGACACCTCTGATAAGAGAAGAAAGAGCAAGCATACAACAGGTAGTAAATGGGATTCCAGCTGGACTTTGCCTATTTTAATCATGTAACTAAGCTATCGTATTTCTTTCCTAAGAATACCAGGAAAGGAAAGACATGTGACTTACACTTGTTGCCGAAACTTCAATTTGTACTTTCTTCCCCTGTGTCACCAGCTTATCAGTTTAATCACCACAGTTATTTGCTCTTTGGACTCTGTTTGGGTTTCCTGCAAGGATAGTTGTTACACAGTTCAACAGGCAGGCTTCCCTCTGAATGTTAATCTCCACTGTATATCAGGGCTTTGGTTCTGCCGGCTACTGGTTCTCCACTGAGTTGAGGAAATCTTACAAACTAACTAGCGTCAATATTTGGATGAGTTCCAAGTGAAAATCAGGGGAGCGGCTGATTTACAAAGAGGCCTTTTTCTCAGAAAATCTTAACTGTATTAACAGCCCAGCATGGTATCAGTGGTCACACAAATGAATAATGCTATTAGTAACTTTCAAAGAAGCTGTAAATATGTACACAAAGCATAACAGGCAAGTACCTGGAGGAAGTGAGAAGTTCATATTCAACTGCAAAACCCAAACGATGTTACAGCTGGTAAAATGAGAATTGGCAATACAAAGATTTCTAATGCTTCGTAAAATCTAAGTTGCACTTAGCAGTTTGATTACTTGTTTCACAGCCTGATACACATTTTTTCACCCTGTGACCTACAACCTCTAACCAACAATATTTCCCTTTGCTTTTGTTCCAGTAAAAAATAATTGTAAAAACAAAACACTAAGTATTCACTGATTGATTCAACAAATGCTTATTACACACAAACTAAATTCCATGTAGTATTTTAGGACCTAAGGAAAAAATAAGTTCTTGCCTTCATGAAAATTATATTCCCACCAAAAGAGACAGGCAATAAGCAATTTATACACTTATACAAAGTATAATATATCATACATATAATGTAAATATAATGCAAATGTAATACATGGTGATAAATGCAGTGGGAAAAAAATTAAAGCAGGTGAGGGAGTAGAGAGGAGGAGACAGGGTGGTGTCCAAATGTTTTCTCAGATGTTCAGAGAAGGCCCACTGTTAAAGCGGTACCTAAACAACAGCCAGAAGAATGTGGGGGTGCAAGCCAGGTGGCCCCTGAGGAAACAGCAGGGCCAGGGCTCTGAGAAGCTGTGTCGCAGGTCTGAGGGAAAGTGAGGCTGGAATAGACCTAGGAAAAGACAGGGCTGGAGCAGGCCTTGCAGAGCACTGTGAGGGTTTCGTTTTCATGCTGGGAGGGAGCCTTTGGTAGGCTTGAGGAAGGGGAATCATCCAGGAACCTTCCTGGGTTTTACGAAAAGCATCGACTCTGTGCAGCATATCCCATGCACCCGCTAGCAGAGAAGGTGAGGCGTATCCCATGCACCCGCTAGCAGAGAAGGTGCGGCGTATCCCATGCACCCGCTAGCAGAGAAGGCCAGGGGAGAGGCAGGGGGACCTCTTGGGGGGCAACTGCAACCGTCCAGGCAAGAAGTGACAGCGCCTTGCCTGCGGCTGTGGGAGGGGAGAGGGTAGCAGTGAGGTTGGTAAGAAGAGGTCAGATCCTGGTATATTTCAAAGCCAGCAAGATTCTCAGGCTGACTGGATTTAAATATGAAAAAACAAAAAAACTGGAAAGTAAAGGATGACAAAAGGCTGACACTCGAATAACAGGAAAAATGTAATGGTTGCTCTCTCGAGGGTTGGAGAACACTGTGTGAGCAGGTTTGGAGCCGGTCAGGGAAACCAGGGGAAACCAAAACAAGCTCAAATTAACTTGTTAATTCTGAGATGTTGTTTGGAAATCTTAAGTGAAGATGTCGACATGGTAGTTAGATACACAGGTCTGGAGTTTAGAGGAGCACTCTAGACTACAGATAAAAATTGGGAGTTGTGAGAGAGCAGATTGTATTTAAAACAAGAAGATCAGAGGGAGAGGGTGTAGATGGCAGAAGAGAAGCTCATTAGTGTCATCTGCAAGACCCCCTCACCACCCCTTCATATCAAGTCCTGACATGTCACGGCAGTTCCCATCTATCTTGCTTTTACAATCAATTTCCAGCAAGTAGCACTATTTTAGAGGAACAAATGAAGGCAGACACTGACTATAAGAAAATTGCATCCACACCAAGGGAAAACACTACCTCTGCCCACTGGGTGAATGGAGGTTTCACAATTCTTTCAACAGGAAAAAAGCAGTAAAAGAATGTTTTAATCACATGAATTATGGTACTTGTGCCATGCTAAGCTCTAAACTCCAACTGTATATAAGCCTATTTCATAATGCTTTCTCAAATAGCAGCATTTCAGTAGAACATCATTATCTATCACATGAAACCTCTGTTGTTAAAATGAATTTATTGTTTTCTCATTTCAAAATTTATCTTAAAATAATTTTAGGACATAAAAGCACAAGGTATGTACACCTAATTATATATTTGTACATTTAACAGTAACATTCCAATACAAAATTATCCATGTAAATACTAAGTGTCCATGAAAATTCCTTTTAAAAGAATCCGTAAAATATTCAAGTTTATGAAACACCAGTGACACCTTTCATTCATGAGACCAAAATAAACATGGTCATGGTTTAAAGATAAAGGAAAAAATATGTCCTAAACTTACAAATGTTAATTTTACAGGAAAAGATATTTAATGAAATTTGAAATTTTATATATTTTATATCATAATATATACTGTATATAAATGCACATAATTTGTTATATGTGCAGAAATAGGTAAGTACATATACATACTTCAGTTCAGTTCAGTTTAGTCGTTCAGTCATGTCTGACTTTTTATGAACCCATGGACTACAGTTATGCCAGGCTTCCCTGTCCATCATCAACTCCCAGAGCTTACTCAAACTCATGTCCATTGAGTCAATGATGCTGTCCAACCATCTCATCCCCTGTCTTTCCTTTCTCTTCCTGCCCTCAATCTTTCTCAGCATTAGGGTCTTTTCCAATGAGTCAGTTCTTCACATCAGGTGCTCAAAGTATTGGAGTTTCAGCTTCATCGTTAGTCCTGCCATTGAAGATTCAGGACTGATTTCCTTTTGGAGAAGGCGATGGCACCCCACTCCAGTACTCTTGCCTGGAAAATCCCATGGACAGAGGATGGTCTATGGGGTCGCAGAGTCAGACACGGCTGAGTGACTTCCCTTTCACTTTTCACTTTCATGCATTGGAGAAGGTAATGGCAACCCACTCCAGTGTTCTTGCCTGGAGAATCCCAGGGATGGGGGAGCCTGGTGGGCTGCCATCTATGGGATCACACAGAGTCAGACACAACTGAAGTGACTTAGCAGTAGCAGCAGCAGCGTGGATCTCCTTGCTGTCCAAGGGATTCTCAAGAGTCTTCTCCAACACTACTGTTCAAAAGCATCAGTTTTTCTGCACTCAGCTTTCTTTATAGACCAACTGTCACATCCATACTTGACTACTGGAAAAACCATAGCTTTGACTAGACGGACTTTTGTTGGCAAAGTAATGTCTCTGCTTTTGAATATGGTGTCTAGGTTTGGATCTCCTTGCTGTCCAAGGGATTCTCAAGAGTCTTCTCCAACACTACTGTTCAAAAGCATCAGTTTTTCTGCACTCAGCTTTCTTTATAGACCAACTGTCACATCCATACTTGACTACTGGAAAAACCATAGCTTTGACTAGACGGACTTTTGTTGGCAAAGTAATGTCTCTGCTTTTGAATATGGTGTCTAGGTTGGTCATAAGTTTTCTTCCAAGGAGCAAGCATCTTTTAATTTCATGGCTGCAGTCACCATCTGCAGTGATTTTGGAACCCAAGAAAATAAAGTCTCTCACTGTTTCCACTGTTTCCCCTTCTATTTGTCATGAAGTAATGGGACCAGATGCCATGATCTTAGTTTTCTGAATGGTGAGTTTTAAGCCAACTTTTTCACTCTCCTCTTTCACTTTGAACAACAGCTTTTCAGTTCTTCTTTTCTCTCTGCCATAATGGTGGTGTCATCTGCATATCTGAGGTTATTGATATTTCTCCCGGCAATCTTGATTTTAGCTTGGGCTTCATCCAGCCCAGCATTTTTCATGATGTACTCTGCATATAAGTTAAATAAACAGGGTAACAATATACAGCCTTGATGTACCCCTTTCCCAATTTGGAACCAGTCTGTTGTTCCATGTCCAGTTCTAACTGTTGCTTCCTGACCTGAATACATATTTCTCAAGAGACAGGTCAGGTGGTCTGGTATTTCCATCTTTTTAAAAATTTTTCCACAGTTTGTGGTGATACACACAAAGGCTTTGGCATAGTCAATAAGGCAGAAGTAGACGTTTTTCTGGAACTCTTGCTTTTTCAATGATCCAGCGGATGTTGGCAATTTGATCTCTGGTTCCCCTGCCTTTTCTAAATCCAACTTGAACATCTGGAAGCTTACAGTTAACTTACTGCTGAAATCTGGCTTGGAGAATTTTGAACATTACTTTACTAGCATGTAAGATGAGTGCAATTGTGTGGTAGTTTCAGCATTCTTTGGCATTGCCTTTCTTTGGGATTGGAATAAAACTGACCTTTTCCAGTCCTGTGGCCATTGCTGAGTTTTCCAAATTTGCTGGCATATTGAGTGCAGCACTTTTACAGCATTATCTTTTAGGATTTGAATTAGTTGAACTGGAATTCCATCACCTCCACTAGCTTTGTTCTTAATGATGCTTCCTAAGGCCCACCTGACTTCACATTCCAGGATGTTTGGCTCTAGGTGAGTGATCACACCATCGTGATTATCTGGGTCATGGAGATCTTATTCTTGCCACATCTTCTTAATATCTTCTGCTTCTGTTAGGTCCATACCATTTCTGTCCTTTATTGCACCCATCTTTGGATGAAATGTTCCCTTGGTATCTCTAATTTTCTTGAAGAGATCTCTAGTCCTTCCCTTTCTATTGCTTTCCTCTATTTTTGAGATCTTATTCTTGCCACATCTTCTTAATATCTTCTGCTTCTGTTAGGTCCATACCATTTCTGTCCTTTATTGCACCCATCTTTGGATGAAATGTTCCCTTGGTATCTCTAATTTTCTTGAAGAGATCTCTAGTCCTTCCCTTTCTATTGCTTTCCTCTATTTTTTTGCATTGATCACTAAGGAAGGCGTTCTTATTTCTCTTGCTATTCTTTGGCACTCTGCATTCAGATGGGTATATCTTTCCTTTTCTCCCTTGCTTTTCACTTCTCTTCTTTTTTCAGCTATTTGTAAGGTTCCCTCAGACAACCATTTGGCCTTTTTGCATTTCTTTTCCTTGGGGATGTTCTTGATCCCTGCCTCCTGTACAGTGTCACAAACCTTCGTTCATAATTCTGCAAGCACTCTGTCTATCAGATCTAATCCCTTGAATCTATTTGTCACTTCCACTCTATAATCGTTAGGGATTTGATTTAGGTCATACCTGAATGGTCTATTGGTTTTCCCTACTTTCTTCAATTTAAGTCTGAANCCTTCGTTCATAATTCTGCAAGCACTCTGTCTATCAGATCTAATCCCTTGAATCTATTTGTCACTTCCACTCTATAATCGTTAGGGATTTGATTTAGGTCATACCTGAATGGTCTATTGGTTTTCCCTACTTTCTTCAATTTAAGTCTGAATATGGTAATATGGAGTTCATGGTCTGAACACAGTCAGCTCCCTATCTTGTTTTTGCTGACTGTATAGAGCTTCTCCCATGCCACATAGCTGCCGTTCCAGTGCCTACCATCTTGCCTAAACCCTTCTCTATACATACTTAGGAAGACAGAAAAACACAGTGGTTAAGAGCATAGTTTTTGAAGTTAGATTGACTGGGTTTCAATACCAGCCTAATCATTGATTACCTTTAGTTTCCTCATTTGAAAATTGGTATAATAATAGTATTCTTGTGATAAGTTTGTTGAGAGTATTAGAAACAGAAATGCCAACATTCAAGAAAAAGAAATTGGTAATATAAAAATTAATATAAAATATGCAATTAATATATATAATGCATACATGATATAACTGTCATTATTATTGTGGACAGGTATATATGTACTAATACCTTTCTTATTTTTCCCTCTTCCTGAATAATTTTCCTTTCCTTATATACAAACTCCTTAAAGATTTGTCTAATAAAGTTGATACAACATATTTTCATTAAGATCTACTGGATTTCTTGGTACCGTTCGGAACTCCATGATCGTGAAAACCTAAAAGATTATTTTCTGATAAAATGTATAACCTACAGCATATACTCAGCATACTGGGTGGCTGAAAGCGTGCTTTCAGTTTGTACCTGAATTCTGTAGTTTACACCTGACACACTAAAAGTGGAGATGATGGCTAAGTAAACGACTGGTCACACCAAGTAGAAAGGTCCAGCTCCTGAGCTCACACACACACAAAAGACAAACACAGTGTTTCCATCATTACTTTGTCCTTTGAGAGTGGAAGATATGGATCTGTCAAAGAAGATACTACAAAAAGAATGTTAAAGGCAAAAGAAAAAAGTGAAAGAAAGCCAGAGAGGGGAAACAAAGATAAGAGTGCATTCTTGTATTCAGAAGAGTAAAGTAGGCACAAAGGCCAAGCAGATAAAAGAATGACTCAGGCTTCAATATGGGTAAATGTTTTCCAAGATACTTTCAATGTTAATTTTTACCTAGAAACTAAATGGTTCCAAATACAATCTTAAGTTACGACAATGTGATTTGCTATTGAGGACTAAATTATTGCTGTTTTATTTTACTGAGATAATGCAGGGCAGCTAAAGCATATATAGCTGGTTACTACCAAAAATGGCAACAACAGACTATAACTTTATCTGTGGATAATGTCACATCCCACAGGGCCTGAGTCTCTACCACTGGTTCCACGTTTCACAGTAGTTCCATAGGAAGACGTTACAATTAACCACACTCTGGGATCACTGTTCTGCCAAGAGCAAGTGCTACACATGCCACTTAGGATTTGAGCTCTCCTTCATTGAATTTTTCCTTTTCCTGGGTAGATTCAATTATTTAAGAAAAACTTAAACTTACAACATCCCTTAGAAGCACAGATTTGGAGGTTCTATGGCAACAGAATTTTTTTTGAGAACTTGTCAGACCTAATGCTAAGAACCTTACAAATATTAGCTTGTTTAATCCTCATAACAGCTTTAAAAGGTAAAGAACATCTCTATTTTACAGTTGACTGAAATATTATGTAAATTCCCAAAGTTTACAGAGCTGATAAATCTATTTAGGTCCTTTTGAGAACCTTGTCTTAGCTCCATCCTTGTGTTTCCAGCTACCCCCATCCCCAACCCCCTATCATGACTAGCATGAATATAGGACATAGATTCTGGAATTCGATCTATTTCTTGAGGCCTGCAACTGCCCCTGGTGGTTGAGAATGGTTTAGATCTCAAACTCTTCTTGAGTAGCTTCAGTCTTTTGGAAGGAAATGAAAGGTGTAAAGAACTACGTCTATTAAGGCCAAGGTGGAATCATCAAATAAAAGGTTTTCCAAGGTTGCCTTGGATGTGGGGCAACATCAAGATGAAAAGCTGGCTCCAGCAAGGCCTGGGGGAGAACTGGAATTCCCTGAGTCCAAGGCCAAAGAGGAGACAGCAAACCTCACACCCATATGTTTGATTAAAGCCTAGACAGGATTTGTAACTTTCTTCACTCAGTTAAACAAGAGAGAAGGCATAGAAGCTGCAGTTTTAGAAGCTGGACACAATTTGAGTTTAGAAGGCAGACAGACGTCTTCACAGAAAAAGAACAATTATTTTGTGTTGGGGAACAAGAAATACTTTAATGAAACTTTGATTATATACTAAAGTAGGATGCTGGGGTACACCTAGAAAATAAAGGGTGCAAGATAAAATAAAATAACAAAACATTTCAAATCCTCCTGGCTTTCTAGGGGTCGGGTCTAAGACTTTTGGGGTTGACAGAAAGCAGAACTGTCAAACTGCGAAAACTCCATGAGATGTCATTCTTTTTACAGTCTATGTGACATGACTCAAGAAGTTGTACAGTCTACATCCTGAATAACCAGGCAAGGAGGCTCTAATAGGGAAGGGCTTGGACTCAGAGATGAGAAATAAAGTGAGTCCTGGGGGCCAACAAGACAACTAGCCACCACAGTGGGAAGCCTGGCAGCAGAAATAGATGCCAAACCTTTCTGATTCTTAGTCACAGAAAATGACAGTGAATCCTAGTTATTTGGCATGTTAGTGATACTGAAAATTAAGTGTTCTCTAAATAGTTCTCATCCTTTAACTTCAAGCCTTCAGGAGAAGTCTAACACACTGAACAGGATGACGGGAATGAAGCAGAGGAGCCATATTTAATTCTGGAGTTAATGAGACTCAGAGAGAGGCAGGAGCAGGTAGAGAAGTTAAAAGGGACTTCAGTTAGAGACTTCAGTTGGGAACAAGAATTCAGAGTGAGAGCACACGGGTGACTAACCATTCCCTAATCTTTATATAAGCTGACAAATACTCAAGAGTGGGATTAACTCATTAGGTTTGGAGATTTCCATTTTTGGTTTTTTTCCACTCTTAAGGGAAAAACTTACCCCAGAGTACTTGGAAATCTTGGTTCATATTTAATTTATGGGCTCTGGAGTTTCTACAGCAGGAACGCAGTATCTTTCTCTCAAATAACAGTCCTGGCAAATCACCAGGGGAAGAATGCCAGGTATGCCCTCATCTGTAAATACTATACAGGCCAAGTTCTGACCACCTTAACCTGGGCTACCTCATGTCCAGTGAGATGTGACTTTCCTGGAAGAGATCTGTGAGGATGACCTCATGGCAGCTGAAATCTGGAGCCCTGGGGACAGCCAACTGTCTTGGTGGAGCTGTTCATTCTAGAAGCTGGTAGGGATATCTGATTAGATTGGGCTCTACCAGAAAAAGAGCCTGAGATAGGCCTGAGAGTGCAAACAGTTCATCTGAATGCCGATGCCAAAGAGCATGGGTGTAAAGACGGGGAAGTCAGGAAGGAAAGGGAAAAAAATAATCAAATATTTACTACTGTGCAGGTTATATTTATGGGCAACTAAAGCTTAATTCCTCAAAGAATCTTAGAAGATTGCATACAATAAACCTCATGTCTTTCCCAAATGAAAGTCAAGGAGCTAGAGCCTTGCTAAGGATGATCAAGGGTTAGCATCATCTGGAAGCTGTTAGAAACAAAAATTATGGAGGACCTCTTCTCTGACTTAATAATTTTTAAATAGCTCTCTAAAATGCTTAAGCACACTAAAGTTTAAGACAAACTAAGTCCTCATCCACCAAGTCTTGAAGGTCACTGACCGAGGAAGCCTGACCGTGAGCTCCCTGTCACTCCTGGCATGCTTCCTCACTCCGTGTGAGATAAGTTGGCTTCAGGAGCCAGAGCCACTTTTCAGACAACCAGCGGCAGGTACTTGCAACTGAAAATCTTGGTGTCTCCCGACCACAGGCACAGTGAAAGCCCTGGGGACAAAAGAAGGGCTGCGGCCTGCTCCATCTCCAGGTCTCTCCTAAAGAAGCCACCAGGGCTCATTCAGCTCAGCCCTTGGCATTTCCATCTCACTCTCTTGCTCAATTCCTGAACTTTCTGAAAACAAAGCCTTTCCCAACGCACACAGCCAGTAAGAATACTAGCCTCAAGTTCATGAGAATCTGAGCAGGGGGTAACATGTGGTGGGAACTTAGCCCAGCTGCAGGAAATATGGACTTAATCTATGGGTTGGCTGATTCCTAGTAACACCCTCTCTTCACCTGGTGTGGAAAAGAAAACAGAGTAGAGATTACGATCTCTGGCTCTGCAGTCAGATAGATCTGGATTTGAATCCCATCTTCTAAAGGTACTTGACCTTGATGACTATAGATAAGTTACTGAGTGTCTCTGGGTCTCAGTTTACTGACTTATAAAATGGCCATGATAATAAAAATACTTGTAATTAGGGTTTCGGTGTGGATAAAATGAGATTCTGAATATAAGGTGATAAGCACAGTGCTTGGCACTTTTAGGGGCTCACTAAACATTGAGAAATACAGGTGCAGGAACACCAGGGTCAAAGCCAAAGGCATGGTCATGGCAAACTGAACAGGCTCCTATTGCTAGGAGATCCAAGAGTCACATTCCACAAGCATCTGCTGAGGGCCTATCATTTGCCTGGCAATGTACTCAAGGCTGAGGGAAAAAAAAAAAACAAAGAGGGCCTGGAGGGCCCAGTCTGGCAGACAGGATGTAGTAAAGCAAGACTCAGTCAAAAAGTTTCAAAATCCATATCACAGGCCAGCAAGACTAAGGTCTAGACACCATGACCTGGGCAGCAGCTATAACAGAGATGAGGGTTCCCTATGTAGTAGTTTAGCCAAGACACAAGTTTAGTGTATCCTGGGTTACTCTGACTCAACCAGGCCTAAATCTGAGGCACATACCACAAGCAGCCCTAAGATAAGTTCATTGCTACAGCCAGACTCTGGCAAATAAAGACTTTCTCTGGATTCAAACAAGTTTCTCTCTAGAGGCAAGCCTTACTTTATCTGTCCCTGTAAAACAAGTCTACACAGAGATTAAGACCTCATTTAACTAAGAGTGCTCTATTGCCATGTCTGTGGCTAATGAGCCTATACAGATAACCAAATGTTTAGTGAGGTCAGTCCACTCTGCTTTGGAGTCCTTCCGGGTCCTAAATCCATGTGAAACAGAGACTGAGATCTGGTAGCTGAGCCTTAGGTGAGATGTATATATATATCCAGAGGGTGATCAAGGATGGCCTATTTAGATGCTTGTCAAATAACAAAACACCACCACTGGAAATCTTTTTAAATGCAGGAAACCTTTCTTAAAGACCTTACTTAAAAACCTTGCTCAAGGAAGAACTGGTGAGGAAGGAAAATCAGATTCCTAACGCCTGCGTAAGCAATCATGGAGGGCTCCACACTGCCACCCAAGGAGAGCTGCTGTATTCTACTGCAGGACTTTTTGTTAACCAAAGAGAGCAAAGCTGGTATCAGAGATAAGTCACTGAATCAATAAAAAGTATAATTTTGGGTTACTTCTGCATCCTTTCCCATGCAAGGCTGAGGAATGTCTCCAAATATATTTTGGAGACTAACAACTTCAAAAGATCAACATTAACAGCATAATAGAAAATAATAACAGGAAATAATATTTACTGATATATAAATATGAGGTATGCACACTGGGAAAGGAGTACATCAAGGCTGTATATTTGCACTCAGTTTATTTAACTTATTTGCAGAGTACATCGTACAAAATGATGGGCTGGAAGAAGCACAAGCTGGAATCAAGATTGCTGGGAGAAATATCAATAACCTCAGATATGCAGATAACATCACCCTTGTGGCAGAAGGTGAAGAACTAAAGAGCCTCTTGATGAAAGTGAAAGAAGAGAGTGAAAAAGTTGACTTAAAACTCAAACATTCATAAAACTAAGATCATTGTATCCGATCCCATCACTTATCATGGCAAATAGATGGGGAAACAATGGAAACTGTCAAACTTTATTTTGGGGGGCTCCAAAATCACTGCAGATGGTGACTGCAGTCATAAAATTAAAAGATGCTTGCCCCTTGGAAGAAAAGCTATGAACAATCTAGACAGTATATTAAAAAGCAGAGACACTACTTTGCCAATAAAGGTCCGTCTAGTCAAGGCTATGGTTTTTCCAATGGCCATGTATGGATGTGAAAGTTGGACTATGAAGAAGGCTGAGCGCCAAAGAATTGATGCTTTTGAACTGTGGTATTGGAGAAGACTGTTGAGAGTCCCTTGGACTACAAGCAGATCCAACCAGTCCATTCTAAAGGAGATCAGTCCTGGGTGTTCTTTGGAAGGACTGATGCTAAAGCTGAAACTCCAATACTTTGGCCACCTCATGCAAAGAGTTGACTCACTGAAAAGACTCTGACACTGGGAGGGATTGGGGTCAGGAGGACAAGGGGACAAGAGAGGATGAGATGGTTGGAATGCAACACAAACTCGATGATATGAGTTTGAGTAAACTCCAGGAAGAGAGTGAAGGACAGGAAAGTCTGGCTTGCTGCAGTCCATGGGGCTTCAAACAGTGGGACATGAGTGAGCAACTGAACTAAACTGATGCACATTAGAAGTTCTACATATATTTTACAAGTGTATTAATTTTTATTCTATAATTCTATCCTCATTTTATAGTCGAAAAACTGAGAAACAGAGAAATTAATACTGAAAGTCACACAATCAGTGAAATGACATAGGTGGGATTTGAACCCATACAGTCTGGCTCCCAAACTGCTGTTTTCACCATATCGCATTAAGATAAATAAGGCAAAAGCACCACGTTTCTACCCGGATCAGGACATCCATATGTCCTGCTCTAGACCTGAATTTAGCTAGGGTCACATACAGAAATGAAAAGACAGAACAAGTATTTTCATTATGTCAGAGAGAAAAATAAAAACATTCTAAGACTTGACTAAATGAAAAAGTTCATAAAGCTTAAATACTGTGAATTATGTCTTACCCAAATAAAGGCTAACAAGTTTTAAATTCATTACTAGAATATCAAATCCAGCTAAAACAAGGGCAGTATCAGTAAATGTAGCCACCTGGATACCTCCCCAGTGAAATCTCCGAAACATTACAACATTTTTCTTCATTTTGAAAACATCCTTAACAATGATTCCCACAGGAATTCAATTTTACTGAGAATGGCTTTTTAGTCTATTAAAATGACACATCGAAACCTAATCTTGAACAATATGACAAAGTTTGTTGCCTTCTGGGAATCAGTGTTAGCAGTCAGACCACACTGACGAACTGTAATCAAAGACAGCTCATTTCACACAAAGGGCACAAAGCCTCCTATGCAGACGGAAAACAGAATCACCATCAGCTAGAGGGGTGACATAAGCTAAGAAATTTATAAAATGATAGGGAACGGGAAGGAATGACAGATTCTACCTGCCTAATAAACGAGTATAGATCCACAGATGAAACACTAATAGAAGGCAAGGACGGAGCCAAAAAGAGCAGAACGAGAAAGAATTTAAATGAACTTAAATTCGCATTCAGGGGAAATGGTGGTATACTTCTTTTACTACGGTTTTTCACTGCCATCAGATCTAGTATCACTAGATCCTGATTAAAGGATTGGTGGAAAATGTGGCTCAAGCATGCCTGCAGGCCATTAAGGCTTTGTAAAACTATCTGCAAGGCTGTACTACAGTTTCTCCAGACACCAGAATCCACATTTGAATTGAACAGCTTTATACAAAGTCGCGTCCTGAGAAAGCTCTTTATTAGGTGCTGAGGGACACAAAACTGAAGACTGCTGGAGCCTTCTGTGCAAGGGAACAAAATGTAATTTAGGGATAAAAAGTCACCAGAACTCTCTGCTTCTGAAAGGTCAGTGACTAATAGCTGATACACTCAAGTGTTTACCAAGTGACCACTGATGCTGCCAAAACCCTAGGTGCCAGGTTTGAGGGAAGTAGTCAGTTGACAAATATTTGGTAGATATTTACTACATGCAAGGCAAAGGGCTAGAAAGATTAGGCATGTGAGAAAGCCAAAGAGAATGTCCTCCTATCCTTGAGGAATGTGGCATCTATTTACTTGGACAGATAAGGGCAAGATAGCTAATCGCACAATGGTAGGGAGGAAAATCACAGCGTTTTTCTTCTTTAAAAGAAGAAAAAGATAACTGTATTTTGCAGTTTCAGTAGCTAACAGATATATAATGTGACACAACCACAATCTAGTGTTGTCCTGGTTCTAAAAATCATGTACCACCCTTGTATCATTCTTTCTACTGAGTTATCCCATTCTCCACAAACTGCCTCATAGCTTACTAACAAGAACATAAAATCAGAATACTTCTAAACCAAGACCTAAATCATCTACTCTTCCATTTGCAAAAGCAATATTTAAATAACTTTTCAGAAAGACATACGTAATTTTTATTATCTTTAATGCAATTAAAAGGTTATCTCAGATGAAGAACTTATTCTTGCCCAGAAAATTCCATGGACAGAGGCTACCGTCTGTGGGGTTGCAAAGAGTCAGACACAACTGAGTAACTAACATTTTCACAGATGAAGAACAAATATCTTTTATCCATTGCCAGGGCTCTCCTCATGGTACATGTTAGAAATGAGCAAACTGCTGTCAAACTGATTCTCAGGATTCTATAAAATAAAATACATCCTAGGTTCTTTTCCTGTTTAACATAAATATTCTCATTTACTATCAGTCAAAATCACCCAGTTACAATCCATGGTAATGATTCAAGTTATTATTGTTTTGAAATTAAATGATCTTATTTTAATTAGATAAAAAGAGTAAATTTCCACACAAAATTAGAGCAGTTATTTTGGATTTTGATCTTCAGTCAATGAACGGGAACCACGGTGTTGTGAACTATATGTATTATATATTGTATATATGTTGTGAACTGTATGTATTAGATTCTTCACAATTACTGCTTTTTGTTTTCGGATGTAAATATCTGTGCTGTTGGTCTTGTTGTTGCTCAGTCACTAAGCTGTGTCCGTCCAACTCTCTGCAACCCCACAGGCTACAGCAACACCAGGCTTCCCTGTTCTTCACTCATCTCCCAGAGTTTGCTCAAACCCAAGTACATTGAATCACTGATGCCATCCAACCATTCTCATCCTCTGCCACCTCCTTTGCCTCATGCCTTCAATCTTTCCCAGCATCAGGGTTTTTTCCAACAAGTCGGCTCTTTGCATCAGGTGGCCAAAGTACTGGAGCTTCAGCTTCAGCATCAGTCCTTCCAATGAATATTCAGGGTTGATTTCCTTTAGGATCAACTGGTTTGATCTTCTTGCTGTCCAAAGGACCCTCAAGAGTCTTCTCTAGCACCACAGTTTGAAAGTATCAATTCTTCAGTGCTCAGCCTTCTTTATGGTGCAACTCTCACATTCATACATGACTTCTAGAAAAAACATAGCTTTGACTATAAATATCTGTAGCTCATAATTAGGTCTTTTCTCCAACAAAACTGTCACTGTTCATGGTATGTTACAAATAAAAGCTCTGAGACTGAATGGAACCATACAAATATAAATTTGTAAGAAGTCTCAGTTATCTGCCCACATAACTATTCTTACTGACAAGCACCTTTGCATGAAATGCTCAACAGAAACAGATTAAACTCCATCCTAGCAGCAGTATTCGATTGCCTTTCTACTGAGTTCAAGTAGCAGAACACCCTGAACAGGAATGAACACAGGACAAGACAAAGTCCTCCAAAAGTCCATTGGAAACCCTAGAGTCTTAAACTCTCTTCATTCCTGAGTGGAGAAACCTGAACAATATTTCTACTTAACCGAAATATTTTGAATCTATTTCACCAAAGAAATAAATCATTTCTAAATATCAATTAATAAATCTTTCCATGATAATCAGACATAAAGATATTTAAAGCCTTCAAGTAATCCATTGTTTAAAGGGGCTTCTGATTAAAAACTTCCTACTAAATAACCATCCTTGTTATTGTTATATTAGCTATCAACCTAATTAAAGGCTAACTGAACATTCAGTGTTCTTTCAAATCTTCTGTATACTTACTGAGTTTTTTAGGCTCAGTATTAATGTCAGAGATGTATTTAAAAGTCTCAGTGTGCTCTTGGATTTGTGCATGTTTGTTTTTCTCTATTTGAACTTTATTATTACGTACATGTAAGTTTAGAATTCTTTATCTCTAATAATAGGCCTGCTCTAAAATCTACTTTTATGATGTAATTATAGCTATATCATCTTTCTTTGGTTGATATTTGCCTGCTATATCATTTTTTTTCCTTTTTTAATTTTTAAAGTTCAATGTTTGTTTTAAAGATGCCTCTACCATGACAACTGTTTTTATTTATTGAGGTTAGTTCATATGGATTTATTGTAATTATTGACATATATTTGAATTTATTTCCAGAATTGTGTTTTGTGCTTATCTGCCATGCTTTCTTTTCCTTATTTTTAAACTTTCTTTTGTATTAATTAAATTTTCTTGTTTCATGTCATTTGATTTTCTTTACTGGCTTGAAGTTTATATTTTCTATTATTTCCATGGTTAATCATGGTTAAATTATAACATAAATAATTAACTTAATACTTAATCATATGTTTGTCTTCCTTTTAAATACGAGGACATTGGAAAACCTGGCCACTTGCCAGTATTTTACTTCTCGTTTTTGGCCCACACAAATATGAATATTTTAAAATATAGTCACTATCTAGATTTTCCCACATATTTTAGAAGTATTTTTACTCAATATTTCTATTTTGATTTTAAAATGATTTTCAATAATTATCAGATGTCCTCCATTCAGAATTTTCTTGAGTTTATGTTCTTCTGAGGTCTCTTTGTCTTCAAAACTGTTACATACTTTCACTTTGTATATAATTTTAGAGACATCTTAAGGTAGCAGTCCCGCTGGCTTCTGCATCTGCTGTGGCTTTTGCTAAGCCAGCTCTCATTCTCATTGTTGTTAGGTAATCTGTTCGTGCTTTCTAGTTATTAAAATATCTTTTCTGTTTTGGGTGACCTACAGTTCCACTGAGGTCTTTCTAGGTTTAGATTTCTTTTGATCTGCCTTGATCTGTATATATGTGCACCCAGAATCACATCTGGAAGACTGTTAGCTATTATACTTTCAAATGCCTCCTCAACCCCGTTCCTTAGTATCTTGTCCTGGAACTCTGATTCAGTGAATATTCTAACTCTGTGATGTCCCTTAATCTCTCTTTTATGCGTTGTGTCTCTTTACCCCTCTTTTGTGTTACTGGTAACTTCTTCAAATCTAAATTTTACTAAGTCACTCATTAGCTGTGTTCATCCCACTGTCTCATTTATAGTTTCATTACTATACCGGAGACCCAGGTTCGATCCCTGGGTCGGGAAGATCCCCTGGAGAAGGAAATGGCAATCCACTCCAGTATTCTTGCCTGGAGAATCCCATGGACGGAGAAGCCTAGTAGGTTACAGTCCACGGGGTCGCAAAGAGTCGGACACGACTGAGCGACTTCACCTCACCTCACCTACTATACATTTAACTTATAGTAATTATTTACCTTTGTTTTCTCCAGTTTAACCAGCTGTTTTAATTGACCTACTTTTATTCTAAATTCCTCCAATTATTTCCTTGATCACATTAAACATATATATTTCTATTCTGTATCTAATTACTCCAATATCTGAAGTCTTTTAGGTCCCTTGTGTTTTTATGTGCTTTACAAATTTTGATCTAAAGCTCATGTTTATTAGAGCTTCATTTATGCGAATCTCTGAGGCCTCATTAATAATGCTTAACTCTTATTTTTGATTTGTATTTCCCAGGTTTCTGGAAGCACTACCCACCTGCAACTTCTTTAAATTCTCACTTTTGGCATTTTGAACAACCAGGTGTTTGTTTCCTGTAGATGAGTATTTCATAAAAAGGATATTTGTCTCTTCTATATAAGAATGTGGTACTATTTTCCAGGCAAAATAATATAACAGTTCTAGTTTGTATCCGTAGAATTAAAAGGCAATGTTTGATGATATAATTATATTTCAACATTTATAGTTAGTGATTTGAAGTATGTTTCCATTAGAGACTGGATGGATATTCTGATCATCTGTTGAGTGTGAGATGTATATTATTTGGGTATTAGAAAACAAAAAACACCATGCCTTAATTTTTATTTAAAATAAAGCCAACTAACAATTTTGAAAGATATGGAGAATGTTTTTCTTCTGTAAAAGATATTAAGACAATGTCTAAATCATTCTTTGTAAATAATATGTAAAGAACTTGTCTTTCCTCAATTATTGAAAATCACTCAGTGACAATAATGTTAATTTTGAGGGGTACAATAAACTAATAACTTCATAAGCATTGTTTATGGACTCTTCAGAAGTGATCATTTTGAGTTCCAGTGGAATTTAAACAAAAGCATAATTTTACATTTTTCTCATCTTGATAAAATTCCAGTATAAAAGAATTCCCTTCATATTACAAAATAAACTACAAATCTCCTTAATACCTTATTTCAAAAAAAAATTAAAGAAGAAATGATAATTTGACACCTTTGTGGATTAAATATGAATTCCATGTTTTGAAATGTTTTATGTAATATGTATAAGCTATTTTGATTTATGAAAGCCATTGTAATAATTTTGAATCTATACACACCCATGAAGACAGCATCCTCCACTCAGCAGAACGTGGACTCTCTTCCTCTTTCTCAGACAAGAAAACATAGCCTCGAACTTCTGTCGTTTGCAAAAGGACATACTTTAACAATATGATCAAGCTGAAGGTCCTATGACTCTGGAACTCTTTTTCTTCTAAATAAAGGAATTTTGTTTTATTTTTCTGTTTATGATAGTTGAGCGAGATCCTATCAGGCAACCCTAAAGGGACACTGAGGAAAAGGGCATCACATGCTCATTTTTGTTAGCGCATCAGCTCAGAGGTCTTAGTTAATTCAGCAATAACTGATGCAAATCTACAAGGTATCAGAACACTTCTGGGATTCAACATTTGTATACACACCACACACAAACACACACACTTCCCCTATTACGTGAACGCTTTTCACCCACTATTCTCATACAATGCTTAATCTAAGAGGATGCAAACCAGAACAATTAGAGCAGTACGTTTATAAAGATCACGATAAGACAACAATTTAGCATGAGCAGTAAATGAATAGGATAAACACAATTCTCTTGGGCACATTTTATTCCAAAACACTTTCTGGGTCATATTTTCAAAGCTACTGAAAATTGCAGAGAGTACAAGCAGAACTTAACTGTTTTAGAAGAACACACCAAGAGTCACTGCCCTTCAGAGTTCATAATTTTTATTCCAGGCAACAAAAATTAAAGCCAGAAGACATTAAGCTGGAAATACACATACACATGCACATACACAATTATCATCTAACTATAATAGCTATTTGTTGCAAGGAGAACAGCTAATACATACTACGTGCTATGAAAATATTTCTATATCTATATATATATTAAAAGAATTTACTAGACCTGCAGCACACCATAAAATCTTTAGTTTGTTGCCAACCTGCCTGTTCGGAGAAGGTAACAGCTGGTGTTTATCACTTCAATTTGTAGATCCAGAGCAGGGAGGAATGGTATTGACACACCTTCTCCCATACATGTTCAGTATCAAAGGTTAGGAAAGGGGAAACAAAATAGAATTACAATCCAGATTTTTTTAAAAAGACAACACTAAAGAATATAGTGGCAGTCTTGAGACTGAATTAGAAAAAGAAAGACATGCAGATATGTGAACCAAGAAAACTACTGTGAGATGCCTTTTCACAATGCGACCCCATAAATGCTCACAGGTGTAGACTTACAAAGGAAGAGGAAATAACATGCTGAGTTTTTTTGAGTCAATACATATAAACACACTGACTGGATGGATGGCTGGCAAATAGAGCAGAATATACCCAAGAAGAAACAAATGTGACTGACTTAGATTTAGATCCTCATTAGTTTAACTGAAGGAAAGAGCATTTTAGTCTAAATCTATTTATCTTAAATATCAAATATTTTAAATGTTGAATTTATTTATATTAAATATTGAATTTTAAGTATTTGTTTATTTTAAATAATATATGTAACTTCAAAATATCAAGCAGTAACGAAGGGCATAAAATAAAAAGCAAAAACTGCCCTCTCTCCCAATACTGTTATTTCTTATAAAGTATACACTCCAAAAATAATACTGCCCATGGTCTTCTTCAATTTTCTCTTTCCTCCTGGACAAATATTAAGACAATTTTCTAAATGCATGAGCATATACAGATATATGGGATAATACTTCAAAGAATGACTTGTCAAGTATTTTAAGGATATTTGGGTCACGACCATATATTTTATAATTATAAACAATGTTATAGTAAATGTTCTATAAAGTTATTTGTGATAGTCTGTACATATAGACTGTATTCAGAAAAGAGCTGAAGCTTCCCAAGAAAAGAAAAGTAACTGTCTTTATGCTTCCTTAGCATTAGAGCTCTTCTTTGCTCTGAGCCCCAGTTGCCTCCACCCAAGCCACCCTTCACACATGCACATGCACCTGTTTAATTCTAGCCGTTCTATATTATCTGGTTTAAAACTTACTTCTAAGACCTGTTCTCTGATTATTCCCATATCTACTCTTCCCCCTTTCTCCCATGAAATGTTGTGTTCTGTTTAAAATGCTATGTAATTTTTAGTCACAGATAACATCAACCAATCCCGCTATACGCTACATACTTTATTTTATGCTGAAGTGGAAGATGTACACAGTTTATAGCATCCCTATCTCTTGGTGAAAATAGGACAACTAGACTAAGCTTATACTTAGAAAAGTGCTCATCTTAGTTAATTCAATAAAATATTTTAAAGAAAGAGAAGGAAAATTAGTTTCTGCTGAAATAAGTATTTAAATTGACTGCTCAATTCACCCAAATCATTTAGTCTCTATAGACCCATATGGATATAGCATGTATCCTTGTAGTAATCGCATCACATAGCAAACCCTATGATATTGACACACCAAAGGACACTGACCATAAACATTACAAGTATTAATAGATATTATAGATCATTATTCCCTACAGTGTAGTCTAAATATAGTATAAGTACTTCTACTTCAGGACAAGATAGAGTAAAAGGGACCAGAT
Source organism: Oreotragus oreotragus (assembly GCA_006410675.1). Lineage (NCBI taxonomy): Eukaryota > Metazoa > Chordata > Mammalia > Artiodactyla > Bovidae > Oreotragus > Oreotragus oreotragus. The sequence continues at coordinate 137,138 of SJYX01012810.1, read as the reverse complement.
TACCCCCCAGTCTGAAGCAACTAAAATTATTAGACCAATGCAAATATTACATAGAGAATGGATAAACAATAAGTTCCTATGGTATAGCACAGGAAAGTAGATTCAAGATCCTGTAATAAACCATAATGAAAAAAAAATATATATATATATATAACAATCACTTTGCTGTGCACCAGTAGCTAACACAACATTCTAAATCAACTATTCTTCAATTTAAAAAATAAAAAAAAAAAAAAAAAATGCAGACCAAATATATAACACAGTAATTTTCAGATAGAGGATCTCAAACAGTATGTAATAGTGACCGTGAGTGAAGAGAGACAAAGGAAATGGGCCCTAGGATTGTTCCCAACTTACTGCTTGAAGGGTTTTTCCATGTGGCAACACAGGGAGCAGGAACTATGTTGGATTCAAGTGTCTTCCTGAGTTTAAGAAATAGAGTGTAGCACCCAAAAATGTCAAGGTGGCTGTAGTTCACTGGTAGAATATTGAAAGAAAAAAAATCATACAGAAGGGCTTTGAGATCTACTCTTTGTTTTCAGCTGATCAGCACCTGCATATGATGAAACTTCCTGAGGGAATAATCTCCAGTATTCATGCATGTCTGAGAAAAGTTTATGTTCCAATTAGCCAGAAGTGAAACATTTCATAATTTATGGTACATCAGGTAGAGCATTCAAATGGTGTTAAACTCAGTGGTGGAGAAAATTAGTCCTAGAATAAAGTTGGCTCTAGTCCTGCCAAAGAAAGCTAAAAGCAAGCCTCAAAGGGTCAAACTGTTTTCAAGTAACTTTAATATATTTCAGAACAAAAGTCAAGACATTGCTGGAATACAAAAATATTCAGCACCCAGCATGGTAAATGTCATGATATCTGTCATCCAATCAACAAGTACAATGCACGCAAAGACACGTGAAAGTGAAGTCGCTCAGTCATGTCCAACTCTTTGCGACCCCGTGGACTCTAACCTACCAGGCTCCTCCACCCATGGGAATCTCCAGGCAAGAATACTGGAGTGGGTTGCCATTTCCTTCTCCAGGGGATCTTTCTGGCCCAGGGATGGAACCCGGGTCTCCTGCCTTGCAGGCAGATGCTTTAACCTCTGAGCCACCAGGGAAGCAAAGACACATAGGCATACATAAAATAGAAGCTATCAGTTCAGTTCAGTTCAGTCGCTCAGTTGTGTCCAACTCTTTGCGACCCCATGAATCGCAGCACGCCAGGCCTCTCTGTCCATCACCAACTCCCAGAGTTCACTCAGACTCACGTCCATCGAGTCCGTGATGCCATCCAGCCATCTCATCCTCTGTTGTCTCCTTCTCCTTCTGTCCCCAGTCCCTCCCAGCATCAGAGTCTTTTCCAAAGAGGTGGTCAAAGTACTGGAGTTTCAGCTTTAGCATCATTCCTTCCAAAGAACACCCAGGACTGATCTCCTTTAGAATGGACTGGTTGGATGGAGGAGAAAAAAATCAATTAATTGAGACTTAGAAATGAGAGAGATGAGAAAACTAGTGGACAAGGGTGTTTAGAATCTTTATGACTATATTCCGTATGTTTAAAAAGTTAGAAGAAAGATTGAACATGGTGACATAGAAGATTGTTAAAAATCAAATTTCTAAGGCTGAGAAGAACAATACACAAATTTTATTAAATAACAGTAGATGGGATTTAGACCCGATAAGACACTATAGAAAAAAACAGTAAACCCAAAAACATGGGAACAGAAAATATCCAAAATGAAAACAGAGAAAAAGGCTGAAAAGAAGAAAGCATCACTTTTTGCCATTAGAGTGTATCATCTGCATATCTGAGGTTCCTAATATTTCTCCTGGAAGTCTTGATTCCAGCTTGTGATTCATCCAGTCCAGCATTTCCTATGATGTACTCTGCATGTAAGTTAAATAAACAGGGTGACAATATACAGCCTTGTCATATTCCTTTCCCAATTTTGAACCAGTCTGTTGTTCCATTTCTGGTTGTGACTGTGACTTTTTGACCTGCACACAGGCTTCTCAGGAAACAGTAAGGAGGTCTTACACTCCCATCTCTTTAAGAATTTTCCAGTCTGTTGTGGTCCAGACAGTCAAAGGCTTGAGCGTAGTCAATGAAGCAGAAGTAGGTGTTTTTCTGAAACGCTCTTGCTTTTGCTATGATCTGGGGGATGCTGGCAATTTAATCTCTGGTTCCTTTTCTAAATCCAGCTGGTAGATCTGGAAGTTCTCAGTTCATGTACTCTTGAAGCCCAGCTTGAAGGATTTTGAGCATTACCTGGCTAGCATTACGCAAAGAGTCGGACACGACTGAGCGACTGAACTGAACTGAACTGGCTAGCATGTGAAAAGAGTGCAAATACACGGTGGTTTGAACGTTCTTTGGCATTGCCTTTCTTTGGGACTGGAGTGAAAACTGACTTTGCAGGCTTGTGCCCTAGAAGTACATGAATGCCACAGACTCAGTCTGGATGGCACAGGTCTGAGGTTAGCTATGGAGGTCTTTCTGACCCAGGGCTGTGTTGCCCGGCTCTGGTTGTTGCTCAGTCACTCAGTCAGGTGACTCTGCAACCCAAGGACTACAGAACGCCAAGCTTCCCTGTCCTTCACCATCTCCTGGCGCTTCCTCAAACTCATGTCTATTGAGTCACTATTGCCATCCAACCACGATGTCCTCTGTCATCCCTTCTCCTCTTGCCTTCAATCTTCCCAACATCGGGGTCTTTTCCAGTGAATTGGCTCTTCACATCAGGTGGCCAAAGTATTGGAACTTCAGCCTCAGCATCAGTTCCTCCAATGAATATTCAGAATCAGTTTCCTTTAAGATTGACTGGTTTGATCTCCTTGCAGTTCAAGGGACTCTAAGAGTCTTCTCCAACACCACAGTTCAAAAGCATCATTCTTTGGTGCTCAGCCATCTTTATAGCCCAACTCTCACATTCATATGTGACTGCTGTAAATACCATAGCTTTGTCTATGGCTCTGGAGACAGGCATAAATCCACACATGAGTCAGAGCAAGAGACATCCATCCAACCCACCTTCAAAATAAGAAACCTATGGTGGCACTTTATCAAGACCCAAAGAGTAGAGTTAATGGATTAGAGAGCTGGGGAGGATTAAACCTAGAGATGGATAGTCCAAACAGGCAAGCTGTTGGATAAAAACTATCTGGATAAAAACAGATAGTGGGTTTGTGCTCACAATGAGATTTCTCTATCCCCTCCAGCCTAGTGTGTAGGAGTAGGAGGGGAGTACTCTAGGCTGAAAGGAATATATTTAAATGCTCAGGAGAGAACTATACCTGGACTTCAAATATCTTACATTTATGCAGAGCTTCAGAGGGCACTCACATATATTATATAATCTTATTTTACATACAGCTCTGAAAGGCTAGTGAGCTAGAAATTGAAGGTTAGAGATGGGAAGTTAATTCCACCAGTTGTTCACTCAGTAAATGGTGATGGTGGTGAAGTAAAGAATCTATAATTACAGGTTCTTGATTCACTTAATTTTTTAAATAATCTATGTACCAATAAGTAAATATCATTTAAAATATAGTTTGCAGATTCTACTGCTAACATTCTGAATGGCAAAATTTTAACAAGTCCTTGAACTGGCATTAACCCATAAGAATAAATGTATTTTAAGGCTCTTATAATCATTAGCTATGTTAGTAAACCACTGATATACATCTTTACATTAGTTAAACCTACTACCTTACAATAAGGAAATAACCCAAATAAGATTCTGTCACACGCTGGATTATTATATCTCCTATCTTTTATTAAGTAGTTTGCATTAAAGTATCTAAAATTTGCTGAGGATTAACTATAAATACATCCTGGCTTCTTAGGATGCCAGGAAAACAGTAAAGGCAGTAAAACAAGCTTCCTCAGGGTTCAACAGATATATTTACTTTAAGGCCAGAACATTTGATATTAAGTTTCTCAAAGAATAACTTAAATCCATTAAGCAAAAATTAGCTTATCTGTGTCAGAATAACTACCAAATGGGAGTGACTGATATACTAGATATTATGTCTTCCAAAATGCTTACCAAAGCACTACACTGACATTCCATATTGCTTTATCTTTCAATGTAAAACATAGCTGGATGAAATATAAATATTTGGGGAACCAGAAGTAGCAACCTAACTTAACTGTAGGAGGAAAAAAATGGAATTTTTATGTTAGAAAAGGTCTCAAAGTTTATTTTAGTCTAATTCCCCCATTGGTCCAGTGAGAAAATTGCACCTAGCAATTAAGAGGTCATCTAGGAAAGTGCTGTCCAAATGAAAGAGACAAGTCATAAATATGAGCCAAATATGGAGCTTAAATTTGTATAGCTGCCACATTAAAAGAGGTTTTAAAAAAAGCAGATGGAACATTTAATTTTTAAAAAATCCACTATATCCCAAATTATCATTCAACATATAACCAATATAATAAACTATTAATGAGATATTTTGCATTTGCTTTCTCCTTGCTAATTATTTGGAATCCTGTATGTAATTTATACTTAAAGTTCATCTGTACTAGCCATATTTCAAACTCAAAAGTCACATGTAGTCAGTGGCCACTGTAAGAAGGACACAGTTTTGAAACCATCAAGTATTGCAATGAAGAACTGAGTGCCGAAGAATTGATGCTTTTGAACTGTGGTGTTGGAGAAGACTCTTGAGTCCCTTGGACTGCAAGAAGATCAAACCAGTCCCTCCTGAAGGAAATAAGTCCTGAATATTCATTGGAAGGACTGATGCTGAAGCTGAAGCTCCAATACTTTGGCCACCTGATGCCAAGAGCTGACTCACTGGAAAAAACCTTGATGCTGGGAAAGACTGAATGCAGTAGGAGAGGGCTTGACAGGATGAGATCACTCGATGGCATCACCAACTTGATGAACATGCTTTCAAGCATGCTCCAGGAGTTAGTGATGGACAGGGAAGCCTGGCATGCTGCAGTCCATGGGGTCGCAGTCAGACATGACAGAGTGACTGAACTGACTGATTGCATTGAAGCTAGAATGAGCACCCTGAAATTCTGGAGTTCACCAGAAAACTTATTCAGATTCGCCATACCATTTCCCAGCCTGATAAATCATTTTTCCCTGATAAAATGAGTTCAGGTAAAGTCAAGTATTTTCTAGGTTGAGCTAATTCTAAACACTTATAATGTTCATAATCAAAACACACGTTACGCTCAAAGAGTTTCTGTAATACAGGATGAATAACTGTTAAAAATCTAAGAATGAGTTTTCCAATAGAGGCATTCCCTTCAAGGCACAATCAAGGGAATCCATTATCTATATTACCTATATCAACAGATAATTTAAAAACCATTGAGGTTTTACTCCAATTTGTATCACACTAAGGTGGCAAACATACATTTATTATCAGTATTAAAAAAGACCTTTACTCTCTAATCACTTTCAAATACAGATATGTCATTTTACTAAGCAGTAAACATTTATGAACTCATTTATTTTCCAATTATGTAAGAATATACCCAAACTTTTTCATCTCACATTAATGTATATCTATTTTAATAGTAAATATGCACTACTCTTTGCCCTAAGTCATTGTTCAAGTACATTTCAAAACAGCAACTCTCATGATATTTATTGGCATATTAAACAATATTTTATATTACTGTACTCATTTTACTTCTATAAAGTATTTCTCTCTGTAAAAATCAACACAATTTCCAAATCAAAATTTTACTGAAATTTACCTAAAATGGCTTAACCCTTGATTGAGCAGAGAAAAACTGACTGGCAAAGTTTGAAATACTTTATCATTTTGTATTTACCAAAATGTACAAGCTTTCCAAGAATAGCATTCCAATTTACTAATGACATCTTCACACACCAAAATAAATTACAAAACATGAAATAAGATTTATCAACTAGAAGGGACTATTTCAAAATATTAATGTTCCCAAAGCATATATGTTGTGTCACTGAGATGGCTGCATCATTATTATTTTTTTATTACTACCACACCATCACTAGTACCACCAATCTTCATAAAATGCTAACAGTGCAGCTCACAGAAATAACTTTGTCATTTTTTCTTTAGAAATGAGTTGAAAATGGTTTCCATGAAAGGATTTTTTTTATATTGAATAAAACCATTATCATACAAAATGAAAAAAAAATGAAGATTCATCTTGGCCTAGTATTTATTCAACTGAAGGTAAAATCAAAATATTTATGATGACTGGAAAATTATTATATCTAATTTTTAAGTAATATATTCCCCAAATTCCATCAATAATTTTCCTGATCTTAATTATATATTTTGACATAAAATATTGATGATTATGTATTATTAATACAAGGCAAAGTACAACTTCAGCATAAACTAAATGATATTTCAGGGCTTATAATACTAAAATCTCTCTAAAAGGAATCATTTCCTGATCTACATAAATAAGATAAACTAAAATAATATTTTGAAATCATATAAAGTTTCAGAAAATAGTCAATTGCATATACCTACACAGAAGCTACATTATGTCATACCTTAGGTAAGGAAGGAAGTGGGGGAGCAAGGGAAAAGGCAGAAAATAGGAAGGAAAGAAGGGGCAAGTATTTAAATTTGTAGAACTTTGAAATATATGACAATTTACTACATGTATCAAGTACTACATATATCAATTTACTACATATATCAAATTTGAGACTAGAAAGTCCAATTTGTTTCATATGATGTTGATCAAATATAAAAAATGTTTCCTATGAAAGCAGAATGATAACTTTTAATTTAAAGAAGAGAAATACTATGGAATTTCATTTTTACAGAGGGAAAAAAGAAAAATAACATACCTAAGGCAGGAAACTTCTTAAAATTCAGAAGGAAAATTGTGAATTGAGAACTACAAATTTCAATCAAATTTTAATGCAGATATTTCCCTCTGTCTTTTTTCACAAAGGACTTCCCAACCAAAAGTTTTCATGACTTTGTGGGCAAGCTAAGTTGCTTCAATCATGTTTCTTAGAAATCCTATGGACTGTAACCGCTAGCTTACAGGAATTTTCCAGGCAAGAATACTGAAGAGTATACCATTTCTTACTCCAGAGGATCTTCCTGACCCAGGGATCAAACCCACGTCTCTCACATCTGCTGGTGTGGGGTGCCATCGCCTTCTCCATAGGTACTCTCTAGGAAGCTGCTTTAGCTGCTCACACTGGCAGGTGGGTTCTTTACCACTAACACCATGTACGAAGCCCTTTAGGACTTTAGTATTAAAAAACAAGTTACTTAAAAAGCTCCATGTTCATCATACTTTAGTTTATATTAAAAAGCAACTTCCTTTCCAGACTTTACTTAATTAGTTCCATTGTAACTGAGTAAAACAATGGCCTTTACAGATTTAAAAAAAAAAAAAAATCCTTTTCTTCTCTTTCTTCCTTAGATGAAACAGTTACTGAATATCAACTATGTAATTAATGGTTTTCCAATGTCATCACTAAAAATCCATATTTTAACGGGTACTAATCATTTGCTGGGTTACTGCTTAATAATATTTTATATAGGGATATAGAAAAGTGAACTTAGGCTTAGCTTAAATAGTTCATTCTTTGAAAGTGTTTGTCATATATTACTTGGGAATATATCTCAAATATTTATTCACTTATTTTAATGTGGAGTATAGTTAATTTTAGAAGATAATTGTGATTATACCATCATCATTATTATCAAAGATACACATACAAGACAGTTGCAAACTCTTGCCTTCTCTAGAAATCATGTAATATTCCTATGTCCTAACATTGTTTTTCTGCTTCTTTCTATAAATTTGATCTACCAAGTCTACCAAATTTTGGAACTCTAAAATCTAAAAATATTCTCTCGTAAGTGAGAAAACATCAGACACCATTTAATGTATGTCATTTCTGAGGAATAAGTCAGTCAGTTTCAATGAAAAGAAAAAAACCATAATGACAATAAATAATTTTTTATTCTATATATATTTTACTTAAAAATTAAATAAAATTAAATACACTTTAATTAACCTTCCCTATTAAATGACTTTTAATTACTTACAATGAAATTCCAAATGACTTAAAACAACTCATAAAATTCAGCTACAGAAAATAAAATTAAAAGCAAATTTAAAATTGGACCAAAGTAATGTCATAGGTAACGGGGAAGCAGAAAGTTCCAGAAATTAGTTTCTCTGCCAAAACAACTACTGCGGTGTCAGGAACTGTCAGAATAAACTATTTCAGAGGTCTGAAGTCTAGTGAAACACTTGCAGCATTCAGAGGAATACTAAATGAAAAGGGAATAAATTTTATGGTGAATTTCAGAAAATTCTGATATTTCACATAGCAGCTACCATCGTCCATCCTCCAGTCCTGTGGCAGACAGCCATGGAGAGGAGAGATGGTGGTGCTGTTGCAGCTGGCTGGTGACTGTCAGTAAGGACAGTACACAACTTCTAAAACCTAGGGTTCTGTGTTTTGAACTGTCTACAACTCACTGATTGACCGACATGGGGGCTGGCCATTGTTTCAATCTAATAACACTAAAGCAGCTTCCTAGGGAGTACCTATGGAGAAGGCAATGGCACCCCACTCCAGTACTCTTGCATGGATGGAGGAGCCTGGTAGGCTGCCGTCCATTGGGTTGCGAGGAGTCGAACACGTTTGACTTCACATTCACTTTTCACTTTCATCCATTGGAGAAGGAAATGGTAACCCATTCCAGTATTCTTGCCTGGAGAATCTCAGGGGCAGGGCAGCCTGGTGGGCTTAGCGATCTTTGGGGTCGCACAGAGTCGGACACAACTGAAGCGACTTAGCAGCAGCAGCAGCAGGGAGTACCTATCAAAGGAATTTAGATAGACAGAAACAGAACACTTTTCTTTTTCCTTTCTTATTATATCCAGGCTTTCAAGGAATTCTTTGAAAAATCACTAGCAGACCATGGAACAGAGATAGTGCCTACACGGGACAAGAAATATATGTTTTAAAAAAATAGAAAAATTCACTAAATAAATAGACAACTGCAGATTTCCTCAAGCAACAACAGTCCCTGGGGAAGAGGAAGAATCTGATTTCTACAGTTATCACACTGTAATACTTAAAATACTCAATTCTTTACACAAAAATTACAAAGCACACAAAGCAACAAGAATGTAAGGCCAATTTACAATGGGAAAAAAAACAGAAACCATACCTGGAGAAGTCCAGTCATCCGACTTAACTATATGAAGACTTTAAGCTGATCATCTCAGGCTCAAGAAGTTAACCCCTTCACTGTTCACAGTCTTGCTGTGGAGAAGGGTCTTGTGTAACTCAATGAAGCTATGAGCCATGTCATACAGGGCTATCCAAAGACAGGTGGGTTATAGTGAAGATTTCTAACAAAATATGGTCCACTGAAGGAAGGAATGGCAACCCACTCTAGTATTCTTGCCACGAGAACCTCATGAACAGTATGAAAATGTAAAAAGATATGACACTGGAAGATGAGCTCCCCAGGTCAGAAGCTGATCAGTATGCTACTGGGGAAGTGAAGAAGGCAGTTATTATTAATAATAGCTTCAGAGAAAATGAAGCAGATGGGTACAAGTGGAAACAAGGCTCATTTGTAGATATCTCTGATGTTAAAAGTAAAGTCCAAATGCCATTCAAAAAATATTGCATAGGAACCTAGAATGTTAGGTCCATGAATCAAGGTAAATTGGACGTGGTCAAGCAGGAGATGGCAAGAGTGAAGATCAACATCTTAGCAATCAGCAATCTAGATTGTATCGGAATGGGTGACTTTAATTCAGATGACCATTATGTCTATTACTGTGGGTGAGAATTATTAGAAGAAACAGAATAGCCCTCACAGTCAACAAATGACCCCAAAATGCAGCACTTGGGTGCAGTCTCAAAAATGACAGAATGATCTCAGTCCATTTCCAAGGCAAACCATTCAATATCACAGTAATCCAAGCCTATGCCCCAACCACTGATATTGAAGAAGCTGAAGTAGATCAGTTCTATGAAGATCTACACCACCTTCTAGAACTAACACCAAAAAAAAAAAAAAAAAAGATGTTCTTTTCATCAAAGGGGACTGGAATGCAAAAGAAGAAAGTCAAGAGCTACCTGGAGTAACAGGCATATTTGGCCTTGGAGTACAAATGAAGCAGGGCAAAGGTTAACAAGAGTTTTATCAAGGGAACACCCTGATCATTGAAAATACCCTCTTCCAACCACACAAGAGATGACTCTACACTTGGACATTACCAAATGGTCAATATTAAAATCAGATTGATTACATCCTTTGCAGTCAAAAATGGAGTAGCTCCATACAGTGAGGAAAAACAAGACTTGGAGCTGACTGTGGCTCAGATCATGAACTCCCTATTGCAACACTCAGGCTTAAGTTGAAGAAAGTTGGCAAGAGCTCTAGGCCATTCGGGTATGATCTAAATCAAACCACTTACGATTATACAGTGCAAGTGACAAATAGGTTCAAAAGATTAGATTTAGTAGACAGAGTATCTGAGAACTATGAATGGAGGTTCGTAATACTGTACAGGGGCAATGACTAAAACCATCCCAAAGAAAAAGAAATGCAAGAAAGCAAACCAGTTTTCTGGGGAGGCTTTAAAAACAGCTGAGAAGAGAAATAAAAGACAAGGGAGAAAGGGAAAGATATAGCGAGATGAATGCAAAGTTCCAGAGAATAGCAAGGAAAGATAAGGACACCTTCTTAAATGAACAATGTGAAGAAACCAAGGAAAACAATTAAATGGGAAAGACTAGAGATCTCTTCAAGAAAACTGGAGATATCAAGAGAACATTTCATGCAAGGATGGGCACAATAAAGGACAGAAACAGGAAGAATCTAACAGAAGTAGAAGAGATTAAGCAGAGGTGGCAAGAATATGCAGAATTCACAGATTATCCAAAAAATAAAAAAGGTATTAATGACCTGGACAACCATGATGGTGTGGTCACTCACCTAAAGCAAGACATCCTGGAGTGTGAAGTTAAGTGGCCTTAGGAAGCATTACTACAAACAGAGCTAGTGGAGGTAATGGAATTCCAGCTGAGCTATTTCAAATACTAAAAGATAATGTGGTTAAGGTGCTGCACTCAATACACCAGAAAGTTTGGGAAATTTAGCTATGGCCACAGGACTGGAAAGGATAGCTTTCATTCCAATGCCTAAGAAGGACAATGCCAAAGAACATTCAAAATACTATATGATTGCGCTCATTCACATGCTACCAAGGATATGCTCAAAATTTTTCAAGCTAAGCTTCAGTAGTATTTGAACCAAGAACAAGCTGGGTTTAGAAAAGGTAGAAGAACCAGAGATTAAATCGCCAATATCCACTGGATCATAGAGAAATCAAGGGAATTCCTGAAATACATCTGCTTCATTGACTACACTAAAGCCTTTGCCTGTGTGGATCACAACAAACTGTGGAAAATTCTTAAAGAGAGAGGAATACAAGGCCACCTCACCTGTCTCCTGAGAAAGCTGTACGCAGGTCAAGAAGCAACAGTTAAAGTCAGGCATAGAACAACAGACTGGGTTCAAAATTAGGAAAGGAGTATAACAAGGCTATATGTATTAATACTCTGATTATTTAACTTATATGTAGAGTACATCATGAGAAATGCCAGGCTGGATGAATCACAAGCTAGAATAAAGATTGTCAAGAGAAATATCAACAATCTCAGATATGCAGATGGTACTACTCTAATGGCAGAAAGTGAAGAGAAACTAAAGAGCCTCTTGATGAGGTGAAAGAGGAGAGTGAAAAAGATGGCTTAAAGCTCAACATTCAAAAAAAAAAAAAAAAAAAGATCATGGCATCCAGTCCCATCAATTCATAGCACATGTGCTAAGTCACTTCAGTCATGTCTGACTCTGTGCAACCCTATGGACAGCAGCCCACCAGGCTCCTCTGTCAACAAAATTCTCTAGGCAAGAATACTGGAGTGGGTTGCCATTTCCTTCTCCATCATAGCACATANAAAAAAAAAAAAAAAAAAAGATCATGGCATCCAGTCCCATCAATTCATAGCACATGTGCTAAGTCACTTCAGTCATGTCTGACTCTGTGCAACCCTATGGACAGCAGCCCACCAGGCTCCTCTGTCAACAAAATTCTCTAGGCAAGAATACTGGAGTGGGTTGCCATTTCCTTCTCCATCATAGCACATAGATAGGGGAAAATTGGAAGCAGTGACCTGATTTTATTTTCTTCAGCTCCAAAATCACTGTGGACAGTGACTGCAGCCATGAAATTAGAAGATGCTTGCTCCTTGGAAGGAAAGCTATACAAACCTAGACAGCATATTAAAAAGCAGACACAAATGTCTGTATAGTCAAAGCTATGGTTTTTTTCATTAGTCACGTATGGAAGTGAGACTTGGACCCTGAAGAAGGCTAAGTGCCGAAGAACTGACGCTTTTGAACTGTGGTGTTGGAGAAGATTCTTGAGAGTTCCTTGGACTGCAAGGAGATCCAACCAGTCAACCCTAAAGGAAATCAACCCTGAATATTCATTGGAAGGACTGATGCTGAAGCTGAAGCTCCAATATTTTGGCCACCTGATGTGAAGAACTGACTCATTGGATAAGACCCTAATGCTGGGAAAGATTGAGGGCAGGAGAAGAAGGGGACGACAGAGGATGAGATACTTAGATAGCATCATCGAACTCAATGGATGTGAATCTGAGCAAACTCCGAGAGATAATGAAGGACAGGGAAGTCTTGTATACTGAAGTCCATGGTACTGCAAAGTCCAATATATCTTAGCAACTGGGCAGCAACAAACTTTATTTGTAACAACAAAGGTTCAAGCATAGAGCTAATATTGTGTTGTCTATTGGATGTGAATTCAACAGTAATGAGTCAATAACATGGCACATCCAGAAAAAGGAAGAAGAAATATGCCAAGCTATATGTGAGCCTGCTCCAGACAGAACTAAAGTAACATCTATAGTACATGAGGATGCTATGAAAAAGTGAAAAAGTGGCTAAATTTATGTATTCATGAAATAATAACCAACAACAAAATACACTGGAAAGTACTGTTCTGAGGCTAAAAGACAATGAAATACATAATAATGTTCCCCAAAGTCAAGAAAATGTTAAATTTTGTTTGCTAGTGTTATCATTTTTAAAATACTGTATATAATTAACAGTTTATAAGAAATAGCTATTAAGTAATGTATCTTTAAAGAAAAGCACATATAAAATAATATTATGTTTTGATTTGACAAAAATATTGTTACTGAAGGCTTTCAGAAATCTAACCCTGCATTTTCCCAGTAGCTCTGATTCAGTAGTCTCTAATTTAGTGTTCAGAGTAATTTTGTAGAATATAATTCTGTGAAGAAGGGAATCAAATGTAAAGAGATTAAATCAGTAATCTAAACCTCCCAACAAATCTAGGATCAGACAATTTTTTACTGGTCAATTCCATAAACACTGAAAAAAGAATCAACACCAATTCTCTTAAACTATTTCAAAAAATAGGAGGAAACATTTTCAAACATATTCTGTGAGACCAGCTTTATCCTGATACCAAAACCTGATAACAAAAAGTTAAACATAGAATTACTATATGACCCAGAAATTCTACCATACATATACACCCAAAAGAAATAAAAAAATATATCCATACAGAAACTTGTACACAAATGTTTATAGCACCCTTATATACAATAGTCCAAAGATAAAAACAACTGTCCAAAACTGAATGCATATATAAATTGCATGTTTGAATGTATATTTCAACGTATATATGAAATTGAATGTATATGGCTTCCCAGGTGGCACAGTGGTAAAGAATCCATCTGCCAATGCATGAGATGCAAGAGACATGGATTTGATTCCTGAGTCAGGAAGACGCCCTGGAGAAAGAAATGGCAACCCACTCTAGTATTGTCCAGGACAGAGGAGCCTGGCAGGCTAAAGTCCATAGGGTCACAGAGAGTTGGACATGACTAAGCACACACACACACACTCTGAATGAGAGAATAAGACTCAGTCACAAGGAATGAAGTACTCATTTATGCAATGACTTTGCTGCTGCTAAGTCACTTCAGTCGTGTCCGACTCTGCGACCCCAGAGACGGCAGCCCACCAGGCTCCCCTGTCCCTGGGATTCTCCAGGCAAGAACACTGGAGTGGGTTGCCATTTCCTTCTCCAATGCATGAAAGTGAAAAGTGAAAGGGAAGTCGCTCAGTCCTATCCGACTCTTGGTGACCCCATGGACTGCAGCCTACCAGGCTCCTCTAAAACCTTACATTAAGTACAAAGTGAGGGAAGCCAGACACAAAAGGTCACAATTATACTTTTCATTTACATGTACTATCCAGAATTGGTAAACCCATTGACACAGAAAGCAGATTCGTGTGACAGAATATGGGAAGGAGAAGGCAGGGGGTGAATAATTATGGAGGTATGTGGTGTTTTGCTGAGGTTATGAAAAAGTGTTGAAACTAAAGGTGATGGTTGAACAATATATACATGTGCTAAATGCTGCTCTTAAAAATGATTATGGAGAAGGCAATGACTCCAGTACTCTTGCCTGGAAAATCCCATGGACGGAGGAGCCTGGTAGGCTGCAGTCCATGGGATCGCTAAGAGTCGGACATGACTGAGTGACTTCACTTTAAAATGATTAATTGTAGATTATGTGAATTTCACTTCAATCAAAAGAAAGGGGGATTTTAAAATGACATGATTTCCTGAGAAGGTACCAACAGTTACTTCCCCAAATGAGGCTGCTATTCTGCATACTGATTCTCTGCATCTAAAATATAATAACATAGGTTTGACGGTGGCTGAACAGTGGGCTGGGGCAATCTTAACACATTTCTAACCTCCTACTATCATCCCCAAGGAAGTTGCTAGTCTGATCCAAATGTGAATGGCAACCTGCCAAATAAACTAAAAGTTCCTCAAAGCATGTTGCTGTATTATTAGCATAGATTTCCCCTACTTGTTTTAAGTAGCTGGCCTATCCTAATGATGGGGTGAAAAATCTGGGTTACAGAATTCAGAGGCCACATTTATGGTGACTTCAACCATTAAGAACTCAGCTGACAAAGTAAACAGATGATCAAAACAGCCCCTTCAGGGTGCTTATACTTACTAAAGCCCACACACTAACCTGTAATCATGGAGGAGTTCCTCAGGACAACAGAAGAATGCCTCACTCACAAAATACTTCATCTTGCTAACATGATAATTCTTTGAGCCATGACATTGGTTTTCCAATGCTATGCTAAATAGAAAACAGCAAACTGAAGAAACAAGCTGCTAAAGAAAGGCTCAAAGACCACACCCAGTTTTACATCAAAAATAGAGCTGACCAATTGTAAAAACCAATTATAAGATGTAAGAATTGATGTAAGAACTCAAGTAGCATAACCATCTAAAACAACGGGCAAGGGTACAAAAGCCTGTAATGATTCAATGAAGAGCAAATGAATATCATGTTATCCTAAAGTCATCATGATGTGGTTAAACAGTAGTCATTATTTTATGTTAAACAGAGAAGTATGAATATACTTAAAATCAAAGTATAATACTCTCTCACACTCATCTCATATACTAGCAAGTTAATGCCCCAAATTCTCAAACCCAGGCTTCAAAGGTTTATGAACCGAGAACTTCCAGATGTTCAAACTGAATTTAGAAAAGGCAGAGGAACCAGAGATCAAATTGCAAACATCTGTTGGATCATTGAAAAAGCAAGAGAGTTCCAGAAAAACATATACTCCTGCTTTATTGACTATGCCAAAGCCTTTGACTATGTGGATCACAACAAACTGTGGAATATTCTTAAAGAGATAGGAATACCACACCACATTACCTGCCTCCTTAGAAATCTGTATGCAGGTCAGGAAGCAAGTTAGAACCCGACATGGAACAACAGACTGATTCCAAACTGGAAAAGGACTATGTCAAGGCTGTATATTGTCACCCTGCTTATTTAACTTATATGCAGAATACATCATGAGAAATGCTGGGCTGGAAGAGGCACAAGCTGGAATCAAGATTGCTGACAGAAATATCAATAACCTTAGACATGCAGATGACACTACCCTTCTGGCAGAAAGTGAAGAGGAACTAAAGAGCCTCTTGATGAAAGTGAAGGAGGAGAGGGAAAAAGATGGCTTAAAACTCAACATTCAAAAAACAGAGCTCATGGGATCTGGTCCATCACTTCAAAACAAATAGATGGGGAAACAATGGAAACAGTGACAAGATATTATTTTCTTGGGCTCCAAAATCACTGCAGATATGACTGCAGACATGAAATTAAAAGATGCTTGCTCCTTGAAAGAAAAGCTATGACAAACCTAGATGGCATATTAAAAAGCAGACATTACTTTTCCAACAGAGGTCCACCTACTCAAAGCTATGGTTTTTCCAGCAGTCATGGATGGATGTGAGAGGTGGACCATAAAGAAACCAGAGCATAGAAGAATCGATGCTTTTGAACTGTGGTGTTGGAGAAGACTCTTGAGAGCCCCTTGGACTGAAAGGAGAACAAACCAGTCAATCCTAAAGGAAATCAGGCCTGAATATTCATTGGAAGGACTGATGCTGAAGCTTAAGCTCCAATACTTTGGCTACCTGATGTGAAGAACTGACTCACTGGAGAAGACCCTGATGCTGGGAAAGATTGAAGGCAGGAGGAGAAGGGTACAATAGAGGATGAGATGGCTGGATGGCATCACTGACCTGAGGGACATGGGTCTGAGCAAGCTCCGGGAGTTGGTAATGGACAGGGAAGCCTGGTGTGCTGCAGTCCATGGGGTCGTAAAGAGACATGACTGAGCAACTGAACTGAACTGAACTGAGAGCACTCCCTCTTCTATCCATGGGGGTTGATTCCAAGAATGTCTCCTCCAGTGGGAGCTGAAACTGCACATAGTACCAAACCCTACACGTTTTTTCCTGTGTTTACCAGTTCCGTCGCGCAGTCATGTATGACTCTTTGCTTATATACCAATGATAAATTTTAACTTACAAATTAGGCACAGTAAGAGATTAACAATAATAGTAAAATAGAACAATTATAGCAATATACTCTAATAAATGTCAAGTGAATGTGGTCTCACTCTCTCTCAAAACATCTTCTCGTACAAATGTAACTGTCTTAACTAAGCATTTATCACACATCGTGGCCAGTCTAAGATGCAATAGTAAAACTAGAATAAGTTTTATCTTTTGCTTCTTCATAATTTCAGAGACATAAGATTCATTCTAATCATAGATCTTAGCAATCTCAGCACATGATTTCTTTTTCCTTCTTGAGAGCTTTCACCTTTCACCTAAGTGCTTTATAGCTTGTCTTTGGCATATCTGAATTGACAGCATCACTACCCTTGCACTTTGGAGCCATTATTAGGTAAAATTATGGTTACTTGACCACAGGCACTATGATACCTCAACTGCTGATCTGATAATCAAAAAGGCTAACAAGTGACTAATGGGAAGATATGTTGTACAAAAGGATAATTCACATCCCACACAGGATGGAGTGGGATGGTGCGAAATTTCATCACACTACTCAGAACTCTACACAGTTTTAAACTTATGAATTGTTTATTTTTGGAACTTTTTCCAATTGATATTTTGGGGCTGTGGTTGACAGCAGGTTAACAGAAACTGTGGAAAGTGAAACTGCAGATAAGGGGGAACTACTGTATCTGGCATTAAAGAAAGATAGCAAATATTAGAAAAATTCACTTTGGTACAATATCCCAGTGAATAACCTTATGGAAGTTGAAAAGTTGACTACGTTAATCAATCAGTTTTCATCAATATCTTCAACAGCCATTGATATCTTATATTG
This sequence comes from Oreotragus oreotragus, assembly GCA_006410675.1. NCBI lineage: Eukaryota > Metazoa > Chordata > Mammalia > Artiodactyla > Bovidae > Oreotragus > Oreotragus oreotragus. The sequence goes on along the minus strand of SJYX01012810.1, from coordinate 119,302 downwards.
AGAAAGAAAAGAAAGTTTTACTTCATTAAAGGGCAACTGCAGTGTAATAGAAAGCACTGTAAGCTTATGAATACCTACACTTGTATCAGACATAGGTAAAGAAATGTAAAGAGATGGGAATACCAGACCACCTGACGTGCCTCTTGAGAAATCTGCATGCAGGTCAAGAAGCAACAGTTAGAACTGGACATGAACAACAGACTGGTTCCAAATCAGGAACGGAATAAGTCAAAGCTGTATATTGTCATCCTGCTTATTTAATTTATATGAAGAGAACATCATGAGAAACGCTGGGCTGGATGACACACAAGCTAAAATCAAGATTGCTGGGAGAAATATTAATCATGTCAGATATGCAGATGGCACCACACTTATAGTAGAGAGAGAAGAAGAACTAAAGAGCCTCTTAAAGAAAGTGAAAGAGGAGAGTGAAAAAGTTGGCTTAGAACTAACTCAACATTCAGAAAACTAAGATCACGGCATCTGGTCCCATCAACTCATGGCAAATAGATGGGGAAACAGTGATAGACTTTATTTTGGGGGGGCTCCAAAATCACTGCAGATGGTGACTGCAGTCATGAAATTAAAAGACGCTTGCTCCTTAGAAGAAAAGTTATGACCAACCTAGACAATATATTAAAAACCAGAGACAGTACTTTGCCAACAAAGGTCCATCTATTCAAAGCTATGGTTTTTCTAGTAGTCATGTATGGATGTGACAGTTAGACTATGAAGAAGGTTGAGCCCCAAAGAATTGATGATTTTGAACTGTGGTGTTGGAGAAGATTTTTGAGAGTCCCTTGGACTGCAAGAAGATCCAACCAGTCCATCCTAAAGGAAATCAGTCCTGAATATTCCTTGGAAGGACTGATGGTGAAACTCTAATACTTTGTCCACCTGATACAAAGAACTGACTCATTTGAAAAGACCCTGCTGTTGGGAAAGATTAAAGGTAAGAGGAGAAGGGGACAACAGAGGATGAGATGGTTGGATGGCCTCACCAACTCCATGGACATGAGTTTGAGTAAACTCCAGGAGCTGGTGATAGACAGAGAGGCCTGGCGTGCTGCCGTCCATGGGGTCACATAGAGCTGGACACGACTGAGTTGACTCACATGAACTTAACTGGACACTTGTATCTGAAGTGAAAGTGTTAGTTGCTCAGTCATGTTCAACTCTGTGACCCCATGGACTGTAGTCCACCATGGAGTTCTCCAGGCAAGAACTAAAGTGGGTAGCCATTCTCTTCTCCAGGGGATCTTCCAACCCAGACATCAAACCCAGATCTACTGCATTGCAGGCAGATTCTTTACTATCTTAGCCACTTGGGAAGTCCATTTGAATGGAAGTGGCAATAAATTACTATACTCTTTCTCAGTAGAGCTTAACTGCAATCCATTTTCATTCCACAAAGCATGAATTTGACTACACCAAATTTGACTCATGTACCTCCGACGCTTTGCAATTCAGGGACTGTAGCCCACCAGGCTCCTCTGTCCATGAGATTCTCCAAGAAAGAATACAAGAGTGGGCAGCTATTTCCTCTTCCAGGGGATCTTCCCCACCCAAGGATAGAACCTGTGCTTGTCTCTTATAGCTCCTGCATCAGCAGGCAGATTGTTTTCCACTAGTACCACCTGGGAACTTCTATTTTCAACATTAGTTTTGTTCCAGACTTTCTTGGTGATCCAGAGCCATATCCTCATGACATACCTGTCTCTGCTCTTGGCTTCTCTTTTGCATTTGAAATAAAGGAGACTGAGAAAAGCTATTAAGGAAAATAAAGATGAATCGGGGTGGGGTGGAGAGGGGAATATAGCAGAATTCAATGGAAATAGGGCTTCCCGGTGGTGCAAAGATTAAAGCGTCTGCCTGCAATGTGGGAGACCTGGGTTCGATCCCTGGGTCGGGAAGATCCCCTGGAGAAGGAAATGGCAACCCACTCCAGTATTCTTGCCTGGAGAATCCCATGGACGGAGGACCTTGGTGGGCTACCGTCCATGGGTCGCAAAGAGTCGGACACGACTGAGCGACTTCACTCACTCTTCACTCAAAGGTGTCCCACAGTATTTTAGGAAACTATGAATTCTACAAAACAGATTTTATAGGATGCCACTATGCATTATGTCTCTGCAGAAAGACCAATTAGAGTTTCAGCCGTCAAGTCAATACTTTCTAGGCATACGTTCTCGAGTAAGTTATTCTTGAGTAAGTTTTCATGTCGTCACTTAGTAAAAAGAGATTAAAACAATACATACCTAAATTGTTATGGTGAAAACTAAGCAACAGATTGAACTGAATGCAGTTAGCAAAGAGTCTGGCACATATTCTGGACTTCCCAGGTAGTATAGCGGTAAAGGATCTGCCTACCAATGGAGGAGATCCCTGGGTCAGTTGGGAAGACTCCCTGGAGCAGGAAATGGCAAACTGCTCCAGTATTCTTGCCTTGAAAATCCCATGGACAGAAGGGCCTGGCCGGCTGCAGTTCATGGGATTGCAAAGAGTTGGACAAGACTAACACACACACACACAGAGGTACATATCAGGTACCTAATATTACCATTGCATTAGCAAGCCATCAAAAATATGCATGAAAGTATAAGTGAATAATGTCTATTCTTTGCTGTTAATAACATGCAAGTAATACAATCATTAGTGTATTTAATACAAATATAATCATTAGCATATTTGATACAATCATTAATGTAACTGATACAAATACAATCATTAGTGTATATGATATAAAATCCTTTGATATATGTAGTGTGTGTCTGAGCATGAATGTGTGTGTCTGGGTTTTTCAATCATTTTAAATTTATAAAGGGCAGCATTTCAAATTGACTGCTGAAAAGGAACATCTCCTTATTTAGTTTTCAATAAGCTAATTTATCATATATAATTCTAAAAGAGAGTAAATATGTCCCAGGTAAGAGGCCAACATGGAAGAAATACATGCGTTTAAAAACTGGCTTCTACCAGTAAGAGGCCACCCACTGCCCCTGATTGTTTTCGAAGTCCATTAAAATCAGCAAAGGAAACAGATACTAAAAACTTTAAAGTTCTTTTATGTTTACTTTCTTCAAGTAAAAATGCTATCTTTGACATGTAGACTTTAAAGGGTTACATTACTAAGGATTAAACTGATCCATTAAAGGAACAGGATAGCCTTATGTTGATACTTAATTTAAAATTGTGAAATGATGAAAGCAATTTTTGTGTCCCATTTTAAACTATGAATCACAACAGAGTTAATGGAAATTAATGTAAACAGCAATGAAATAATAAAACTGTAATTTGATAAAGGTAAAGCCATCCACATTTCAAGAAAAATGTATATTGTTTTACTCCTAAAGCTTTACTTAAAAGACTATCTACATCTCAAAAAAAAAAAAAAAAATCACTTTAGAATATACTATACTTTTCCTGAAAGAACTTTTTCTCCACTGATTACTAAGATGAGATCTTACATTGTTAGTTGAGAGCATTTACAATGAAAACTTTTATTGTAACTTGTCACCAATTTGATGCCTTCTACAAATCCCTTAGTGTGAGTTTTAACAACTCCTGATTCCTTTTTCACAGCTCTGAACAAAGCAAAGGGGTGGCATTACACAAAGTACCCTTTTGTGTTTCTTCCTTCCTCTTACCTGCACTCCCAATTTATAATTACTACAAAAACAAGTTTCTCCTCTAAGAAAGAACTCCTAAGGATTTCAAAAGAGAACTGAAGAAATGAAGTTCCAGGTCTTCCAAAGCATATCAGATGGAAACTATGAAACTGGAATGAGATGCTATTTAAATTCACTTAGCAGAAATTATCAGACCTGTGACAAGAGCTACAATAAACCCAAGTGCACAGGAACTACAAGTATGTGACATAGACAGTATACACTGGACTCATAGCTCCTTGAGTTTAAAATCTGTCAGACAGAACTCCAATGCAATTACCTTGTTTGTGCAGATTCCATCTACTTGCTCTGACTTCATTTACACTTGACAGATGGTCACATTACTCATGACATTTCCTGTTTAGCTCCATATTTAAAAATCAATTGCAGTGGAATGCAGACTGGCAATAGACTTTTCTGCAATAAATATCTCCACCAAGGAACATCAAAAACCTTTCTCCTTTCAGATGGAAACAAAACATTTGTGTTTATATTAACACAACTTTAGTTCACTTCCTTTCCTTGTGCCAATTATGGTTGGTGCCAATTATAAAATATTAAAAGCCTTGAGTTTCCACACAGTTGTTTCAAAAACAACTTTATTTTTCTCAATTTTAGTCAAGTGAAAGAAAGCTTTGGGCAAATAATTTCTAATGATATCAGTTCTGTTTGGTTCTCTGACAATCAAAATTAATTTGCCAATGGCTTTCATTTTTAATAAAATGTCCTGACTTAAAAATTAAGAATTTTATAAATTTGAATTAGACTGTGTTCAAAAGTATTTTAAATAATGTGAAAAATACAATGGACTTTTTTTATTATTTACCAAAGCATTTTGGCATTTTAAGCTTTCTCTTACTACAATACTAGGTTTCCAAGAAGCATAAGCAAATGAGTACATAAACACAGCATTTAAATCACCAAAGTTTAGGAAAAAAATAGAAAATTATAAGAGATTTGTATCTGTAGTTCAAAAAACTGGCAATGTATTAATTATAAAACCATGGTAAAAGATTTAATCAAAACTATCTCATTAAATTTCTCTATTAAATATGCTTATAAGAAATAAAGGAGGCGCTTGAACCATAACTGAATTAACACCTTAATAGATAAAAGTAGAACTTAATGAAAAGTTGGTCTTCATTCCTAATAATAGCTTCATTTTTATCTCTCTAACGGCCAGCTTCATTGAAGGCTCTATCTTTACAGCTAATAGATAAAATTTTTGAAGTGTTTAGAAAAGACAGTCACCACAATTTCTCCAACCCATAATTATTTCCACTAACAGGTTAAAATGCTTTATAAACCATTGTATTTAAATGCACTGGGATAATAAATAAAGAAAGCTGGTTTTTGTAGCTCATTTCATGTCGTTGAAGAGCTGTTAATATATAAAGTCTTTCTATCCTTTTGGAATAAATGGCTAGCATCATCAGACCTCTCATTTTACAAATGGTCAGTCTCTTGAAGTTGAGCTCAAGCATCTAGAGAAAATTAATACCAATGATAAAAGTCAAATTCCAGACATTTCTATATTATGAATTATCTTTTTGTTCAAAAATTCAGTGTGCAAAGAGAAGCAAAATGCACAAACGGACTCTTTGAGACCCCATGAATCACAGCACTCCAGGCCTCCCTGTCCATCACCAACTCCCAGGGTTCACTCAGACTCACGTCCATTGAGTCAGTGATGCCATCCAGCCATCTCATCCTCTGTCGTCCCCTTCTCCTCCTGCCCCTAATCCCTCCCAGCATCAGGGTCTTTTCCAATGAGTCAACACTTTGCATGAGGTGGCCAAAGTATTGGAGCTTCAGCTTCAACATCAGTCCTTCCAATGAACACCCAGGACTGATCTCCCTTAGAATGGACTGGTTGGATCTTCTTGCAGTCCAAGGGACTCTCAAGAGTCTTCTCCAACATCACAGTTCAAAAGCATCAATTCTTCAGCGCTCAGCTTTCTTCACAGTCCAACTCTCGCATCCATACATGACCACTAGAAAAACCATAGCCTTGACTAGACGGACCTTAGTCGGCAAAGTAATGTCTCTGCTTTTCAATATGCTATCTAGGTTGGTCATAACTTTCCTTCCAAGGAGTAAGCGTCTTTTAATTTCATGGCTGCAGTCACCATCTGCAGTGATTTTGGAGCCCCCCAAAAGAGTGTCTGACACTGTTTCCACTGTTTCCCCATCTATTTCCCATGAAGTGATGGGACTGGATGCCATGATCTTCATTTTCTGAATGTTGAGGTTTAAGTCAACTTTTTCATTCTCCTCTTTCACTTTCATAGAGAGGCTCTTTAGTTCCTCTTCACTTTCTGCCATAAGGGTGGTGTCATCTGCATATCTGAGGTTATTGATATTTCTCCTGGCAATCTTGAGTCCACTATTGAATTCTTAATTCCAGATTTAGAGAAAATTATGTGAGTTTCCCTCCCCTCACGTACAATTTTTCCTATAAATGCATCCTCTTTTTATCTTTCTATGTTATTGTTTTAAATTATGAAAGTATGACAACATATTTTTAGGAGACTTGAGATTACAGAACAATGTCACATAAAGTTGCACTATATGTTACAATTATTTTCTAAGTAGATAAATTAAGTTTTTAGACTGAGTTTCAATATAAAACTTTCAAAAGTTAATATAATTAATATACAGAGAAGAAGGATACAGTAGACCTGAAAAGCACTATAAACCAATTCAACATGATTAAGAGTTATACAATTTTCACACAACAGTAGAATACAAATTCTATTCAAGTTTCCATTGACTATAACCTAGGAGACACTGTAACATACTCAGGGATATAAATCAAGGTATAAAAATTCCATCCCCTTGAGGTATTAAAAGCAGATACTGTCTGTTCTCTTATCACTGTGGAATTATGTTAGAAATCAATATCAAAAGATATTTGAAAATAACATATTTTCAAGTGCAATGTGACACTTACCAAGAGAGATCTTTAACTTAGTCATTCAATACGTCAATTAATTTAGAAAAATGAAAAAATTCCAAGGATGACTGCAGATAATAAAGCATTTAAATGAGAAATTCATATCAAAGATACTTTAAAAAATTTCATGTATTTGGAAATTAAATCTCCATTTTTAAATGATCAGTGTAAGTCATAACAGGGAAAATTAGAAAATATTTGTAATAGAGTAAAAATGAAAAAGAACTTGTCAGACTCTGCTGCACGCAGCTGAAGCTGCTCAGTGCAGTTAAATACAATGTGGACTCTTGAATAAGGTATGAAAGCAAATAAAGGACACTAGCATAAAATTTTGTTAAATTTGAACAAAATACGTAGGTTAGTTAGTAATATCATATCAGGCATGAATGTCCTGTTTGTTTTGTTTTTTCTTTACAACATAGTATTTTTTAATATTCTCCGAATTGGATTTGAAGTTTCAAGCCTTCTTTTTTTAAATCACTAAGATAATAAAATGTCTAGACTTTCAACAGTAATACTAGATGCCAAAATGCATGGAACTATGTCAAAGTTTGTGTGCTTATAAATTAGAAATCTAGCATTCTATTCATACTAAGTTAACAAGTAGAATCAAAATGTCATTAATTTTTTAGCTAGGCAAAAATTCATAAATTTTCTAAAATATATATATATTTTAGACAATATATATTTTATGTAGTATATATAATATACATATATGTATGTATACAAAAGCTTTTCTACTATGCTTGATAAAGCCTTGAGAAAGAACAACAATAACCAAAAAGAGGTGGTGGAATTGGAAAATATAAACTAAATGAAATGGGAGCACTGAATGTGAAATAGAAAAAGTGAAACAAATCAGATAAAAGTAAAGATCATCATACAGTCCAGTTGTTTTTAAACATGGCTGCGCTGAAAAAAAGCAACACCTGGGCATTTGTATTTTTCAAAAAATTCCAAGATAAATCTGATATGCATCTGGATTTTAAAAAGTGATTACAAGTTTTTACAATTTGGGGGTTAAACAGAGTGATGTGGTAAGTGGAAGTGCATATATGCACATATTTTCATCCACTCTGCCAGTCTATATCTTTCGGTTGGTGCATTTAATCCATTTCCATTTAAGATAATTATTAACATGTATGATTCTATTACCATTTTCTTGTTTTGAGTTTATTTTGTATAGGTCTTTTCCTTCTCTGTGCTTCCTGCCTAGAAAAGTTCCTCTAGTGTTGATTCTAAAGCTGGTTTGGTGGTGCTGAATTTTCTTAACTTTTACTTGTCTGGAAAGCTTTTGAATCCTCCCTTAAATCTGCAGGAGAGTCTTGCTGGGCAGAGTATTCTTGGTTGTCGGATCTTCCCTTTCATCACTTTAAATATATTGTGCCATTTCCTTCTGGTTTGTAGAGTTTTGGTTGAGAAATTAGCTGATAAGCCTATGGTAATTCCCTTGTATATTATTTGTTGTTTTTCCCTTGTTGCCTTTAATATTTTATTTTTGTCTTTAATTTTTGTCATTTTGATTACTGTGTGTCTTGGTGTGTTCCTTTTTGGGTTCATCCTCTTTGAGACTTTACACTTCCTGCCCTTGGTTGACTATTATAAACGCATCCTCTTAAAGGATGCATCAAAGTCAGCTTGGGGCAGTATTGCTGAGAGTGTGCTGTGTTTCCAGTTTTGAGATGATTTTAGGTAGTAAACCTAGGTATATTTTTTATTTTTGTAGTCATGCGTTTATTCGAAAAATATTGCTTTTTTCTTTTATGATACTTATTCATTTTTCATTTTTATATTTAGTTTCTTTAAAAAACAAAGCAACAACAAACAAACAATAAATAACAATATGGGGTTATTCAGTTATAGTAAAAATTCTCAAAGTGGTTCAAGAATGACTGAAGTTTGAGAAATCCTCAGGTTGTCTCCTGAAAAATACAGAGTATTTGACAAACTTGTGGGTCACCTCTACATAAGCTGTCTTTTGGATCAATGCCATCATATGTGGTACCAAAACAAACAGCACTACTCTTTTTATCACCAAAGTCTGATTTTAGAAAACTGATAACCATTGTCATGGAACAATATAGTTGAGACAAATGCCCCTCTGTCGTTTTTTCTCTCATTATGTGAGTATGAATAAAACAACTGACTTTGATATCAATATAGGCAGCAAGTGCTATCATAACATGGGGACAGGAGGGATGAAGATAGATTTTTCTTCTTTTTCTGGTAGAAACTCTTAGCACTGGGTTTTAATAAACATAAGAGACAAATAATCTGTTTTCAGATTAAGGGAGAAGCACACCCATTACTCATGCAACATATTTATACAGGAAATACCACCTTACCACTACTGTTATCTCCTTTCTTATAATGTACATTGCTTTGCTATAAGTAATAAATAATGTTAGTGAAAATTCCTGCCCAATATATTTGGCTTCATTCCAAAAAGGTTCTTCTGTCAACAACTATTGTGATATTGTCATTTAGTATAAGAAATATGTATTTGGTTCTTCATCCCTATTTCTGGCACAAAGTTCCCAAACCCTTGGAATCGCCTAACTGTAGAATAATAAAGGTGTATTTGTTATGTTAATGAGATAACATTTGGAAAGCTCCTAAGGATGGAAGCCAGTTCCCAAAGGAGCCAAACCCATGATTAAGAGGCTAGGACCCAGGCCCTCAGTCCCATCCCCGACCTCCAAGGAGGGGTCAGGGGCTAGAGGCTGAATCAATTACCAAAGCTTTTTGATTTAATTATACATGCCTATGCAATGAAACCTCATAAAAACCCAAAAGGACAGGGTTCAGAGAGTTTCCAGGTTGGTGAACGCATGAAGATTAAGGAGAGTGGTGCGCCTGGAGAAAGCAGGGAGGCCCTTTCCCCACACCATGGAGATATACCTTCATGGATCTCAAAAATCAGAATCCAGGTCAATAAGAATTCATTTGAAACCCTTGGTATCTAGTATGTTTCAGGATTCAGAATCTCTTCAGTTTTAAAAACAAAATCTAGTTTATGTATCATAAATAAAATAACTTCCTTATGAGATCTCAGATAGTACTCTCTTATCAAACTTATTAGTATTTCTGTTGTAAATAATAAGAATAATCACATCAGGTAAGACTTTTTACAAGACTAAATACCTTCAGTCAGTCTAGGTCAGTCTTTGCTTACAAAGAGGTTCTGGTCAGAATACGTTTTGGTTTTGGATTACAGAACTGTAAATATGACAGTACAGATTTATAGTAGTAGACATATGAATCAGAAGATGAACAAATTAGCAAGAAATCTTTTAAGGTGCTGTGATAGGCACTGTATGAATACAGTCTAAAAGAGGAAAGGCAGTAAAACAAATTAACACTGAATGCCAACAGTACAATAGCATCATAGAAGACTATATAATTGTAAGGGGCCCTGAACTAAACTACCAAAACAGTTTTGAAAAAAAAAAAAAGTTGGAGGATTCACTCTGACTGCAAAACTTAATACAAACCTACAATAATCAGAAGAATACAGTATTGGCATAAGGCTAGATACATGGACCAATAAAATAGAATTGAGGATCCAGAGTTAAACCTAAACATCTATGGTTAGTTGTCAAGGTGATTCAACAGGGAAAGAATAGTCTCTTCAAGGAATGATGCTGGAACAAAGGGAATTCCACATGCAAAAGAATGAAGATTAACTCCCACTTCACATCATACATAAAATAAAAAATGTAAAAACAATCTAAATATAGGAGTGAGCTAAAACTATAAAACTCTTAGAGAAAAATAAATACAGTATATTTTCCTGACCTCAGATTTGGCAATAAAGCTTTAAATTTGACACCAAAAGGAACAAAAGAAAAAAAAAAAGAGAGAGAGAGAAATTGAACATCATCAAAATCAAAGAATATCCATGCATCAAAAGACATGTTCAAGAGAATGAAAAGACAATCTACATAATGGGAAAAAAATGCAAGTCAGATGTTCAGTTCAGTTCAGTCACTCAGTCGTGTCCGACTCTTTGCGACCCCATGAATCGCAGCATGCCAGGACTCCCTGTCCATCACCAACTCCCAGAGTTCACTCAGACTCATGTCCATCGAGTCAGTGATGCCATCCAGCCATCTCATCCTCTGTAGTCCCCTTCTCCTCCTGACCCCAATCCCTCCCAGCATCAGAGTCTTTTCCAATGAGTCAACTCTTCGCATGAGGTGGCCAAAGTGCTGGAGTTTCAGCTTTAGCATCATTCCTTCCAAAGAAATCCCAGGGCTGATCTCCTTCAGAATGGACTGATTGGATCACCTTGCAGTCCAAGGGACTCTCAAGAGTCTTCTCCAACACCACAGTTCAAAAGCATCGATTCTTTGGCGTTCAGCCTTCTTCACATTCCAACTCTCACATCCATACATGACCACAGGAAAAACCATAGCCTTGACTAGACAGACTTTAGTCGGCAAAGTAATGTCTCTGCTTTTGGATATGCTGTCTAGGTTGGTCATAACTTTTCTTCCAAGGAGTAAGCGTCTTCTAATTCCATGGCTGTAATCACCATCTGCAGTGATTTTGGAGCCCCCCAAAATAAAGTCTGACACTGTTTCCACTGATTCCCCATCTATTTCCCATGAAGTGATGGGACCAGATGCCATGATCTTCGTTTTCTCAATGTTGAGCTTTAAGTCAACTTTTTCACTCTCCTCTTTCACTTTCATCAAGAGGCTTTTTAGCTCCTCTTCACTTTCTGCCATAAGGGTGGTGTCATCTGCGTATCTGAGGTTACTGATATTTCTCCCGGCAATCTTGATTCCAGCTTGTGTTGCTGCTGCTGCTAAGTCACTTCAGTCGTGTCCGACTCTGTGTGACCCCATAGACGGCAGCCCACCAGGCTCCCCCATCCCTGGGATCCTCCAGGCAAGAATACTGGAGTGGGTTGCCATTTCCTTCTCCAGTGCATGAAAGAGAAAAGTGAAAGTGAAGTCGCTCAGTCTGTCCGACTGTTAGTGACCCCATGGACTACAGCCCACCAGGCTACTCCGTCCATTGGATTTTCCAGGCAAGAGTACTGGGGTGGGGTGCCATTGCCTTCCCCGG
>SJYX01012810.1:94893-107550 GCA_006410675.1 Oreotragus oreotragus | reverse complement strand
TGACCCCATGGACTACAGCCCACCAGGCTACTCCGTCCATTGGATTTTCCAGGCAAGAGTACTGGGGTGGGGTGCCATTGCCTTCCCCATCCAGCTTGTGTTAGGTAAGTATAAAACATCTATAATAATATAAAGAACTTCACCCAATTAAAAAGTGAGCACAAGTTATACAACATTTCAACATCATTAGTCACTAGAGAAATACAAATGAAAACCACACTGAATTACTACTTACAACTAATAGTATGTAATGAATGTAATAATTTTTAAAATGAAAACAACAACAAATACTGATAAAGATGTGGAGAAACCAGAGCCTTTATACACTGCTGGTAAGAATGTAAATGGTACAGTCACTGTGAAGAAATTCTGGCAATTCCTGAAAAAGCTAAACACAGAAGTACCATGTGACTCAGGAGTTCTATACTTAGGTATACATTCTTGAGGTCATTACACTAAGTTAAATAAGTCAGACAGAGAGAAAGAAATACTTTATGACCTCCCTTATATACGAAAATCTAAAAAAAAAAATAATAAACTTATTGCAAGAGAACAGACTGGTGGTTGTTAGAAGTTGTGGGGAACATAGATGAAGGTGGTCAAAAGGTATTAATACAAATTTTCATTTCTAAAGTAAATACTTCTAGGGATATAATATATAGCATAGCACCCCACTCCAGTACTCTTGCCTGGAAAATCCCATGGACGGAGGAGCCTGGTAGGCTGCAGTCCATGGGGTCAAAAAGAGTCGGACATGACTGAGCAACTTCATTTTCAGTTTTCACTTCCATGCATTGGAGAAGGAAATGGCAACCCACTCCAGTGTTCTTGCCTGGAGAATCCCAGGGGTGGGGGAGCCTGGTGGGCTGCTGTCTCTGGGATTGCACAGAGTCGGACACGACTGAAGCGACTTAGTAGCAGTAGTAGTAGTAGTATAGTGTATACAGCAAACAATACTGTACTATTTGGAAGTTGCCAGAAGAATAGATATCAAAAGTTCTCATCACAAGGAAAAGAAAATTGTAACTATGTGAGGTGATGGATATTAACTAAAATTACTGTGGTAATCATTTCATGATATATACATGCATTAAATAATTATGTTTTACACATTAAACTTATATAATGTTATATGTAACTGTATCTCAATATAACTGCAGAAAAATGGTCAAATGGCTACATTTTACAATTTTAAAATTAATAATGTAATATATGAATACCTATTTGATTATACACCTAAGTGAGTGAATTGTACAGTATACAATTACATCTCAAAAAAAATGCTAAAAATCATGTCAACTTTAAAAATATGCCTAAAATAAATGCAAACTGATAATATATCAGATGTGAGCACCCTCAGCATGCTGCATGAGGGAAGAGCACAGATTCTGAGGCCACTCTTCTTGGATTTGAACTGTAGTCACTGCTTCTTGGTCATAAGACCTTCGTATGTTATTTAATCTCTCTATGCCACGGCTTCTTCTTTTCTAAAATAAGAGAAGTAGTAAATTTCTCATAGAATGCTATGAGGATTAAAGAATGAATATTTCTAAAGTTCTTAAATGAACAGCTGACCCATAGGAAGAATTAATGCTGGTCATTAGTAATAGTAAAATGCTGAAAGAAAAGCACATCTGGAATTTTAGACACAGCAGATTTGGAGAGTCAGTCTATTTCTAACCCACTGAAGAACAACCACCTGATTTATGGAACTCATGGAGTTTCAAGAGCAAAGATGAAGAATGGCAACTGTGGGGAAAGCCTCTCTTTGAACACTGATGAACAGAAAGGAAGATATGGACCAAATTTGCCTAAAAAGAGAATTGAGGTGCTGAGACACGGCAGAATAAAGTACTCAAGGGAAAAATAATAAAAGCTCTGAATCAGAGAAAAAGGAGCTTAGTACTAGCCTGCTAGGTGATTCCGATGATGAATTAAAGGTCTGCTGCTACTGCTGCTAAGTCGCTTCAGTCGTGTCCGACTCTGTGCGACCCCATAGACGGCAGCCCACGAGGCTCCCCCATCCCTGGGATTCTCCAGGCAAGAACTCTAGAGTGGGTTGCCATTTCATTCTCTAGGGCCTCACAAATCATCAAACAAACCACAGCAAACCTCCTGCTCCTACACAAGAAGGAGCTGGGATATTTAATTACTGCCAGATATGTACTTAACAAATAAAACATTATTTTATTATTTACCGCTGCAGGTCAGAGCCATGGGATGCAGGCTTTAAGATAAAGGTTAACCAGACAGTGCTTGGGAGTAAAGGAAGGGAGATGAGCCAGAGAGAAAGTTGGGCTATGAAAGTGCAAACCCACAGGGGCTCTGGTGCTGAGATGGTCCTTCAGTTATCATGGCCTGAGACAAGAATTGCCACTGGAACTCCTGCAGGTGTAACTACAGCAGGCTCTGTAGTCTTCCTGAGGCAGCTCTCATCAGCTGAGAGCCCTTGACAGACAGGGACTGGAAGCCATCACAGCCTGGACTTCTTGCTGTCAGGACTGAGTGCCCTGCCCTGCAGGGGATCTGTGCAGTGTTACTTAGCACTCACCACATCAGGGGGTCCTATGGTGAAGTTTCCAGAGAAGCAGTAGCAGCAAGAAATGCAAATTCTCAGGCCCCTGCCAGGGCTACTGAGTAGGAAACTCTAGAGATGGAGCCCAGCAATCTGCTTCAATAAGACCTTCAGGCCATTCAGATGTCTGCTACGTTTGAGAACCACAGCTATGTACACTGTGTAATGTGCACATAAAACACACACAAAAAAAGTATTCCACTGCAAGAACAGTTGTCATACAATCTGCACTTTGTGAATGCATATCACAGATTGATAATTCAGTAACTTGTGCTCAGTTGCTCAGTTATGTATGACTCTCTGCGACTCCATGAACTATAGCCCAGCCTCCTCTGTCCAGGGGATTTTCCTGGCAAGAATACTGGAGTAGGCTGCCATTCCCTGCTCCTGGAAATCTTCTTGACCCAGAGATCAAACCCACATCTCTTGTGTCTCCTGCATTGGCAGATGAATTCTTTACCAATGTGTCATTCAACACTATTGGAAAGTATGAAAATTCATTCACTTAGAGTCCTGATTTTTGAGTCAGTCACAAAGCTGTTGGCTTTTAGGTTTGAAGATTATTATTGAGCTGTAGCAATATTTGGAGAAGGCAATGGCACCCCACTCTAGTACTCTTGCCTGAAAAATCCCATGGACAGAGGAGCCTGGTAGGCCGTAGTCCATTGCGTTGGGTTACTAAGAGTCAGAAATGACTGAGCAACTTTACTTTCATTTTTCACTTTCATGCATTGGAGAAGGAAACAGCAACCCACTCCAGTGTTCTTGCCTGGAGAATCCCAGGGACGGGGGAGCCTGGTGGGCTGCCGTCTATAGGGTCGCACAGAGTCGGACATGACTGAAGCGACTTAGCAGCAGCAGCAGAAGTAGTGATATTTCATATAGCACTTACTATGTGACACAGATTAATGGAAAAGTGAATTAATAAAGCAACGAAGCTATACTTATCACAAAAGAGTCCATAAACTCTGGTGGGCTGCCGTCTATAGGGTCGCACAGAGTCGGACATGACTGAAGCGACTTAGCAGCAGCAGCAGAAGTAGTGATATTTCATATAGCACTTACTATGTGACACAGATTAATGGAAAAGTGAATTAATAAAGCAACGAAGCTATACTTATCACAAAAGAGTCCATAAACATAAAAGAACAGGTTAAGGGAAAAACAATGCGACCTGAGTAAAACAATATGATGAGAGGTGGACAACTCCGGCCAAATCCAACTTGGTTGACATTTGACTCTCTTCTTGGGTTTGTAAGAAGATCCTTAGGTGAAAATAACAAGATGAGCTCAGAAAAGAGGGAGGAAACAGTCTTAAGGCAATTTGTCTTTTCTAAAGAAATATTCTTTGCAGCCAAGAGGGAGGCACAGAGTTGAAAAAGGCCAAAGGAAAAAACCCAAGTCTGCATTAACTCTATGTGATAGACAGCAACGAGGCAAATTTCAAGCAGTGACAAGAAAAGCTGTAAAAATATTCTTCGTGGATGTCATCACTCCAAGTATTCACTGACACAGGAGTCATGGTGTGGTCCACAATTCAATAGAACATTTCAGGAAATCTTCTGAGAAAATGACAACTAAAGTACTGAATACCCCACACAAACATTCTCAAATTTTCATAGTGTTTTCCTTGAGCCTGGTACAAGCAGCTTTAGCAATTTGAAAAAAAGCTAATCTTACATTACTACATTGGTCTCCAACCTTCAAAGCATCTGTAATTTGAAGCTTGGAAGTACTCTTTGACTTTGGCCAGTGCTGTTGCATCTGCATTCTTTATGAAAGAGATGGGCCTGAAATGGCTGTTATTGCTCAGGGTACCATAACACACTATTGGAGAGAGTAAAGCTTACTCTTCTCCATTATTAGTATCCTTTAGTACAGTCTACTAGGTACCAGGAATTAGGCTAGAAATTAATGCCAATAATTTATAAAATCTTCACAAAGGCCAAGGAAACAGACACAGACAGGTTACATAATTTGCCCAATATCACACAGCTTTAAGTAGTAGAGCCACAGTGCAGGGACGTTTGACCCCAAAGCATGCATTCCTTCAACTATACTATTTCGACTGTTCTTCACTGAGCCTGAGCATTATGCTCAGTTGACTTTAATGTGCACCAGGGATGGGCAACCGCTGCTAAGCTACTACAGTAGCAAAACATGTTCACTTGTGACCAGCATAGTTATTGTAGTTGTTCAGTGACTGGGTTGTCTCTGACTCTTTGTGACACCAAGGACTGACGTACACCAGGTTTCCCTATCCCTCATTATCTCCCAGAGTTTGCCCAAACCCATGTTTACTGAATTGGTGATGCCATCCAACCATCTCATCTTTGTCATCCCCTTCTTCTGTCTTCAATCTTTCCCAGCATCAGGGTCTTTGCCAAGGAGTCAGCTCTCCACATGAGGTGGCCAAAGTATTAGAGCTTCACCTTCAGCATCAGTCCTTCCAATGAATATTCAGGGTTGATTTCCTTTAGGAATGACTGGTTTAATCTCTTTGCAATCCAAGGGCCACAATTCAAAAGCATCAGTGCTTTGGCACTCAGTCTTCCCTATGGTCCAAGTCTCATATCCGTACATGATTACTGGAAAAACCATAGATTTGACTATACAGACCTTTGTTAGCAAAGTGATATCTCTGCTGTTTAATATGCTGGCTAGGCTGGTCTTCTTCCAAAGAGCAAGAGTCTTTTAACTGCATGACTGCAGTCACCATCCACAGTGATTTTGGAGCCCAAGAAAATGAAATCTATTACTTTTTTCATTTTTTCCCTATTATCCATGAAGTGATGGGGCTGGATGCCGTGATGTTAGTGTTTTGAATGTTGAGTTTTAAGCCAGCTTTTTCACTCTCCTCTTTCACTTTCATCAAGAGGCTCTTTAGTTCCTCTTCATTTTCTGCCATTAGGATGGTGTCATCTGCATATCTGAGGTTATTAATATTTCTCCTGGCAATCTTGATTCCAGCTTGTGACTCATCCAGTTCAGCATTTTGCATGATGTACACTGCATAGAACTTAAATGAACAGGGTGACAATATACAGCCATGACATATACCTTTCCCAGCTTTAAACCAGTCTGTTATTCCATGTTTGGTTCTAACTGTTGCTTCTTGATCTGCATACAGGTTTCTCAAGAGGCAGTCCAGGTGGTCTGATATTCTCATCTCTTGAAGAATTTTCCACAGTTTGTTGAGATCCACACAGTCAGAGGCTTGAATGTAGTCAATAAAGCAGAAGTAGATGCTTTTCTGGAATTCCCTTGCTTTTTCTATCATCCAGTGGATGTTGACAATTTGATCTCTGTCTTTCGTAAATCCAGCCCTATGTCTGAAAGTTCTAAGTTCAGGTTCTACTGAAGCCTGGCTTGAAGAATTTGGGGCATTACCTTGCTTGCATGTGAAATAAGTACAGTTGTATGGTAGTTTGAACATTCTTTGGCATTGCCATTCTTGCAATTGCAATGAAAACTGACTTTTCCAGCCCTGTGGCCACTGTTGAGTTTTCCAAATTTGCTAGCACACTGAGTGCAGCACTTTCACAGCATCATCTTTTAGAATTTGAAACAGCTCAGCTGCAATTCTAACGCCTCCACTATATTTGTTTGTGGTAATGGTTCCTAAGGAACACTTGACTTCACATCCAGGATGTCTGGCTTGAGGTGAGTGATCACCCCATCGTGGTTATCTGGGTCATGAAGAACTGTTTTGTATAGTTCTTCTGTGTATTCTTGCCATCTCATCATAAAATCTGCTTCTGATAAGTCTATATCATTTCTTTCCTTTATTGTATCCATATTTATATGGAATGTTCCTTTGGTATCTCTAGTCTTTCCCATTCTATTGCTCTCCTCTATTTCTTTGCATTGTTCACTTAAGAAGGCTTTCTTATCTCTCCTTGCTATTCTTTGGAACTCTGCATTCAGATGAGTATATCTTTTCTTTTCTCCTTTACCTTTCACGTCTCTTCTTTTCTCAGCTATTTGTAATGCTTCCTCAGGCAACCATTTTGCCTTCTGGCATTTGTTTTCCTTGGGGATGCTTTTGATCACTGCCTCCTATCAGTTCAGTCAGTTCAGTTGCTCAGTCGTGTCTGACTCTTTGCGACCCCATGAATCACAGCATGCCAGGCTTCCCTATCCATCACCAACTCCCAGAGTTCACTCAGACTCACGTCCATCGAGTCAGTGATGCCATCCAGCCATCTCATCCTCTGTTGTCCCCTTCTCCTCCTGCCCCCAATCCCTCCCAGCATCAGAGTCTTTTCCAAAGAGCCAACTCTTCACATGAGGTGGCCAAAGTACTGCAGTTTCAGCTTTAGCATCAGTCTTTCCAATGAACACCCAGGACTGATCTTCTATACAACGTTACAAACTTCCATCCACAGTTCTTCTGGCACTCAATCAGATCTAATCCCTTGAATCTATTTGTCACTTCCACTGTATAACTGTAAGGAATTTCATTTAGGTGATACCAGAATGTCCTAGTGGTTTTCCCTACTTTCTTCAATTTAAGTCTGAATTTGGCAATAAGGAGCTCATGCCCTGAGTCACTGTCAGCTCTAGGTCTTGTTTTTTTCTAACTGTATAAACATAAAGCTGGAAATATTAAAATAAATTAAAAAGTATAGGAAGAGAAGAAGCAATGAATGACTTTAAGAAAGAAGAGTAAATAAAATGTAGTACAGAAAACCCATGTTTTTGATAAACAAATATTAAGAATTAAATATTAGTTGATTTGCCCATTTTAAAAATGTAAGTAGCAGGAGCAAGAGACCTACAAGCAAGGCACACCTCAACTTTTGTAAAAAAAAAAGTGGTATTTCAAATTCTTCAAGTCAGAACTCAACCCGGTATTTTATTTGACACCAGTAATTGTGGATATTTAGGATAAGTCATTTTTCTTGCATTTCAAGACATTTTCCATGTATATAAATAAACAGTTTTATGTATATATAACCAGTGTTTCAGTGAATTTTAGGTAGTTAAATATTGATTTGCCATTCTCCTGGCATAATGACCAAACAGAATAGTCCATCAGTTTGTTGAACCAGTGTCCCTAAGTACTGCCAAACTGGTCAGTATTTAATGTCTTTGCTGAATAGTTGGTTTCCATGATATCTATCAAAAAAAAGAAAAAAGGATTTTCATTGAATTGAAAGCAAAGCAGAAGACAGTCCTTTCAGTCGCGTGAAAGCTAGCTTGTCATTTGAAACTACATGCAACTGAAATAGCAGCTCTTCTCAGACACCAAGACTCATTTCTTCCTCCCAACTGTCAATCTCTGTTTTACCTAGAAAAGCCCAACCCCCCTCTTTTTTGCTATTAAATTCCATATGAACACCTCCCAGCTGCCAAACCTCCTAGCCTTCTCCTTTGTCTAACTTTATAGTATGTGATCAAGAGCAAATGCTCCAGTAAGCTTAAAATCTTACAGCTGCACAAAATACAATTGGGAAACAAAACCTTCTGAAACAGGACATCCTTTAATGTTTACTTTAACTTAAGCCTGTTACTTAAACATATTTCTGTTTATTAGCTGAAAAATTCCATGTTGTTACAGGTTAAAAAATAAAGCATTCTGTAGTATAATTCATATCTGTAAGTCACAATCAAGTGACTTTTTATTAAGCTAAATATATTTTAATAATAATTTTAATCTCATCCCACAATATTTTGCTTCATCACCTTTTAAGTATACTTCTGTGAGTTTTGATCCAAAATTATTTAGAGAATTTCTAATTTATAAGAAAAATAAACATTTAAATTTTCTAGTAGTAGTGTTTTGCTTTAATATCTTTTTTTTCTTTCTTCCATTCTTAGTCACAATGAAGGAAACTTTCTTTGTAGGAATAAAAGTAATTGACTATAGAACCTCAAGATTTGAAAATAGAGACTTTGAAGCCATAAAAAAAGGTTTGGGTATAAAACAAAGATGGAGAATTTACCTGATCTCTAATGTGAGAAGGGCTTTCAAAATACACTTTTGTAAATAAATATAACTGTTTTAATGCGTATTTCCCAAATCAAGAAAAAAGATATCCAAGTCAATCACACAGAAAAAGAGTATACCCCTAATCAGAAGGTTTGTTTTTCTATCCATCTTCAAGGTTAATCACAAATAAATATGGAGGTGAGGATACCTATTCTTAGAAATGCATGGACGTTCCAACAGATTGATGACAGAAGAAAAATGAACAGTGTGCAGAAAGCTGTAATATGAACCATCTCACGTATTTTACTTTTCAATCTCTATCTGATAATAGAACTCTAATAAGTCAACTATTATTGCCATTGGTACAGCCTCAATATTGCATGTTTTTATAGAAAATGCCTTTCTATCAGATGTCTCCAAAGACCTTCTTATTAGCAAGACTGAAGAATGCTTTTGTCATATTAAATATGCTCAGCTGTTTACTACATGGTGAAGTAGTGTTAGAACCATTTAAAGAGGTGTCTGACATCATTAATCTATTTGACCTCTGACCTGCAGATCTAAACTGTAACTATGGTGACCAAAGTTTGACCTTACAATGCTGAGAAACTTTAAAGCTCTGCAGTATTTTGGGTCACATTGTTAAGTGAGACAAAGGGGTAAAGAAGTAATGTGACCGTTTCCTGGGAATTAAGGTCAGCAGGTCAATTGTGCTGAAGTTTTTTGTGATAAAGAAACTAAATTTTTGATCTGTTAGAATTTTTAAAATAGTACTTTTGTAGAAGGCAGAAAATGTATAATGAAATCAATTTATTAAACTCTAAGGAAGCTGGAAAAATAAAGTTAATGTTGAACTTTCAAAAACATAACATTGCTTATAAGTCTACGGATATAATGTGATATACCTGCCATTTTCATGATTACACAATCACAAATGATTTCATCTGCAGATTCCTCCTCCAACTATGCTGCTGCTAAGTCGCTTCAGTTGTGTCTGACTCTGTGCGACCCCGTGGACTGCAGCCTATCAGGCTCCTCCGTCCATGGGATTTTCCAGGCAAGAGTACTGGAGTGGGTTGCCATTGCCTTCTCCTAAATTATTCAAAATGATAAAATGATCATTTTTTAAAACAAGGACATTGTTGTCAACAAATTTGTAGTCATTTACTGTAATATCTATTAAATAAACACTACCTACACATACAGTATTTATCTGCATCAGATCATTCTCTCAGAAAAGCCTAAAATAAATTAAAAGAGGAGATGTAAAGAGTGAACACTGACATTTTAGGGATCAGAGAACTAAAATGGACTCGAATGGGTGAATTAAACTCAGATGACCATTATATCTACTACTGTGGGCAAGAATCCCTTGGAAGAAATGGGAGTCACCATCATAGTCAACAAAAGAGTCCGAAGTGCAGTACTTGGATGCGATCTCAAAAATGACAGAACGATCTCTGTTCTTTTCCAAGGCAAACCATTCAATAAAACGGTAATCCAAGTCTATGCCCCAACCAGTAACACTGAAGAAGCTGAAGTTGAACAGTTCTATGAAGACCTACAAGACCTTCTAGAACTAACTATATTTCATTATAGGGGACTGGAATTCAAAAGCAGGAAGTTAAGGGACACCTGGAGTAACAGGCAAATTTGGCCTTGGAGTACCAAACAAAGCAGGGCAAAGGCTAACAGAGTTTTGCCAAAGGAACGCGCTGGTCATAGTGAACACCCTCTTCCAACAATTATATTTCATTATAGGGGACTGGAATTCAAAAGCAGGAAGTTAAGGGACACCTGGAGTAACAGGCAAATTTGGCCTTGGAGTACCAAACAAAGCAGGGCAAAGGCTAACAGAGTTTTGCCAAAGGAACGCGCTGGTCATAGTGAACACCCTCTTCCAACAACACAAGAGAAGAGTCTATGTATGGACCATCACCAGATGATCAATACTGAAATCAGATTGGTTATATTCTTTCTAACCAAAAAATAGAGAAGCTTGGTGTTGGAGAAGACTCTTAAGAGTCCCTTGGACTGCAAGGAGATCTAACCAGTCCATTCTGAAGGAGATCAACTCTGGGATTTCTTTGGAAGGAATGATGCTAAAGCTGAAACTCCAGTACTTTGGCCACCTCATGAAAAGAGTTGACCCATTGGAAAAGACCCTGATGCTGGGAGGGATTGGGGGCAGGAGGAGAAGGGGATGACCGAGGATGAGATGGCTGGATGGCATCACGGATTTTATGGATGTGAGTCTGAGTGAACTCCGGGAGATCGTGATGAACAGGGAAGCCTGGCGTGCTGCGATTCATGAGGTCACAAAGAGTTGGACACAACTGAGCGACTGAACTGAACTGATACAGTCAGCAAGACCGGGAAATGACTGTGCCTCAGATCATGAACTGCTTATTGCCAAATTCAGACTTAAACTGGAGAGAGTAGGGAAACCCACTAGACCATTCAGGTATGACCTAAATCAAATCCCTTATGAATATACAGTGGAAGTGACAAATAAATTCAAGGAATTAGATCTGATAGACAGAATGCCTGAAGAACTACTGACGGAGGTTCATGACATTGTACAAGAGGCAGTGATAAAGATCATCCTCAAGAAAAAGAAATGCAAAAAGGCCAAATGGTTGTCTGAGTAGACCTTACAAACTGAGAAAGGAGAGAAGCTAAAAGCAAAGGAGAAAAGGAAAGATACAACCATTTGAATGCAGAGTTCCAAAGAATAGCAAAGAGAGATAAGAAAGCCTTCCTCAGTGATCAATGCAAAGAAATAGAGGAAAATAATAGAATGGGAAAGTCTATAGAGATCTTTTTGAGAAAATCAGATACACCAAGGGAACATTTCATGCAAAGATGCGCACAAAAAAGGACAGAAACAAAAAACAGAAGATATTAAGTGGCAAGAATACACAAAACTAAAAAAAAAAAAAAAATCTTCATGATCCAGATAACTACGATGTTGTGATCACTCACCTAGAGCCAGACATCCTGGAATGTGAGGTCAAGTGGTCTTTAGGAAGCCTCACTATGAACAAAGCTAGTGGAGGTGATGCAATTCCAGTTGAGCCATTTCAGGTCCTAAAAGATGATGCTGTGAAAGTGCTGCACTCATTATGCCAGCAAATTGCCAGGACTGGAAAAGGTCAGTTTTCATTCCAATCCCAAAGAAAGATAATTACAAGAATGCTCAAACTACCACATAATCGCACTCATCTCACACACTAGCAAAGTAATGCTCAAAATTAGGCAAGCCAGGCTTCAACAGTATGTGAACTATGAACTTCCAGATGTTCAGGCTGAATTTAGAAAAGGTAGAGGAACCAGAGATCATTGCCAACATCCGCTGGATCATCAAAAAAGGAAGAGAGTTCCAGAAAAACATCTACTTCTGCTGTATTGACTATATCAAAGCCTTTGACTGTGTGGATCACAACAAACTGTGGAAAATTCTTAAAGAGACAGGAATACCAGATCGCTTGACCTCCCTCCTGAGACACCTGTGCACAGGTCAAGAAGCAACAGTTAGAACTGTACACAGAACAACAGATGGTTCCAAACTGGGAAAGTAGTATATCAAGACTGGATATTGTCACCCTGCTTATTTAACTTATATGCAGAGTATGTCATGAAAAACGCTGGGCTGGATGAAGCACAAGTTGCAATCAAGATTGCTGGGAGTAATATCAATATCCTCATACATGCAGATGACACCACTCTTATGGCAGAAAGTGAAGAGGAACTAAGCCTCTTGATGAAACTGAAAGAGGAGAGTGAAAATGTTGGGTTAAATCTCAACATTCAGAAAACTAAGATCATGGCATTTGGTCCCATCAGTTCAGTTCAGTTCAGTTCAGTCGCTCAGTCATCTCCGACTCTCTGCGACCCCATGAATCGCAGCACGCCAGGCCTCCCTGTCTATCACCAACTCCCGGAGTTGACTCAGACTAACGTCCATCGAGTCAGTGATGCCATCCAGCCATCTCATCCTCTGTCGTCCCCTTCTCCTCCTGCCCCCAATGCCTCCCAGCATCAAAGTCTTTTCCAGTGACTCCACTCTTCATATGAGGTGGCCAAAGTACTGGAGTTTCAGCTTTAGCATCATTCCTTCCAAAGAAATCCCAGGCCTGATTTCCTT
>SJYX01012810.1:28243-94100 GCA_006410675.1 Oreotragus oreotragus | reverse complement strand
CCATTCTGAAGGAGATCAACTCTGGGATTTCTTTGGAAGGAATGATGCTAAAGCTGAAACTCCAGTACTTTGGCCACCTCATGAAAAGAGTTGACCCATTGGAAAAGACCCTGATGCTGGGAGGGATTGGGGGCAGGAGGAGAAGGGGATGACCGAGGATGAGATGGCTGGATGGCATCACGGATTTTATGGATGTGAGTCTGAGTGAACTCCGGGAGATCGTGATGAACAGGGAAGCCTGGCGTGCTGCGATTCATGAGGTCACAAAGAGTTGGACACAACTGAGCGACTGAACTGAACTGATACAGTCAGCAAGACCGGGAAATGACTGTGCCTCAGATCATGAACTGCTTATTGCCAAATTCAGACTTAAACTGGAGAGAGTAGGGAAACCCACTAGACCATTCAGGTATGACCTAAATCAAATCCCTTATGAATATACAGTGGAAGTGACAAATAAATTCAAGGAATTAGATCTGATAGACAGAATGCCTGAAGAACTACTGACGGAGGTTCATGACATTGTACAAGAGGCAGTGATAAAGATCATCCTCAAGAAAAAGAAATGCAAAAAGGCCAAATGGTTGTCTGAGTAGACCTTACAAACTGAGAAAGGAGAGAAGCTAAAAGCAAAGGAGAAAAGGAAAGATACAACCATTTGAATGCAGAGTTCCAAAGAATAGCAAAGAGAGATAAGAAAGCCTTCCTCAGTGATCAATGCAAAGAAATAGAGGAAAATAATAGAATGGGAAAGTCTATAGAGATCTTTTTGAGAAAATCAGATACACCAAGGGAACATTTCATGCAAAGATGCGCACAAAAAAGGACAGAAACAAAAAACAGAAGATATTAAGTGGCAAGAATACACAAAACTAAAAAAAAAAAAAAAATCTTCATGATCCAGATAACTACGATGTTGTGATCACTCACCTAGAGCCAGACATCCTGGAATGTGAGGTCAAGTGGTCTTTAGGAAGCCTCACTATGAACAAAGCTAGTGGAGGTGATGCAATTCCAGTTGAGCCATTTCAGGTCCTAAAAGATGATGCTGTGAAAGTGCTGCACTCATTATGCCAGCAAATTGCCAGGACTGGAAAAGGTCAGTTTTCATTCCAATCCCAAAGAAAGATAATTACAAGAATGCTCAAACTACCACATAATCGCACTCATCTCACACACTAGCAAAGTAATGCTCAAAATTAGGCAAGCCAGGCTTCAACAGTATGTGAACTATGAACTTCCAGATGTTCAGGCTGAATTTAGAAAAGGTAGAGGAACCAGAGATCATTGCCAACATCCGCTGGATCATCAAAAAAGGAAGAGAGTTCCAGAAAAACATCTACTTCTGCTGTATTGACTATATCAAAGCCTTTGACTGTGTGGATCACAACAAACTGTGGAAAATTCTTAAAGAGACAGGAATACCAGATCGCTTGACCTCCCTCCTGAGACACCTGTGCACAGGTCAAGAAGCAACAGTTAGAACTGTACACAGAACAACAGATGGTTCCAAACTGGGAAAGTAGTATATCAAGACTGGATATTGTCACCCTGCTTATTTAACTTATATGCAGAGTATGTCATGAAAAACGCTGGGCTGGATGAAGCACAAGTTGCAATCAAGATTGCTGGGAGTAATATCAATATCCTCATACATGCAGATGACACCACTCTTATGGCAGAAAGTGAAGAGGAACTAAGCCTCTTGATGAAACTGAAAGAGGAGAGTGAAAATGTTGGGTTAAATCTCAACATTCAGAAAACTAAGATCATGGCATTTGGTCCCATCAGTTCAGTTCAGTTCAGTTCAGTCGCTCAGTCATCTCCGACTCTCTGCGACCCCATGAATCGCAGCACGCCAGGCCTCCCTGTCTATCACCAACTCCCGGAGTTGACTCAGACTAACGTCCATCGAGTCAGTGATGCCATCCAGCCATCTCATCCTCTGTCGTCCCCTTCTCCTCCTGCCCCCAATGCCTCCCAGCATCAAAGTCTTTTCCAGTGACTCCACTCTTCATATGAGGTGGCCAAAGTACTGGAGTTTCAGCTTTAGCATCATTCCTTCCAAAGAAATCCCAGGCCTGATTTCCTTGCAGTCCAAGGGACTCTCAAGAGTCTTCTCCTAATTCGGCGCTCAGCCTTCTTCACAGTCCTACTCTCACATCCATACATGACTACTGGAAAAACCATAGCCTTGACTAGACGGACCTTAGTCAGCAAAGTGATGTCTCTGCTTTTGAATATACTATCTAGGTTGGTCGTAACTTTTCTTCCAAGGAGTAAGTGTCTTTTAATTTAATGGCTGCAGTCACCATCTGCAGTGATTTTGGAGCCCCCAAAAAATAAAGTCTGACACTGTTTCCCCATCTATTTCCCATGAAGTGATGGGGCCAGATGCCATGATCTTCGTTTTCTGAATGTTGAGATTTAAGCCAGCTTTTTCACTCTCCTCTTTCACTTTCATCAAGAGGCTTTTTAGTTCCTCTTCACTTTCTCCATAAGGGTGGTGTCATCTGCATTGGCTGGTGCACTGGGATGACCCGGAGGGATGAGGGGGGTGGGGTGGGAGAGGGGTTCGGGATTGGGAACACGTGTACACCTGTGGCAGATTCATGTTGATGTATGGCAAAACCAATACAATATTGTAAAGTAAAACAACAACAACAACAACAAAGTGAGATCTCTGCTTTTTAATACACTGCCTAGGCTTGTATTGAGAAAGGAATGGCAAACGACTTCAGTATTCTTGCCTTGAGAACCACATGAACAGTATAAAAGGAAAAAAGATATGAAACTTCAAGATGAGCACCCCCAGGTCTGTAGGTGTCCAATATGCTACTAGGGAAAGAGTAGAGAAATAGCTCCAGAAAGAATGAAGAGGCTGAGTCAAAGTGGAAATGACATCCAGTTGTGGATGTGTTTGGTACTGAAAGTAAAATATGATGCTGTAAAGAACAATACTGCACAGAAACCTGGAATGTTAGGTTTATGAATAAAGGTAAATTGGATGTGGTCAAACAGGAGATGGCAGGAGTGAACACTGACATTTTAGGAAGCAGTGAACTAAAATGGACTGGAATGGACAAATTTAATTCAAATGACCATTATATCTACTGCTATGGGCAAGAACTCCTTAGAAGGAATGGAGTAGCTTTCACAGTCAACAAAAGAGTCTGAAATACAGTAAATTAGTGCAGTCTCAAAAATGACAGAATTACCTCATTTCATTTCCAAGGCAAACCATTCAACATCACAGTGATCCAAGGCTAAGCCTCAACCACTAATGCTGAAGAAACTGAAGTCGAAAGGGTCTATGAAGACCTAAAAGACCTTCAAGAAATAAAACCAAAAAATATGTCCTTTTCATCATAGAGGATTGAAATGGAAAAGGTCAGTTTTCACTCCAATCCCTAAGAAAGGCAATGTCAAAGAATGCTCAAACTACTGCACAGTTGCACTCATCTCATATGCTAGCAAAATGATGCTCAAAATTCTCCAAGCCAGGTTTCAACAATACATGAACCATGAATTTCCAGATATTCAAACTGGTTTTAGAAAAGGCAGAGGAACCAGAGATCAAATTACCAACATTGGTTGGATCATCAAAAAAGCAAGAGAGTTCCAGAAAAATATCTATTTCTGCTTTAATGACTGCCAAAGCCTTTGACTGTGTGGATCACAATAAACTGTGGAAAATTCTGAAAGAGATGGGAATACCAGACCACCTGACCTGCTTCTTGAGAAATCTGCATGCAGGTCAGGAAACAACAGTTAGAACTGAACATGGAACAACAGACTGGTTCCAAATCAGGAAAGGAGTACGTCAAGGCTGTATATTGTCACCTTGCTTATTTAACTTATATGCAGAGTACATCATGAGAAACACTGGGCTGGAGGAAGCACAAGCTGGAATCAAAATTGCCAGGAGAAATATCAATAACCTGTCACTCAGATGACACGACTTTTATAGCAGAAAGTGAAGAAGAACTAAAGCCTCTTGATGAAAGTGAAAGAGGAGAGTGAAAAAGTAGGCTCAACATTCAGAAAACTAAGATCATGGCATCCAGTCCCATCACTTCATGGCAAATAGATGGATGGGGAAACAGTGGCTGACTTTATTTTTCTGGGCACCAATATCACTGCAGATGGTGATTGTAGGCATGAATTAAAAGACGCTTCCTCTTTGGAAAAAAAGTTATGACCAATCTAGATAGTATATTCAAAAGCAGAGACATTACTTTGCCAACAAAGGTCTGTTTAGTCAAGTCTATGTTTTTTCTGGTAGTCATGTATGGATGTGAGAGTTGGACTATAAAGAAAGCTGAGTGCTCAATAATTGATGCTGTTGAACTGTGGTGTTGGAGAAGGCTCTTGAGAGTCTCTTGGACTGAAGGAGATCCAACCAGTTCATCCTAAAGGAAATCAGTCTTGAATGTTCCTTGGAAGGGCTTATGTTGAAGCTGAAACTCCTATACTTTGTCCACCTGATGCAAAGAGCTGACTCATTTGAAAAGACCCTGATGCTGGGAAAGATTGAAGGCAAGAGGATAAGGGGATGACAGAAGATGAGATGGTTGGATGGCATCACTGATTCAATGGACATGAGTTTGAGTAAACTCTGGGAGTTGGTGATGGAGAGAGAGGCCTGGCATGCTGCAGTCCATGGGGTCACAAAGAGCTGGACACGACTGAGGGACTGAACTGAACTGGTGTTCTTTCTTTTTATAAATCACATGGCTTATTCCCCAATATATTGAGAGGGTAACAGGCAGGAAGGCCAGGGGTCTCCAAATGGAGGAAATAAGAGGCAAGTGTCAGACACTTTTATCTCTCTTAAGTGCCGGGAGGTAACAAACTAGTGATATATTTTTTTTCCCCTTCTCTATACAAATTTAAAAGGAGGTTTCTCTTAAAATACTGTATTGCCATAATGACACCTAGTTTCACCTGAAGTTAACTATTCTCAAACCTTGAGTTAACCAATGCATATTTCTTATGGAAATGTTTGTCTTAAGCTATGTTAATATACTATGCATTTACCCCAGACTCTGTCTTCAAGTTGGTTCCACCTAATGGCTCAGAACCTACTTGACAAACCATTATG
The DNA here is from genome assembly GCA_006410675.1 of Oreotragus oreotragus. NCBI lineage: Eukaryota > Metazoa > Chordata > Mammalia > Artiodactyla > Bovidae > Oreotragus > Oreotragus oreotragus. Next base: position 88,996 of record SJYX01012810.1, on the reverse strand, counting down.
TTATACTCAGACATTGTTCCCCTAATCTATGTAAATGAAACTATTTGTATGGTAACCTGACCTTCTACAAGATTCAAGTCAATCATCTTATGGCCCAGGATGACCCGTCTGGTGCCAAGATTATCCCCAAATACATCTTATGGAATAGGGGCCTGGTACCATTCTGAGTTTTAAGACATTCCTTTCTTTCATTAACAAACTGCTAGTGACTATATAACATCCAGCTGAAGACTAGCAGGGGGGTACTCTTTCTGCCCCCTTCTGATGCCTATGTCAGAAGCTTTCCCTATCTCCTTTATACTTTAATAAAACTTTGTTACACAAAATCTCTGAGCAATCAAGCCTCATCTCTGGCCCTGGATTGAATTCTTCTCCTCTGAAGGCCAAGAATCCCAGCATCTTTTCATGGTTCAGCAACAACCTTTCAATATTTCCACCATCACATTAACTTTCTGTGGTACTGTGGACTTTTCCTCTTTGCTTTCCTTGTTAAAAAAATTCATTTTAAGGTTTTTTCTCTTTTTTTCTTATGTCACACCGTTTATTCCCCTTACATATTTCCACCACCATATTAGCCTTTTGCAGTGCAATGGAGTTTTCCTCTTTGTGTTTCTTGTCCAAAAAAGGCAAGAAAAAAAATCATTTTAGGTTTTTTTTTCCTCCTCAGTTTTAAAAATTTTTTCTTGATGAATTTTTTGGACTTTGTTTTGGATATATTCAACTGCTTTTCCTACTATTCTTTACTGGCTGTAGCTATTCCAGAATATATAAAAATCTTTCCACACACGTCTATTCATCTTTGCTTTTCTATTTTTTCTTTTTTCTCTGTCTCTCTTTATTTTTAAATCTTATTCTCCAACCTTTCTTTTTCTCTTTTCCCTCATTTCCCCTCTTTCTTTTCTATCTTTTTTCTTTTCTCTTTTTTCCTTCACCCTTTCTTCCTTCACTAAGTAAGTTAAATTGTTGAACTCTCTATGCTATATTTCCTATTTGGCCTTCTTTCTGATCATGCTCAGATTTACACATTGAGCATTAGCTAACTCTATTTTCAATTGGTTGATATCACCTCTGGTTTCCCTTGCTCACCAAGTGAATCTCCTGTACTCTTTTCTTTAGAATGCTTTGGTTATAACTGTATGTGTGGAAGTGTGTGTGTATATGTCCCAGTATTTCTGTAATTACCTACTTGATCTCCTCCACTAGAACACAGGCACAAGTCACCCTAAACAAGAAATCAACACAAAACACCCAACCAACATTTCCCTTCAAGAGCAAAAATCAAAAAGAAGAAATAATATAACCCTAAAGCCAGGGAAAAGGAGACCTCAAGTGGAGCAAGTTAGATAAAAAAAAAGTGATGATGAAAAGACAGAGAAATACAACACAAATGAAAGAGCAAGGCAGAAACTCACAAGACCAAATAAACAAAGAGGAAATAAGTTATCTCCCCGAATGAGATTCAGAATAATGACAGTATAGCTGCTCCAAAGACTTGAAAATAGAATGGAGAAAATGCAAGAAGCATTTAACATAGTTAACACAATCACCAAGGACCTAGAAGAAATAAGGAATAAGCAAACAGAATAACACAATCACAAAATTAAAAATACTCTAGAAGGAAGCAAGAGCAGAATAACTGAGGTAGATGAAGCAATAAATGAGCTGGAGGATATAATGGTGGAAATAACTGCTGGAGAGCAGAATAGAGGGAAAGGAATGAAAAGAATTGATGAGAGCCTCAGGGACCTTTGGGACAATATTAAACACACCAATATTTGAATTATAGGGGTCCCAGAGGAAGAAGAAAAAAAGAAAGGCACTGAGAAAATTTTTGAAGAAATTATAGTTGAAAACTTCCCCAACATGGAAAAAGAAATAGTCAATCAAGTTCAAGAAGCACAAAGAGTCTCCTACAGGTTAAACTCAAGGAGAAACACATTGAGACACAAATGAATCAAGCTAACAGAGATCAAGCACAAAGCAAGAAAAGCAGCAAGGGAAAAACAACAAGTAACATACAAGGGAAACCCCCCATATGATTAACAGCAGATCTTTAAGCAGAAACTTTACAGGCCAGAAGGGAATGGCAGTACTTAAGTACTGAAAGAGAAAGATCTACAACCATGATTACTATACCCGGCAAAGATCTCATTCAAAATTGATGGAGAAATCAAAAGCTTTAAAACAAGCAGAAATTAAGAGAATTCAGTACCACCAAATCAGCCTTGCAACAAATACTAAAGGAACTTACATACCCAGTAAACACAAGAGAAAGGAAAGACCGACAGTCAGTTCAGTTCAACTGCTCAGTCATGTCTGATTCTTTGTGACCCCATGAATTGCAGCAAACCAGGCCTCCCTGTCCATCACCAACTCGCAGAGTTCACCCAAACTCATGTCCATCAAGTTGGTGATGCCATCCAGCCATCTCATCCTCTGTTGTCCCCTTATCCTCCTTCCCCCAATCCCTCCGAGCGTCAGAGTCTTTGCCAATGAGCCAACACTTTGCATGAGGTGGCCAAAGTATTGGAGTTTCAGCTTTAGCATCAGTCTTTCCAAAGAAATCCCAGGACTGATCTCCTTTAAAATAGACTGGTTGGATATCCATGCAGTCCAAGGGACTCTCAAGAGTCTTCTCCAACACCACAGTTCAAAAGCATCAAATATTCGGTGCTCAGCCTTCTTCACAGTCTAACTCTCACATCCATACAGGACTACTGGAAAAACCATAGCCTTGACTAGACGGACCTTTGCTGGCAAAGTAATGTCTCTGCTTTTGAATATGCTGTCTAGGTTGGTCAAAACCTTCCCTCCAAGGAGTAAGTGTCTTTTAATTTCATGGCTGCGATCACCATCTGCAGTGATTTTTGGAGCCCCCCAAAATAAAGTCTGACACTGTTTCCACTGTTTCCCCATCTATGTCCCATGAAGTGATGGGACCAGATACCATGATCTTAGTTTTCTGACTATTGAGCTTTAAGGCAACTTTTTCACTCTCCTCTTTCACTTTCATCAAGAGGCTTTTTAGTTCCTCTTCACTTTCTGCCATAAGGGCGGTGTCATCTGCATATCTGAGGTTATTGATAGTTCTCCCGGCAATCTTGATTCCAGCTTCTGTTTCTTCCAGCCAACATTTCTCATGATGTACTCTGCATATGAGTTAAATAAGCAAAGTGACAGTATACAGCCTTGACGTACTCCTTTTCCTATTTGGAACCAGTCTGTTGTTCCATGTCCAGTTCTAACTGTTGCCTCCTGACCTGCATACAGATTTCTCAAGAGGCAGGTCAGGTGGTCTGGTATTCCCATCTCTTTCAGAATTTTCCACAGTTTATTGTGATCCACACAGTCAAAGGCTTTGGCATAGTCAATAAAGCAGAAATTGAAGTTTTTCTGGAACTCTCTTGCTTTTTCCATGATCCAGCGGATGTTGGCAATTTGATCTCTGGTTCCTCTGCCTTTTCTAAAACCAGCTTGAACATCAGGGAGTTCACGGTTCACATATTGCTGAAGCCTGGCTTGGAGAATTTTGAGCATTACTTTACTAGCGTGTGAGATGAGTGCAATTGTGCGGTAGTTTGAGCATTCTTTGGCATTGCCTTTCTTTGGAATTGGAATGAAAACTGACCTTTTCCAGTCCTGTGGCCACTGCTGAGTTTTCCAAATTTGCTGGCATATTGAGTGCAGCACTTTCACAGCATCATCTTTCAGGATTTGAAACAGCTCAACTGGAATTCCATCACCTCCACTAGCTTTGTTCGTAGTGATGCTTTCTAAGGCCCACTTGACTTCACATTCCAAGATGTCTGGCTCTAGATTAGTGATCACATCCTCATGATTATCTGGGTCGTGAAGATCTTTTCTGTACAGTTCTTCTGTATATTCTTGCCACCTCTTCTTAATATCTTCTGCCTCTGTTAGGTCCATACCATTTCTGTCCTTTATCGAACCCATCTTTGCATGAAATGTTCCGTTGCTATCTCTAATTTTCTTGAAGAGATCTCTAGTCTTTCCCATTCTGTTGTTTTCCTCTATTTCTTTGCACTGATTGCTGAAGAAGGCTTTCTTATCTCTTCTTGCTATTCTTTGAAACTCTGCATTCAGATGCTTATATCTTTCCTTTTCTCCTTTGCTTTTCGCCTCTCTTCTTTTCACAGCTATTTGTAGCCTTCTTCAGACAGCCATTTTGCTTTTTTGCATTTGTTTTCCATGGGGATGGTCTTGATCCCTGTCTCCTGTATAATGTCACGAACCTCATTCCATAGTTCATCAGGCACTCTATCTATTAGATCTAGGCCCTTAAATCTATTTCTCACTTCCACTGTATAATAATAAGGGATTTGATTTAGGTCATACCTGAATGGTCTAGCGGTTTTCCCTACTTTCTTCAGTTTAAGTCTGAATTTGGCAATAAGGAGTTCATGATCTGAGCCACAGTCAGCTCCTGGTCTTGTTTTTGTTGACTGTATAGAGCTTCTCCATCTTTGGCTGCATAGAATATAATCAATCTGATTACAGTGTTGACCATTTGGTAATGTCCATGTGTAGAGTCTTTTCTTGTCTTGTTGGAAGTACTAAATTATGTTTTGAATGAATAAATGAAAATGATAGCACCACTTGAAGCAGGATAACCTGGAAACAAGTTTTCCAAGTTTTAATAAAATTTGTTCATAAAGCCATAACTCTGCAGACATAAAATATTTTCTCTAGAGTACACACTACTTCCTTAGCCTACTGCCTATGAAGTTCAGTTTTACTGTGGCCTTCAATCTCCTTCAGTTCAGTTCAGTTCAGTTCAGTCACTCAGTCATGTCCGACTCTTTGCGACCCCATGAATCGCAGCACACCAGGCCTCCCTGTCCATCACCAACTCCCGGAGTTCACTCAGACTTACATCCATCGAGTCAGTGATGCCATCCAGCCATTGCATCCTCTGTCGTCCCCTTCTCCTCCTGCCCCCAATCCCTCCCAGCATCAGAGTCTTTTCCAATGAGTCAGCTCTTCTCATGAGATGGCCAAAGTACTGGAGTTTCAGCTTTAGCATCATTCTTTCCAAAGCACACCCAGGACTGATCTTTAGAATGGACTGGTTGGATCTCCTTGCAGTCCAAGGGACTCTCAAGAGTTTTCTCCAACACCACAGTTCAAAAGCATCAATTCTTTGGAACTCAGCTTTCTTCACAGTCCAACTCTCACATCCATACATGACTGCTTAACAATGACCATTTCTTCACTTCTTTTCGTGGCTCTCATTTTGATTCTGAAAGTAGATCTTCAGATTTTTCAGTCTCAGTTCTTAAGTTTCTTTTCTGTCTTTCCAATGGAGTTGCATGATATTAATATAAGCTTTTAATTTGGGAGCTTTAGATAAGTTCTCTTGCCACTCCATATTTTTGAGTTGCTTAATTCTTATTAGGGAGCTTCCGTGGTGGCTCAGTGGTAAAGAATCTGCCTGCCAAAGCAGGAGATGCAGGTCCCATCCCTGGGTCAGGAAGATCCCTTGGAGAAGAAAATGGCAACCTATTCCAGTATTCTTGCCTAGGAAATCCCATGGACAGAGGAGCCTGGCTACAGTTCGTGGGATCGCCAAAGAGTCGGAGATGACTTAGTGAATAAGCAACAATTCTTACTACATTAAATAAATCTATTAGTATGTATTGAAGATATATAAACTTAATTTTTAAAAATATTGCTCTAAACCCTGACGGTGAAAGGCAGACATTAGAATCCTCCACCTGGTCCCTATTTGCCAAGAAATTCAATAGTTGTCCTAGGTAGAATTGTCTGAATGCCCAGACCTGTGCTTGTTGACCTTCCTTTTTTTGTTCCTTCCTTGATTCTATATTAAGTGTATATATCCTTAGGGTTTTCTTGGTGGCTCAGTTGGTAAAGAATCTGCCTGCAATGGAGGACACCACCTGCAGTGCAGAAGACTTGGGTTCTATTCCTGGGTTGGGAAGATCCCCTGGAGAAGGAAATGGCATCCCACTCCTATATTCTTGCCTGGAAAATCCCATGGACAGAGGAGCCTGGCGGGCTACAGTCCATGGGGTTGCAAGAGTCGGACACAACTTAGTGACTAAAACACCACCATATATATACTTAATATAGAATAGAAATAAAGTATGTTACCATTCTTTAAGATTCATAAGAATGACTTTAATAGTTATATACATAAAACCTGCTTAAGGGGTAATTTTGATTATTATTTTTTCCATATGAGCTGAGTGGAACAAAGTGCCCACATAGGGTATAATCTCATTATAATACAAACTATTCTAGGATATGTAGAGTGAGGCTAAGTCTTAATATAGAAGGTAGAGGCTTTCATAAGTAATCAGTTTTTACACTGGGATCTTATGCAGATGAATGTAAAATAAGTATTTTAGAAGGAATACTTTGCAAAAAGTCTCTCGGAGTGAAATAAAAATTTAAAGATATATTAGTACAGAAGTCAACCCTGTTTACAGTGTGAACCATTTGCTATTTCTGTTTAGTGTGCTCTGACAAATCCTAGTGGAGTGCAGTGCAGTTCAGTTCAGTTCAGTCACTCAGTCATGTCCGACTCTTTGCGACCCCATGAATCGCAGCACGCCAGGCCTCCCTGTTCATCACCATCTCCTGGAGTTCACTCAGATTCACGTCCATCGAGTCCGTGATGCCATCCAGCCATCTCATCCTCGATCGTCCCCTTCTCCTCCTGCCCTCAATCCCTCCCAGCATCAGGGTCTTTTCCAATGAGTCAACTCTTCTCATCAGGTGGCCAAAGTACTGGAGTTTCAGCTTTAGCATCATTCCTTCCAAAGAAATCCCAGGGTTGATCTCCTTCAGAATGGACTGGCTGGATCTCCTTGCAGTCCAAGGGACTCTCAAGAGTCTTCTCCAACACCACAGTTCAAAAGCATCAATCCTTCAGTACTCAGCCTTCTTCACAGTCCAACTCTCACATCCATACATGACCACAGGAAAAACCATAGCCTTGACTAGATGGACCTTAGTCAGCAAAGTAATGTCTCTGGTTTTGAGTATACTATCTAGGTTGGTCATAACTTTTCTTCCAAGGGTAAGCGTCTTTTAATTTCAGTTAAGTAAATATAATCATGGGTAGCTTTTTTTTTTTTTTTTAACTGAGCACTTACCATGTTCTAGGATCTGTGCACACCACTTTACATACGTATCTAGTTTGTTAAAATACTGGGAAGTAGGTGTCCCCACTTAGTTAGGTGTCCTTGTAGTCAGTCTCTGCAGAGTGAGGCTTTCAAAAAAAGGAAATCTGTATTGGAAAACCTGGAAGAATATTGAAGAACTTTACTTTAGATCAGCCAGTGCATCATGGAATAAAACTTTATATTAAAAAATCCTCTTCAGTATCTCCCCTTCTCCCCAAAGTTTCACAACCAAAATAACAGTTTAAGAAAAATTCTGCTTTCTCTGCCCTTGTGATTCCTTCGCTGTGGATGTTCTTTTCCTGATCACGTCTTCCCCTTGTGTTAGTTAGCCCCTCACCATCCTCCCTGTACTCTGTTGTGCCTCTGTGATTGACTGCATTGCTTGTGAGGGGCAGCTCCTCAGGAATCCTGGTACTTAGGTGTTATCATCCTCATTGAACAGATGAGGACGCTGAGTCCTTGGAGTCCCTAAGTAACTTGTTCAAGGTCACAGCACTGTGAGTAGCAGAGAGCTGGTATTTGAACCCAAGGAGGTTCTTATTTAAAAATCCCACTCCCTTTAGTCACTGTACTCTCCTGCTCAGCTTGTCATTTGAGAAATTTAGAGCTAAGGAGAATCTCAGATTACCCTAAGTTCCTTATCTTGCAAGTGAAGAACCTGAGGTGTGGAGAAATTTATTCTTTTGGTAACTACTGTCCAGGTTATTGGGGTGACCTCTCTTGTCTTCTAAAGACTGGAGTATGGAGAATAAGGGAAGAGGCAGTGGTAAGCACTTCGCCTTAAAGCTACAGAACCAGTTATTCATTGAGCTTTCTTTTCTTTAGAGAGGGGCTCTCAAACTTGAGTGTACATAGAAACACCTGTTAAAGCATTGATTTGGAGGCCTGTCCCCAGCATTTCTGATTCAGCAGGTCTGGAGTGGGGCCTGAGAATTTGTGTTTCAGCAGTGGATGTTTCAGTATTTGTGTTCTAATAAGCTTGTTAGAAATGGCATGTTGAGAACATGTGCTTGAGAGGGTGACTTTCCTCATCAAATTTTCATTTTTTTTTTCCCCTCTCCATTGTTCCAGATAATAATACCACTGCTGATAAATATTGTAGATGTGCAGATCAAAAAGCGCCTCAGCTTGACGTATAGTATTACAAAAGGCTATGTCAAAAGTCTAGAGGATACCAAGTTTTTAATAAGACAGATTTCTAGCCGAAAGTCAATAGATCAGGTGAGAGACAAGTACTGGTCATTTGGGAAAAACATCCCTTAGGTGTATCGATTTAATAAGACCATTTCTACATGTATTTGACCCAAAAGATAAATTATGTCAAGTGAAGGGGATTCAGTTGTTTATTATGTGATACGAGGTGCTGCAGAGGACAGTTTCTGTTCTTTAAATTTCAGCTCTGATTAGCAAACTTCAGGAAGACTCAAAGCTCAAGAGCATGCCTCGGCCATGGTGGGAATTTGACAAATAACAATTGTATGATTGAACAAAGATTGTTTAGCCCAGAGTGGAGCTATTTCTTCAGTTATGTCAGGAGTTATCTGTAGGAAACATGACCTGCCCGACACCATGAACTGAAGTGAAGTGAAGTGAAGACGTTCAGTCGTGTCCGACTCTTTGCGACCCCATGGACTGTAGCCTACTAGGCTCTTCTGTCCATGGGATTTTCCAGGCAATAGTCCTGGAGTGGATTGCCAGTTCCTTCTCCAGGGGATCTTCCCAACCCAGGGATCGAACCTGGGTCTCCTGCATTGTAGACAGACGCTTTACCATCTGAGCCACCAGGGAGGTCCATATTTTTCATTATTCCACTTGTTTTTGTACTCCTAGTAGATTGGCTCCCCAGCTGGCTGCTCTGTTGGACACCCTCTAGTGGCGCGCTATCTCTGAGGATTCTCTTTGGCACACAATGAAGTGCACACTAGTCTTTTCTGAGAAATATTAGGTGCAATACTTATGTACCTATGTAAGCTACTACACAGCATTCATTGTACTATGAGAATGAGCCTGGGAAAAGCAGCTGAATTTACAAAGAGAGAAGAATTAAGTATCTCCCCCAAATGATAATTAAGTGAGATTTTTCTACCATGCTTTTTTTCCTCAATTTTTAAAGCCAGTAATGCACTTGGTATAATTAGAAATTAATACATTTCTTAATTTGTCACAGAAATTATATGAAATTTTGGAAACCAACAAACGAGATGCTGTCAAAGAACTAGGTAAGTAGTTGGGGTATCTAATTTCCTGAAATCACATCTTATCATCCCATAATTTAACCAAAAGGAAGACAAGTTCATGCTTTCATTCAATCACAGACTCATTCGTTTATTCATTCAATAAGTGTTTATTGAACACATATAATGGGCCAGGTGTACATAAAATTCAGATCCTGGTGGGAGATGTGAGTGTATCAAGAGATAATAGCAGAAAGTTAGAGGAGTTCTGTTATTTGCTATGGGAGCATAAAAGCAAGAATGAAAAGCACAGAAAGTGTGTTAAGGTGGCAAGATCATATTCCTTAAGGCTGTAAGAAAAAGACACACAAACGATTACCTATGACAGAGAGTGTTGTTTTTGTTTCGCCCTACTTTGTTTGCAGGGATACTCAAACAAAGTGAGTTTGTGAAGGATGAAGTTTTTTGAGCATCTGCTGCCACTCTCCTTGAGTTGAAACATTCGGGGGAGCCCTAGGATTTTATACAAAACTTCTTAGATCTTCTTTCCTCATAAGGGGGCTGTGGGCCAGGCTCTCAGTGTTTGCTCTCTCAGTTCCTGATAGAGAGCCTGGCACCTGGTATACCCTTAACAAATGGATGTTATTGTAAAAGAAAGAAAGCAAAGCCCCTTTGTTTTTATAACCACATTGTAAGATGCCATATGGATTTATGAGGATCACACTTACCTTAACCAAACTGAAAAAGCATGGTCTAATTAATGAAATTGTAAATTTGGAGACAATAGGTCAGAATGTTTTGTCACCGTCTCAGAAAATCCAGGACCCATTGTTTCCATTCACATATTAGGTGGGTTTTTATTTCCATGCTTTTAAAGGTTAGGGGCCTAGGCGCTGCTGTCTTATGTTTTAGGTCAGTATGGAATATTACACAGTGTTCTTGATTCAGTCAAGCGAAAGAGTGCCTGTTTCTGTATTGTTACTGCAACCTACTATTGAATGCTAATTATGTCAGGAATTGTGTTAATGGCTTTATATGCATTATTTCACTTGATCTTTATAACTATCCCATGAAGCAAATACTGTTATCATCTTCATTTATAGATAATGAAACTGAGGCTTAGAAAGTTTAACTCCCCTGAGGTCCTATGGCTGATAAGAGGTGAGCTAGATCTCACGCCCAGGTGAGATCTCCTGTGCTTTCCACCATGCTGTGCTTCATTTCACTGCTCAGCTTATTTCAGTTCAGAAATGACTGAGTCCCTTCCAGATGTCAGGCATTGTACTCAAGATTAGTATTACAAGGATAAAACAGATGCATTTTAAGCCTTGACTCCCAGTTCATCTCATGATTTCTCATGCTCATTGAAGAGGAAAAAATAGGCGATCTGATTTCAGAAAGACCCGCCAGTGCAAGTCCAGGGACACTTTCAGTCATTTATTCATCCAACCAACAAGAATTACACAATATGAAGGATGAGACAAATAAGGAAGAATGGTAGTACTGCCACGTAATGAGTTCTGTAATGAAAATATGTAGGAGATACCTTGGGGAAAAGATGGAGTGAATTTCTAACTGGTGAAGGAAGTCTTTTTTTCAATTTTCTCATCTATAAAATGAAGATGAAAATAACTGTAGTCCTACTGGCCTCACAAGTTCTATACAAAATAGGAATGAAAAGATATTGAGCAAATGCTTTGGAAATTATAACTGTTATGCAAGTATTCATTACTATTGTGGTTATTGAATTGTTTGCTTACTGATACTTGTATTTGCTTCAGGTCTCATAGAGCATGAAGGTCGTGATGTTGTCATTGCTTTGAAGACCAAGCAGGCAATCCGGAATGTGATTGCTAAAGCTCTGAAAAGCCTCACCTTCCTTTCGTCGAGAGGCATTATTGATAAATACGAGAGCATCGAGATGAATAAGGTAAGTAAGCAATTTCCCATACTACTTGATTCCTAGGGAGATTGAGAAAAGGGTGAGTCAGGACAGTTGTTAACTCTGTAATTGTTTAAGTCTTTTGTTAATGCCAATGGCAACTAGTGCCATTGCTACCTGGTTCCCTCTGTGTCAAAACCACTTGGTTGTTCAGAACCAACCTGAGCTGGGGTTCACAAAGAAATGGAGCGTTTATCATGAGGACACAGAGTATCTAAAGACCTCATGGTAACCAGACGACATGACCAGGCCTCAGAAAGGGACTTGAGCAGTGACCTAGAAAGGTTTCAGCTTCTCCATTTCCTATCAGGGTTGCCCTCTGTGGCATCTTCTTTTGGCTCTCTCTTACAAACTCATTAGATTTTTTCTGTTTCTCTATCTACTGGTGGAATATCTGCAGTCCAGTCCCAGCAGCTGAAGGAAAGTGGCAATTACATAATTTTAACATAGGTGGGAGGGGACCCACGTGTGTGTGTGTGTGTGTACATGGACATCAGGGAGGGAAGAGTTTGAGAGGAACAGGGGAGACCTCCTAAGTGGCTGGCTGATAAATGGACTTTTGAAAAATTACAAATTTGCAAAAAATTAAGACCATAAGAGGAAAAAATGTTTACTATTTGATTCTACCAGGCTATCACATCCACTGTCTGGACTGTGACTTGTGAAAATAGTAATGCTTCTTCCTCTCCTGTACAAGGGTCTAGCTGCTTCATAGCATACAGAAGAAAAATAGAAGTTCTGGCCCCACGCTCTGCCTGCGTTTCCAATGATAAGCCGTTTCTGGGTGTCACGTTCTTATTCTTGTCCCTGGCGCTTTTCAGCCACATGCCGCCTGGGCTGTGCTTCAGGACATTGTCTGAACATAGTCCTCTCTCCATGGCCCTGGAAGGGAAGTGCGCATGGGACAGGCCAGCTTTTCCTGTTTTAATTCTGCCTTATTCGTCTCTATAAGGTCATGGCACAGGACTAAATGGTAATATGATTTTTCCTTAGTGTCTGTCAGAGGGACGAGACGGGCCACTTTTTAGTTTTCTTCAAGTTACACCTCTGTGCATGTTGTGTTATTTTTTCCTTTATTACTTTGAAGATTGTATAAGGTTCAATTGAATGACTGATACCCATTAGTTAAATAAACAATAGCCCTTATGAAGAGAGAGACTTATTTTTTCCTATGCTGCTGCTCACTCGCTTCAGTCGTGTCTGACTCTGTGCGACCCCATAGACTGCAGCCCACCAGGCTCCCCCGTCCCTGGGATTCTCCAGGCAAGAACACTGGAGTGGGTTGCCATTTCCTTCTCCGATGCATGAAAGTGAAAAGTGAAAGTGAAGTCGCTCAGTCGTCCCGACTCTTAGCGACCCCATGGACTGCAGCCCACCAGGTTTCTCCATCCATGGGATTTTCCAGGCAAGAGTGTAGGAGTGGGGTGCCATTGCCTTCTCCAACATGGAAGACTGTTCCTATAGGTTTATTTAGAAAGTGAAGTGAAGTGAAGTCGCTCAGTCGTATTTACTCAGCTAAATTGGCTAGATTACCTAGCTCCTTACAACCTGGGATTGATAATTATACCTCTTCAGCCAACAATTAGGCAATTAATTAATAGGCATTCAACAAATAGCTGTTGAATGATTGATTTGTCCACAAATCTATGTTGAATACCTACTATGTCCCATGACTCTTGAGGAGACTTGGATACTTAATGAGTACAACACTGATTCCAAAGTCCATGGACACTCTTCCTCTTTTTTTCATTTAGTCATTTATCCAGGCAATCAACAAAAGTTACATATCACATATAAGTAAACATAATAATACTACAATGTAATGAGTTCCATAAGGGAGATTTGTAAGAGATATGCTGGGAATAAGGCAAGTAGGCAATTACCTCTTACTTGGGGAAGTCAGAGAAGACTTCTGAAAGGCCACAAAACTAGAACCTTATCCTTCAAAACTAGAAGAATGTAGAGAAGCAACTCACTCACAAGAAAAAAAAATTTTGAGAGAATGTGGCATTAAATAATATAGTAATCAACAGTTAAGTTTGAGATTAAAACAGGGTAGAATACAGCTATTAATTGAATTATAAAAAGGATAAATTCAATATGAGTTAATATACCAGTGAAAATAGTAAGTGGAGAAAAAGAACAACAACAAAAAAATTAGGGGACAATTTAAAGATGGAAAGCTCTGCAAAACAGTATTTTATTTAGATTTCCTTCATTTTTACTTGATGTCTCTTTTCTGTTACAGGATCTGATCACCATTATTTTGATTGTTTGTTTCAGGTACTTCTTGAAAAAATAAAATCATTGAATAACTTTCCAATGGCAATCCCGCTCCCTACTCCTGACAAATATCTTCATAATATCATTTGGCTAGAAAATAAAGATGTTCTCATTGAATTCTTCAAGGTAAAGATTCTGTCTTATATTATAGTTCATGTTCAATGATAATTATTTTTCATTCCCTAATATAAAATTAATAATAATAAAAAAACTTATCCAAGGCAATACTCCTGTAATGGGCAGTAAAGGATAAGTCAAAATGGAGGCCCAGCAAAACTGAGAAGAGTGGATTTCATTTTGAGCCTAAAGCACAAAGACTTTTTTTTTTACAATTGCTTATCTGCTTAGGATGATATGTTTTTTTAATACATTACCCAATTATTACCAGTCCCATCTTATTTTCTGATGAAGAGCCCCAGACTTCCAGATGCACACTCTGGAAAAGACTTTTTTAGATCAAGGGTCTCATATTTAAGTTACTTTGCAGGCCAGGCAGATAATAGAAAAGTAAAACCATCTGGGTGTAATATAAACAGGGGACAGGACTGTAGTATATTCCAGAGTTCATGCTTTGTCTGAAGTCAGCTGAGTGTTCCTATAGGAATGTGTACTCTTTCAATAGATAGCTATTGAATAGCCTCTTTGAGCCAGAGAATGTTCTAGGCTTGGGGATATGGCAGTGAACAAAATAAACTCCTGGTTTCATTGACTTTATGTTATATGGATGGAGACGGACAATGAACATATCCATGCATAAATATATAGTCTGTCAGGTGGTAACAAATACTATATGGAGAAAAGGTGAAAAAGGAGACTATAGGTAGGCAGCTATTTTATATGGATGGTTAGAGAAGATTGCTCTAGTACCTTTCCTCTGGACAGAGATCTGAAATAAGTGAGAGAGCACACCATTTCGATATCTGGGAGAAGGCAGGTGCAGTGCCCTGAGGTGGGTATGCTTGCTGTGTTCAGAGTGAAGTCACTCAGGCATGTCCAACTCTTTGTGACCCCCATGGACTGTAGCCCGCCAGGCTCCTTTGTCCATGGGACTTTCCAGGCAAGAATACTGGAGTGGTTTGCCATTTCCTTCTCCAGGAGATCTTCCCGAACCAGGGATCAAACCCTGGTCTCCCTCACTGAAGGCAGACTCTTTACTGATGGACCACCAGGGAAGCCCTGACTGCTCTGTTCAAGGAACATCACAAAGGCCCCTGTGGCAGGACCAGTGCTGGAGGGAGGAGATGAAGACTAAGCATTTGTGGCAAGCTTGAGTTTGTAGAACTTTGTAGGTCATTGTTAGGACGTTGGCTTTTACTCAGAATTAAGTGGAAACATGTTGAAAGGTTTTGAAGAGAGAAGTGACATGATCTAACTTACACTTAAAAATGATCATCTGCTGATGTGTTAAGAATAGGCTGTAGGGGGTCAAGGGCAAGCCAGGGGATCCAGGTAGGATGTGATTATGATAATGTAGGCAAGGGATGATAGTGACGTGGACGAGTGAAAGTGGTGAGGAGTTCAGACTCAATAGGTTTTGAAGAGACAGCATATAAATGTTGATGGAGTGAGTGCTAGAGAGAGAAAGAATGACTTCTAGAATTTTGGCTGAAATAGAAAATAGTCTGAAAATGGATTAGCCCTTTATTTAGATGGGAAGAGATTTATATGGGGTGGGAGCTGGGCAAGAATTTGATTCTGAATAGGTTAAATTTGAGAAGGCTATTAGATATGCAAGTGGAGCTGTTGAGTAGGCAGTTAGATACATGACTAGAATGTAGGTAGGAGGTCAAATTGGAGAAAGACATTTTGGAGTTGTCAGCATAGAGATAATATTTAAGGCCTTGAAACTTGATAATTCAAGGAATTGTTATGAACATCCAAGGGTTGAGTTGTGAGCTATGAATCAGATTGATGGTTGCCAGAGGAGGGGAGTGGAAGCTGAGTAAATTAGACAAGTGGGTTAAAGGGTACAAACTTCCAAGTTACAAGATAGAAAATTACTAGGTATACGACATGATGACTATAGTTATATAGTCATGTATGTACAGTATATTTGAAAGCTCTAGGAGTATAGAATCTAAAAGAATCCATTCTTATCACATGGAAAAAAGTTTTACAACTATATGAAGTGTTGTATGTTAACTAAATTTATTGTGATAGTCATTTTGTAATATGTGCATGTCAAGTCATTATGCTGTATACCTTAAACTTATATTGTGTGTGTGTGTGTACTCAGTCACTCAGTTGTGTCTGACTCTTCACAGCCCTATGGACTGTAGCCCGCCAGGTTCCTCTCTCCACTGTATTTTCCCTGGCAAGAATACTGGAGAAGGTTGCCATTTCCTCTTTCCGGGAACCTTCCTGACCCAGGGATTGAACCTGCGTCTTCTGCATTGCAGGCGGACTCTTTACTGCTAAGTAGTTCTGTCTCAGTAAAGCTGGAAAAGAAGAATTGAGGAAGGTGAAGGTGAAGTCGCTCAGTCGTGTCCGACTCTTTGCGACCCCGTGGATTGTAACCTACTAGACTTCTCTGTCCACAGGATTCTTCAGGCAAGAATACTGGAGTGGATTGCCATTTCCTTCTCCAGGGGGTCTTCCCGACCCAGGGATTGAACCCGGGTCTCCCGCATGGGAGGCAGACACTTTAACCTCTGAGCCAATTGAGGAGCTGTCCATCAAATAGGAGAAAAAAAAAAGAACAGTGTCCTAGAGCTAAGTGAAGAAAGTATTTCAAGAAAGAGAAAGTGATCAACTATGTCCTATGAGGTTGAGAGATCACATAAGATGAAGTCTGAAAATTGACTATTAGATTTAATAATGTAAAAGTCAATTTTTTAAAGGAGAATCCATACATCTGTATTTTTATGTGAATTTTAAAACTTGGCAACCAATTCAGAATTTTAAAGATACTGTGCAAGCCAAACAAAATATATCTGTAGACTGGATATGACTCACGGACCACCAGTTTGTGGTTTTAGTTTTAAATGGCTATTATATGAGTGAAAGTCACTCAGTCATGTCTGACTCTTTGCGACCCCATGGACTATACAGTCCATCCCTTCTCCAGGCGATCTTCCAACCCAGGGATCGAACCCAGGTCTCCCACATTGCAGGTGGATTCTTTACCAGCTGAGCCACATGGGAAGCCTGAGAATACTGGAGTGGGTAGCCTATCCCTTCTCCAGCAGATCTTCCTGATACAGGAATCTAACCGGGGTCTCCTGCATCGCAGGTGGATTCTTTACCAACTGAGTTATCAGGGGAGTGCTGATAATTATATGAATTATATCATAGTTATATGAATTATATGAATAGTAACTGTTTCATCAACTTGTTGAAACCTATTGGAATCAGGAAAACTCTGTGACAAAGAGTGGTACTTGTTTTACTGTAAATTTGGTTGTACTGTACCTTGTGATCTAGACATGGAGGCATATGTCATCTGTTTGACTATAATGAGGGAACATTTTCCATGTTTTCTATAAGGAGAGCAGTCATAAGAGGGTTTCTACCGAACTTTGAAGATCTGATTTCATTTAGGCCATACTAGTGTTTTACTTCTGGAGAAGGCAATGGCAACCCACTGCAGTACTCTTGCCTGGAAAATCCCATGGACGGAGGAACCTGGTAGGCTGCAGTCCATGGGGTAACTAGGAGTCGGACACGACTGAGCAACTTCACTTTCACTTTTCACTTTCATGCATTGGAGAAGGAAATGGCAACCTACTCTGGTGTTCTTGCCTGGAGAATCCCAGGGACAGGGGAGGCTGGTGGGCTGCTGTCTCTGGGGTCGCACAGAGTCGGACACGACTGAAGCGACTTAGCAGCAGCAGCAGCAGTGCTTACTTCATGCCAGAAATTTTTGAATTTTCCTTTTGAAATTAATTTTAAATTTAATTAAATTAAGACTTGTATGGTTGAAAGTAACAAAACCCTATCTGAACTAGTTTAAGCAAGAGGGGATCTTACTAACAATATATTGCAGTGGTATACGAGAAAAGGGCAGCAGGGAATGAGATAGCATCACCCACTCAATGGACATGAATCTGAGTAAACCCTGGAAGACAGTGAAGGACAGGAAAGCCTGGCATGCTGCAGTCCATGGGGTCGCAAAGAGTGAGACATGACTTAGTGACCGAACAAAAGATGCTAAGAAACAGTTGACAGACTAACCCTGAACAGGGTGAGAATCAGGCCCGCTCTGGAATATCAGTGGTAGGAATTTGTGGACTCCTCCTTTAGCACAGGGCTATGATGAACCAGTTCTCACTCCCAGGCTCTTTGTCCTTTAGTTCAAATTCTTGAGAGAGAAATTCAACTAGCTCAGCTTGAATCAAACCTCCAGCTTTGGGGAGTACAAGTGTGACTGTGAGAAGGGGGAAACCTAATGGGCAGGGGCCGTTGAAGGTAGTCTGGGGAATAGAGGGTGGGAGGTGAGGGATGGGCTTGGACTGGGAAGAAGGTATCTAAGGGGTGTTAATTGCAATCTGCATCCTCTTCAGTTTTTTAAAATATCCAAGTTTAAAATTCTAATTTGGTTCTTTATAGGTAATGCTCTCACAAGTATAATTAACTGATCATCCTACAGTGAATGGGGGAGGAATGGACAAAACAATGGGTAGGAACTCCATAAATTAATGATTTCCATACACCTGAGATGAATCTATAACCAGGGCACAAGCTTCCTCCACTCCTTAGCCTGCCATGCCTAAGCAAAGCTATCAGACTCTCTCCACCGCCTTTCAGACATGACTCACTCTTTTTTTTTTTTAAAGTGTATTTATTTGTTCTTGGTGGTGGTGGGTCTTCACTGCCATGTGGATTTTCTCTAGGTGTGGAGAACAGGGGCTACTCCTCATTGCAGCGCTGGGGCTTCTCATCGTGGTGGCTTCTCCTGTTGCGGAGCACAGGCTGTAGAGCACATGGGCTTCAGTAGCTGCTGCACGTGGGCTTGGCAGTTGCTGCTCTCCGGCTCTAAAATGGTTCACTCATTAAGTGGCCCTTTTCCTTAAGATGTTGGTTATTGGTAGCCATTTAAATCAGATTTCGCTGGGGTAAAGAAAAATGTGATGAACTGGGAGCACATGAGCATTATTCTCATTAGGTTTAGCCCAGGGAATGCATGGAAAAATCCATATAGTAAACAAAAGAAACACCCCCTTATTATAGATGTTAATTTTGATCTTGGTTTCTATCACAGCAGCAACAGTTAATTTTCACTACTCCTTCCTCCTTTTATCCTTCAACTGTTGTGGTTAATTAAAAAGGTAATAGTATATGAGGATAAGCCTAAAGACAACAATTGAAAAAAATAAAGATCTGAATAATACATAAGCTGGATAATTGGCCTTAGGCCAGCTTTAAAAGAAAATAATGTGAAGTCATTCACGTTTATTTCAACACTGTAAAATAATTCAGAAGTAAAAAGTGATATCCTTTCACTCCCCACCCTATACTAAGTGATAACTACTATGAAGGATTTAAAAATATGTTTCCTCCACATCTTTGTAAAATGCAAACGTGTCACTGTAAGTCTCCTGTTAGAAACCCTTCAGTGACTACTCCCCTGGTTTTGGGAAAAGTTCAAACTTAAAATATATTTGGATGTGTCAGGTCTTACGTGGCACATGAGATCCTCATCACTTCATATGGGATCTTTCCTTGCAGTGCACAGACTCTCTAGTTGTGGCACGTGAATTATCAAGTTGTGGTGCCCGGGCTCCAGAGTGTGCGGGCTTTTTACGGTGCATGTGAGCCGCTTGGAGACCTGGCTCCGGCTCACCTCTCCAGTCCCGCCTACCTGGACTCCAGGCACTTCTGCTTTTTCCTCTGTAAAGCACCAAAAAATTATGCTTTGTGATTTTGTTACTATAAAGATGAATATATTAGCATTAGATGCTTTAGTATTAAGACATTTTACTCTACCTAAAAGTTGTCTTATTTTCTTCTGATTTTAAAAGAAACTAAAACATTGTTGTGAATCCCTAAAAGTACTGTGAACTCTGGACACTGTGCCTATTGATGCCTAATGGATAACTCCACCCTGGTCTCCATCCCTCCCTGCCTGAGATATATTGAATCTTCTGTGTTACCCCACAGTGCAGTTATTCTATTTGCTAATGAACTGAATCCTCTGCCCTGAATGGTCTTCAGCTCATGGTATCCTGGCTGTCTTGTTGCTCTTCCTTCAGGTCTCAGTTTAGCTGTTCCTTCTCTAGACACCCAAGTCAGGGTTCCTGTGACCTTTCTGAATTTATTTCCCAGAATGCCCTGCCCCTGTCTCCTTGACCAGAATTATTATACTTTATTGTAAACATTTATCCAACCTAGCATGTATTGGGTGTTTCTGCCAGTCACTCTGCTAGGTCCGAAGCACAAAGTCTGCAGTTTGCTTGCTTGTCCCCCTTTTCCCTAAAAGTTAATGAGGTTTGTCAAAACATTATAACTCATTAACAAATCAAAGAATATAGTTTGTTTTTTATGCTACTTTTTAGCTTTAAAATCTTATTTCTTTTTAGAGAAGTAGATTATGAAGATTTGTGTTGATTCTTTTTCTTTCCTGTTTCTTTCTTTCAGGAAAGAGCTAAACTTGCCTATTTTGACTATGGAGATGTCATTTGTAAAGAAGGTGAAATGCCACAAGGAATCTACTTGATTATTTCAGGAATGGCAATCGTAAGGAACTATTTATTCTTTACTAAAAATATATCTTGAAAGTTGTAATTATCACATAAGGAGAAATTTAGGAACCAAGAAAATTTCAAATTTTTAACATAATTTCTTTTCCAAATGAAACCATTTCTGTTTGGCGCTAACACAACAGCTGAGAGATAATTATAACACCCACCATCTGAAAGGTGCTTCCCATCTTACAAAATGCTTTCATAATTATTACTTATTCTTCACAACAGTCCTGGCAGGAACAGTCTTTTCTGTGGTGGTCATATAAGGAACCCAGTACCTGGAGTGGTTGGGTTACTCATCTAAAGGAAATGAGAGTCAAGGTTGAGGAAATAGACCACAGTGTCACATTCTCTCAGAGGTCAAATAGGGATGAAGAGCATACCATTTTTAACTAATAGGAGGTTTTTGTTGTCAGTAAGAGTGATAGGGACAAGAATACTTTAGAAGCTGAATACCAGTAGCTGGATCCATGGGTGAGATATGACCAACATAATTTCTAGATCCTATATGACAGTTACAAGTGACAAGGTCAAATAGGGATGAAGAGCATACCATTTTTAACTAATAGGAGGTTTTTGTTGTCAGTAAGAGTGATAGGGACAAGAATCCTTTAGAAGCTGAATACCAGTAGCTGGATCCATGGGTGAGATATGACCAACATAATTTCTAGATCCTATATGACAGTTACAAGTGACAAGGTCAAATAGGGATGAAGAGCATACCATTTTTAACTAATAGGAGGTTTTTGTTGTCAGTAAGAGTGATAGGGACAAGAATCCTTTAGAAGCTGAATACCAGTAGCTGGATCCATGGGTGAGATATGACCAACATAATTTCTAGATCCTATATGACAGTTACAAGTGACAAGGTCAAATAGGGATGAAGAGCATACCATTTTTAACTAATAGGAGGTTTTTGTTGTCAGTAAGAGTGATAGGGACAAGAATCCTTTAGAAGCTGAATACCAGTAGCTGGATCCATGGGTGAGATATGACCAACATAATTTCTAGATCCTATATGACAGTTACAAGTGACAAGGTCAAATAGGGATGAAGAGCATACCATTTTTAACTAATAGGAGGTTTTTGTTGTCAGTAAGAGTGATAGGGACAAGAATCCTTTAGAAGCTGAATACCAGTAGCTGGATCCATGGGTGAGATATGACCAACATAATTTCTANCCAGAGTGTGCGGGCTTTTTACGGTGCATGTGAGCCGCTTGGAGACCTGGCTCCGGCTCACCTCTCCAGTCCCGCCTACCTGGACTCCAGGCACTTCTGCTTTTTCCTCTGTAAAGCACCAAAAAATTATGCTTTGTGATTTTGTTACTATAAAGATGAATATATTAGCATTAGATGCTTTAGTATTAAGACATTTTACTCTACCTAAAAGTTGTCTTATTTTCTTCTGATTTTAAAAGAAACTAAAACATTGTTGTGAATCCCTAAAAGTACTGTGAACTCTGGACACTGTGCCTATTGATGCCTAATGGATAACTCCACCCTGGTCTCCATCCCTCCCTGCCTGAGATATATTGAATCTTCTGTGTTACCCCACAGTGCAGTTATTCTATTTGCTAATGAACTGAATCCTCTGCCCTGAATGGTCTTCAGCTCATGGTATCCTGGCTGTCTTGTTGCTCTTCCTTCAGGTCTCAGTTTAGCTGTTCCTTCTCTAGACACCCAAGTCAGGGTTCCTGTGACCTTTCTGAATTTGTTTCCCAGAATGCCCTGCCCCTGTCTCCTTGACCAGAATTATTATACTTTATTGTAAACATTTATCCAACCTAGCATGTATTGGGTGTTTCTGCCAGTCACTCTGCTAGGTCCGAAGCACAAAGTCTGCAGTTTGCTTGCTTGTCCCCCTTTTCCCTAAAAGTTAATGAGGTTTGTCAAAACATTATAACTCATTAACAAATCAAAGAATATAGTTTGTTTTTTATGCTACTTTTTAGCTTTAAAATCTTATTTCTTTTTAGAGAAGTAGATTATGAAGATTTGTGTTGATTCTTTTTCTTTCCTGTTTCTTTCTTTCAGGAAAGAGCTAAACTTGCCTATTTTGACTATGGAGATGTCATTTGTAAAGAAGGTGAAATGCCACAAGGAATCTACTTGATTATTTCAGGAATGGCAATCGTAAGGAACTATTTATTCTTTACTAAAAATATATCTTGAAAGTTGTAATTATCACATAAGGAGAAATTTAGGAACCAAGAAAATTTCAAATTTTTAACATAATTTCTTTTCCAAATGAAACCATTTCTGTTTGGCGCTAACACAACAGCTGAGAGATAATTATAACACCCACCATCTGAAAGGTGCTTCCCATCTTACAAAATGCTTTCATAATTATTACTTATTCTTCACAACAGTCCTGGCAGGAACAGTCTTTTCTGTGGTGGTCATATAAGGAACCCAGTACCTGGAGTGGTTGGGTTACTCATCTAAAGGAAATGAGAGTCAAGGTTGAGGAAATAGACCACAGTGTCACATTCTCTCAGAGGTCAAATAGGGATGAAGAGCATACCATTTTTAACTAATAGGAGGTTTTTGTTGTCAGTAAGAGTGATAGGGACAAAAATCCTTTAGAAGCTGAATACCAGTAGCTGGATCCCTGGGTGAGCCCCAGATATGACCAACATAATTTCTAGATCCTATATGACAGTTACAAGTGACAAACCCTTATTATTAGGGCAAATAATATATTCGGCTTTATATTTTTAGAATGAGTGTTTCAGACCTTAAAAAAGCCAAAATTAATCGTGGAAATAAACTATAATTATAAATACTAACTAGCACTTATTAAGTGTCTGGCACTTTTCATTCATTCATTTACTCATTTATTCAACAAATATTTACTTCATTGCTATTATGCAGTAGGCACATTCATTTTAGGCATAGAACTGAGAAAACACAAAAAAAGCCCTGTCTTCTTAGAAGTTAATTTCTTGTAGAAGCATAGAAGGAGATGGAACAATGGATAAAATACCTAAGTTAAATATGTAGTATGTCAGCAGTGATCAAGAGTTGAAGAGGCTAGTTGTGACATTTAAAAAGATGATTGAGAATGGCAATATGTTATGACATTTTGTCCTTCTATCAACCTCATGGGAAAACTGATGGACAGAGAAATCAATTCATTTGTCCCTCTCCAGTCTTGATGACTACTTCCTTTTCTACTTTGAGGACTCATGTGATTACATTGGAGTCCACAGGATAATCCAGAATCATCTCTTTAAGTTTAGCTGATTAGTAACATTAATTCTATCTGCAAAATCCCTTCACAGCAGTTCATAGATCAATGTTTGATTGAATAACAAAAAGATAGGAACCTTGGAAGGCCTTCTTTAAAATTCTGCTTGCCACAGATGTAATCATCTTTCCTTGTTTTGTAAAAAGCAGAACCATTCTTCTTTACTGTTACGTCCCCTACATACCGACCTTCAAGTTGCAAACTTTCAAAGATACGAGTATGCCCCTGTATGCCAGCTGTACTGCTCTACTTTTCAATACACTATACTGTAAGCTTGAAAATGTTTTCTTTAGTTTTTGTGTTTGTTTTTATGTGTTATTTGTGTGAAAAGTATTATAAACCTATTACAGTATAGTACTATATAGCCAACTGTGTTAGTTGGGCACCGAGGTTAACTTTGTTGGACTTACAAACATATTGGACTTAAGAACACACTTTCAGAACAGAACTTGTTTGTGTGTAGGGGACTTGTACTCAAAAGGCTTTTGGGCTTCATTAAAAATTAAATTAAAAAATGTCAGAGTTCTTTGGAAGCATGAGTGCCTCTACAAGTTTGAATGGTGGAACTCACTAGGAGAGGGTACAACTTTCACAGCAATTCCTTCAGTGACTTTTTTCCATTTCTTGTGTCTTGGGCAATAGCCTTCCTCTTTGGCACCTACAACTAAACTTTCTGGAAAGTTCTGTAATCCTTCTGGTTAATTCTTGCATCTTCCTCCTGAAATCTGATGACTTTCTTTTACCACCACCCATGCCTACCAGTTCTTTTCCTGAAGTAACTCAGCCATCTTGTGTTCATCCTAAAACCTTTTTCTGCTAATGTCTCATGGTAATTATTCTTAAGCATCTTAAGAGAGGCAAGATTTCTGCTGAAATTATGACTTGGCTTGGGGTCATATTCATTCATGAAATCTGGCTTATGCATCTATTCAATCAAAAATTATTTCCACCTGAGGCACTAGCCCATTATGTTAAGAATATCTAATAGACTTACAGTGGGTACTTGCANTAAGAGAGGCAAGATTTCTGCTGAAATTATGACTTGGCTTGGGGTCATATTCATTCATGAAATCTGGCTTATGCATCTATTCAATCAAAAATTATTTCCACCTGAGGCACTAGCCCATTATGTTAAGAATATCTAATAGACTTACAGTGGGTACTTGCACTTAGTGGCAGACTGCTATGACTACTTTTGGTGGAATTTTTATATAAGGAAGGTAAATAGGGGTCATCTGTAAAGCTAAAGATTAGAAACAGTCTCAGCTTGGAGAGTGGAAATGTGAAAGAAATGACTTTTGGGAGCCCAGTTCCTCCTTCCCATCTGAAAGGATTCATGAAGAATCTTTTCCTTCTATTGTAATAATTGCAAGACACACTGGGAACTCCTAGGGTTTGGTCAAGGGCTCCTAATTTTGTATTTCCCTTTGCTCAATTATTTCTCCATTGCAGTTGGAGAGTTCACCTCCTACTTTTGGAATAGACAGGAGCCTAAGGCCTGACAGAGAGTCCACAACTAGGTTTACAGAGTACTGTACCAGTGGAGACATAATTGGAGAATTGAGCTGTCTACTTAAGCGTGAAATTGAATATACTGTCATCTGTGAAACTATTTTGCAGGTAAGCACCTGGTTCTGTCTGTATTGTGGGTGTTAATTCTTCCTCAAGTTAATAAGGAGTGCCAGCACTTTTTTGAGGGGGGGAGGGTTCTATTATCTTAGTCAACCCAACCAGCTATTGTGAAGCAGTGTAGCCGAGAAAGGCCAATTTGATGTCTCACATCCACTGTGATGTCTAGAGGGAGATTTTTTTTTAAACAGTTAAATTTATTTATTTTTAATTGAAGGATAATTGCTTTACAGTATTGTGTTGGTTTCTGCCAAACATCAACATGAATTAGCCAGAGGTATATCTGTGTCCCCTCCCTCTTGAACTGGAGGCAGATATTTTAACCAAAGAGTCTTTGTCACTTTTTTTAGTTAGAAGAGAAAATATCTAACTTCTGGTGTTATAAAGATAAGATGCCTGGCATGTTTAGGTGCTCCATAAATGGCTACCATTATGGGAGTAGTGTTTTTAAAGAATACTTGTGTTTCAAATCTCTTTCTTCCATTTTTTACTTGCTAAGTAAGAATTTTATTTAACAAATAAGTGGTCTGATAGTGAGCTACCTGTGGGCAATTCAAATAGAAATTAGTGAAAGTTCCTGCTACTGCTACTGCTAAGTCACTTCAGTCATGTCTGACTCTGTGTGACCCCATAGACGGCAGACCACCAGGCTCCCCCATCCCTGGGATTCTCCAGGCAAGAACACTGGAGTGGGTTGCCATTTCCTTCTCCAATGCATGAAAGTGAAAAGTGAAAGTGAAGTTGCTCAGACATGTCTGACTGTTAGCGACCCCATGGACTGCAGCCTACCAGGCTCCTCCATCCATGGGATTTTCCAGGCAAGAGTACTGGAGTGGGGTGCCATTGCCTTCTCCGAGTGAAAGTTCCTACTTACAAAGAATTCTCAAGCTTTGGGGACTGTTAGATGCAATGGAGCAAGNATGACTACTTCCTTTTCTACTTTGAGGACTCATGTGATTACATTGGAGTCCACAGGATAATCCAGAATCATCTCTTTAAGTTTAGCTGATTAGTAACATTAATTCTATCTGCAAAATCCCTTCACAGCAGTTCATAGATCAATGTTTGATTGAATAACAAAAAGATAGGAACCTTGGAAGGCCTTCTTTAAAATTCTGCTTGCCACAGATGTAATCATCTTTCCTTGTTTTGTAAAAAGCAGAACCATTCTTCTTTACTGTTACGTCCCCTACATACCGACCTTCAAGTTGCAAACTTTCAAAGATACGAGTATGCCCCTGTATGCCAGCTGTACTGCTCTACTTTTCAATACACTATACTGTAAGCTTGAAAATGTTTTCTTTAGTTTTTGTGTTTGTTTTTATGTGTTATTTGTGTGAAAAGTATTATAAACCTATTACAGTATAGTACTATATAGCCAACTGTGTTAGTTGGGCACCGAGGTTAACTTTGTTGGACTTACAAACATATTGGACTTAAGAACACACTTTCAGAACAGAACTTGTTTGTGTGTAGGGGACTTGTACTCAAAAGGCTTTTGGGCTTCATTAAAAATTAAATTAAAAAATGTCAGAGTTCTTTGGAAGCATGAGTGCCTCTACAAGTTTGAATGGTGGAACTCACTAGGAGAGGGTACAACTTTCACAGCAATTCCTTCAGTGACTTTTTTCCATTTCTTGTGTCTTGGGCAATAGCCTTCCTCTTTGGCACCTACAACTAAACTTTCTGGAAAGTTCTGTAATCCTTCTGGTTAATTCTTGCATCTTCCTCCTGAAATCTGATGACTTTCTTTTACCACCACCCATGCCTACCAGTTCTTTTCCTGAAGTAACTCAGCCATCTTGTGTTCATCCTAAAACCTTTTTCTGCTAATGTCTCATGGTAATTATTCTTAAGCATCTTAAGAGAGGCAAGATTTCTGCTGAAATTATGACTTGGCTTGGGGTCATATTCATTCATGAAATCTGGCTTATGCATCTATTCAATCAAAAATTATTTCCACCTGAGGCACTAGCCCATTATGTTAAGAATATCTAATAGACTTACAGTGGGTACTTGCACTTAGTGGCAGACTGCTATGAGTACTTTTGGTGGAATTTTTATATAAGGAAGGTAAATAGGGGTCATCTGTAAAGCTAAAGATTAGAAACAGTCTCAGCTTGGAGAGTGGAAATGTGAAAGAAATGACTTTTGGGAGCCCAGTTCCTCCTTCCCATCTGAAAGGATTCATGAAGAATCTTTTCCTTCTATTGTAATAATTGCAAGACACACTGGGAGCTCCTAGGGTTTGGTCAAGGGCTCCTAATTTTGTATTTCCCTTTGCTCAATTATTTCTCCATTGCAGTTGGAGAGTTCACCTCCTACTTTTGGAATAGACAGGAGCCTAAGGCCTGACAGAGAGTCCACAACTAGGTTTACAGAGTACTGTACCAGTGGAGACATAATTGGAGAATTGAGCTGTCTACTTAAGCGTGAAATTGAATATACTGTCATCTGTGAAACTATTTTGCAGGTAAGCACCTGGTTCTGTCTGTATTGTGGGTGTTAATTCTTCCTCAAGTTAATAAGGAGTGCCAGCACTTTTTTGAGGGGGGGAGGGTTCTATTATCTTAGTCAACCCAACCAGCTATTGTGAAGCAGTGTAGCCGAGAAAGGCCAATTTGATGTCTCACATCCACTGTGATGTCTAGAGGGAGATTTTTTTTTAAACAGTTAAATTTATTTATTTTTAATTGAAGGATAATTGCTTTACAGTATTGTGTTGGTTTCTGCCAAACATCAACATGAATTAGCCAGAGGTATATCTGTGTCCCCTCCCTCTTGAACTGGAGGCAGATATTTTAACCAAAGAGTCTTTGTCACTTTTTTTAGTTAGAAGAGAAAATATCTAACTTCTGGTGTTATAAAGATAAGATGCCTGGCATGTTTAGGTGCTCCATAAATGGCTACCATTATGGGAGTAGTGTTTTTAAAGAATACTTGTGTTTCAAATCTCTTTCTTCCATTTTTTACTTGCTAAGTAAGAATTTTATTTAACAAATAAGTGGTCTGATAGTGAGCTACCTGTGGGCAATTCAAATAGAAATTAGTGAAAGTTCCTGCTACTGCTACTGCTAAGTCACTTCAGTCATGTCTGACTCTGTGTGACCCCATAGACGGCAGACCACCAGGCTCCCCCATCCCTGGGATTCTCCAGGCAAGAACACTGGAGTGGGTTGCCATTGCCTTCTCCAATGCATGAAAGTGAAAAGTGAAAGTGAAGTTGCTCAGACATGTCTGACTGTTAGCGACCTCATGGACTGCAGCCTACCAGGCTCCTCCATCCATGGGATTTTCCAGGCAAGAGTACTGGAGTGGGGTGCCATTGCCTTCTCCGAGTGAAAGTTCCTACTTACAAAGAATTCTCAAGCTTTGGGGACTGTTAGATGCAATGGAGCAAGGTGCAGAGTCTTAGGAGTGTGACAGACAGAAAGGAATGTTGCTTTATCAGTTTCATACCATTTCACTTTTGGAAGAGAAGAGAAAACATGAATGTATTCACAAGGCTGAACTGAATTTGCTGAACTTCAGGTAGCTTGAATTCTGAGAGTCATCTTCCTTGTTTGAATTGGCACTTTGCTCTGAAAGCAAATACTATGAATAAGTGCATGTTACCGACTGTGGCGATAAAAATAAATAAGTTTATGTGGCTTAGTTCCATAATCTTGGGCTCATGATTATTCTGAGTTCAGTTCAGTTCAGTTCATTCCAGTCTTTCAGTCGTGTCCGACTCTTTGCGACCCCATGAACTGCAGCATGCCAGGCCTTCTTGTCCATCATCAACTCCCGGAGTTTACCCAAACTCATGTCCATTGAGTTGATGATGCCATCCAACCATCTCATCCTCTGTCATCCCCTCCTCCTCCTGCCCTCAGTCTTTCCCAGCATCAGGGTCTTTTCAAATGAGTCAGCTCTCTGCATCAGTGGCCAAAATGTATTGGAGTTTCAGCTTCAACATCAGACCTTCTAATGAACACCCAGGACTGATCACCTTTAGGATAGACTGGTTGGATCTCCTTGTAGTCCAAGGGACTCTCAAGAGTCTTCTCCAACACCACAGTTCAAAAGCATCAATTCTTTGGCCTCCAACTTTCTTCACAGTCCAACTCTCCATACATGACCACTGGGAAAACCATAGCCTTGACTAGACAGACCTTTGTTGGCAAAGTAATGTCTCTGCTTTTTAATATGCTGTCTAGGTTGGTCATAACTTTCCTTCCAAGGAAGCCCCCCGAAATAAAGTCTGACACTGTTTCCACTGATTCCCCATCTATTTGCCATGAAGTGATGGGACTGGATGCCATGATCTTAGTTTTCTGAATGTTGAGCTTTAAGCCAACTTTTTCACTCTCCTCTTTCACTTTCATCAAAAGGCTTTTTAGTTCTTATTCACTTTCTGCCATAAGGGTGGTGTCATCTGCATATCTGAGTTTATTGATATTTCTCCCAGCAATCTTGATTCCAGTTTCTGCTTCCTCCAGCCCAGTGTTTCTCATGATGTACTCTGCATAGAAGTTAAATAAGCAGGGTGACAATATACAGCCTTGACACACTCCTTTCCCTATTTGAAACCAGTCTGTTGTTCCATGTCCAGTTCTAACTGTTGCTTCCTGACCTGTATACAGGTTTCTCAAGAGGTAGGTCAGGTGGTCTGGTATTCCCATCTCTTTCAGAATTTTCCATAGTTTATTGTGACCCATACAGTCAAAAGCTTTGGCATAGTCAATAAATCAGAAATACATGTTTTTCTGGAAATCTCTTGCTTTTTCAGTGATCTAGCGGATGTTGGCAATTTGATCTCTGGTTCCTCTGCCTTTGCTAAAACCAGCTTGAACATCTGGAAGTTCATGATTATTCTAGCTATTGATTAATATAAAATTTTCTGGACTAGTATTAAGTCTATAGCTTTAATTGGACTGTACATTTTATCATCTTATACTTAAATTGCAGAGTATCATAATTAATATATTAGAGTTGATAGCTTTTCTAGGAGGTTAGGTGAAGATGAAACCTAGTCTTTTTTTAAATTTTTGCCTGTGCTAGGTGCTCATTGCTGCTGAGGGCTTTCTCTAATTGTGGTGAGTGACAGCTCTTTTCTTTGCGGTGCATAGGCTTCTCATTGCTGTGGCTTCTCTTATTGCAGAGCACAGGCTCTAGGCACAGGAGCTTCAGCAGTTGCAGCATGCAGTCTTAGTAGTTGTGGTTCATGGGCTTAGTTGCTCTGAGGTACATGGAATATTCCTGGACCGAGGATTGAACCCGTGTCCCCTGCATTGACAGGTGGATTCTCATCCACTGTACCACCAGGGAAGTAAGTCCTACAGGCATTTGTTTTTCTGATGATTTAATAATTTATTTTCAAATCAAGCATACTGTTTGATGCCTTGTCATTTCAGGTCTGCTTTATCTCCCTGGAGGATTTATATGAGGGCTTTGATTTCTTCTGGCCATCCCTGGAATATAAAATATGGCTGAAGCTTGCTCTCAGTATTGCCTATCAGTATTTTGAATCAAGTCTTGTTGATGAGGTCAGTTGCATGATTAAAATATGAATTAAGTTTTATTTCTTGTATTTTTTTACAAAAAAAATTTCATATTTTGGAGACAGAGAAAAGAAGGTAAGTTTGATCTTTCAAAGTAAGATTTCAGAATCTTTACCACTCTGTTATTCTGAGTTCCTGTAGGTCATCAGTCCCCTTGTGACAGCTGATTTTTCCCAGGCTATCCCCAGTCATCCCTTAAAAATAAGAGGGTAAGCAAATCTTAAATAGGTATATCCCCAAGAATCAAGCAGAGCATTAATTAGTGAGTTACTAAGCACAAGTTTGGTGTTTATTAGT
The DNA here is from genome assembly GCA_006410675.1 of Oreotragus oreotragus. Taxonomy (NCBI): domain Eukaryota; kingdom Metazoa; phylum Chordata; class Mammalia; order Artiodactyla; family Bovidae; genus Oreotragus; species Oreotragus oreotragus. Next base: position 58,024 of record SJYX01012810.1, on the reverse strand, counting down.
CTATTCTATATCTACCTACATTATTATAAATTATTTGCCTTTTCAAATTTTTATTGAGTTTACCAAGCCTCATCTATGAACTTTCTCTTCAGAAAGTAGCAGTTCAGGTCTGTTCTTGGACTGGTACAATTTACAACCTGTATTTTCATTCCATTTAGTAATTTTTTGAGCCCCTACCATGAGTCAGGAACTGGGGAAGTGACAAACCTGAAGTTTTAAGAACATTCATTGAATTGTGATACTGAATATAAATATTGGGTTAAAAATGAGCATATATCAAGAGAATTAGAAGAAAAGCCACAGACTCGGAGAAAATATTTGCAATAGACATATCAGATAAAGAACTATTATCCAAAATATACAAGGAGCTTTAAAACTCAACAGTAGGGAAAAAACCCAGCCTGATTAAAAAATGGGCCAAAGCTGATAATAGATAACTTCACCAGAGAAGATATATGAATAGCAAATAAATATAGGAAAAGATACTCCACATCATATGTCATCAGTTCAGTTCAGTTCAGTCGCTCAATCGTGTCCGACTCTTTGTGACCCCATGAATCGCAACACGCCAGGCCTCCCTGTCCATCACCAACTCCCGGAGTTCACCCAAACTCATGTGCATCGAGTTGGTGATGCCATCCAGCCATCTCATCCTCTGTTGTCCCCTTCTCCTCCTGCCCCCAATCCCTCCAAGCATCAGAGTCTTTTCCAGTGAGTCAACTCTTCGCATGAGGTGGACAAAGTATTGGAGTTTTAGCTTAAGCATCATTCCTTCCAATGAACACCCAGGACTTGTCTCCTTTAGGATGAACTGGTTGGATCTCCTTGCAGTCCAAGGGACTCTCAAGAGTCTTCTCCAACACCACAGTTCAAAAGCATCAATTCTTTGGCGCTCAGGTTTCTTCACTGTCCAGCTCTCACGTCCATACATGACCACTGGAAAAACCATAACCTTGACTAGATGGACCTTTGTTGGCAAAGTAATATCTCTGCTTTTGAATATGTTATCTAGGTTGGTCATAACTTTCCTTCCAAGGAGTAAGCAGATTTTAATTTCATGGCTGCAGTCACCATCTGTAGTGATTTTGGAGCCCAAAAAAATAAAGTCTGACACTGTTTCCACTGATTCCCCATATATTTCCCATGAAGTGATGGGACCAGATACCATGATCTTCATTTTTTGAATGTTGAGCTTTAAGCCAACTTTTTCGCTCTCCTCTTTCACTTTCAACAAGAGGCTTTTTAGTTCCTCTTCACTTTTTGCCATAAGGGTGGTGTCATCTGAATATCTGAGTTTATTGATATTTCTCCCATCAATCTTGATTCCAGCTTGTGCTTCCTCCAGCCCAGTGTTTCTCATGATGTACTCTGCATGGAAATTAAATAAACAGGGTGACAATATACAGCCTTGACGTACTCCTTTTCCTATTTGGAACCAGTCTGTTGTTCCATGTCCGGTTCTAACTATTGCTTCCTGACCTGCGTATAGGTTTCTCAATAGAACAGCATGTCATCAGGGAAATGCAAATTAAAACAGTGTGATACCATTGTTGTTGTTGTTGTTCAGTTGCCCAGTCATGTTCGACTGTAACACCAGGTACTGACTGCAGCTTGCCAGACCTCCTTGTCTCTCACCATCTCCTGGAGTTTGCCCAAGTTCATGTTCATTGCATTGGTGATGCCTTTCAGCCATCTCATCCTCTGACACCCTCTTCTCCTTCTGCCCTCAATCCTTCCCAGCATCAGGGACTTTTCCAATGAGTCATCTATTCACATCAGATGACCAAAATACTGGAGCTTCAGCTTCAGCATCAGTCCTTCTAGTTAATATTCAGGGTTGATCTCCCTTAAGATTGACTGATTTGATCTCCTTGCTGTCCAAGGGACTTTCAGGAGTCTTCTTCAGCACCACAGTTCGAAGGCATCCGTTATTTAGCGTTCTGCCTTCTTTATGGTCCAGCTCTCACAACTGTACGTGACCACTGAGAAGACCATATCCTTGACTAAGTGGACCTTTGTTAGCAGAGTAATGTCTCTGTTTTTCAACACACTGTCTAGGTTTGTCATCGCTTTCCTGCCAAGAAGCAGTCGTCTTCTGATTTCATCACTGCAGTTACCATCTGCAGTGATTTTGGAGCCCAAGAAGAGGAAATCTGTCCCTGCTTCCACCTTTTCCCCTTCTATTTGCCATGAAGTAATGGGGCTGGATGCCATGATCTTACTTTTTTTTTTTTTTAATATTTAGTCTTAAGGCGGCTCTTTCACTCTCCTCCCTCACCCTCATCAAGAGGCTCTTTAGTTCCTCTCTTTTTTCTGCCATTACAATGGTATCATCTGCATAGCTGAGGTTGTTGATGATTCTCCTGCCTATCTTGATTCCAGCTTGTATCTCATCCAGCCTGGCATTTCTCATGATGTGCTCAGCGTATGATTGATTGTGAAGTCACTCAGTTTTGTCTGACTTTTTGTGACCCTACGGACTGTAGCCTTCCAGGCTCCCCCGTCCATGGGATTTTCCAGGCAATAGTACTGGAGTCGATTGCCATTTCCTTCTCCAGGGGATCTTCCTGACCCAGGGATCGAACCTGGGTCTCCTGCATTGCAGACAGATGTTTTACCCTCTGAGCCATCAGGGAAGTCATATAGGTGCTCAGTGTATAGGTTAAGCAAATAGGGTGACAGCAGACAGCCCTGTTGTACTCCTTTCTCAATCTTGAACCAATCAGTTGTTCCATACTTCTATTGCTGCTTGACCTACTTGCAGGTTTCTCAGGAGACAGGTAAGATGATCTGGTATTCCCACCTCTTTAAGAGCTTTCCACAGTTTGTCATGATCCACACTGTCAAAGGAAACAGAGAGAAATCTTTTTCTGAAATTCCCTTGCTTTCTCTATAATCCAGCAAATGTTGGCAATTTGATCTCTAGTTCCTCTTCCTTTTCTAAACCCAGCTTGGACATCTGGAAGTTCTTGGTTCACGTAAGGTTGAAGCCTAACCTAACAAGCAAGATTTTAAGCATGAACCTTACTGGGCTTCCCTTGTGGCTCAGCTGGTAAAGAATCCGCCTGCAATGCGGGAGGCCTGGGTTCAGTCCCGGGTTGGGAAGATTCCCTGGGTTGAGAAGATCCTCTGGAGAAGGAAAAGGCTACCCACTCCAGTATTATAGCCTAGAGAATTCCATGGAGTCCATGGAGTCACAAAGAGTCAGACACGACTGACTTTCACTTTACTTACTAGCATGGGAGATGAGTGCAGTTGTCCAATTGTGCAATTGTCCAATGGTTAGCACATTCTTTGGTACCTTTCTTGGGGATTGGGATGAATATTGACCTGTTCTAGTCCTCTGGCCATTGCTGGGTCTTCCAGATTTGTCAACATAATGAATGCAAAACCCTGATGGCATCATCCTTTAGGAATTTGAATAGTTCTGCTGGAATTTCATCTCATCCACTAGCTTTATTAACAGCAATGCTTCTTAAGGCCCACTTGACTTCACGCTCCAGAATGTCTGGATCTGGGTGACTAACCACACCATTGTAGTAATCTGGTTCATTAAGATCTTTTTTATATAATTCTTCTGTGTATTCTTTCCATTTCTTCTTGATCTCTTCTGCTTCTATAGATCTCTACCATTATTGTGCCCATCTTTGGGCAGAATGTTCCCTTGATGTTTCCAGTTTTTCTGAAGAGATCTCTAGTCTTTCCCCTTTTGTTGTTTTCTTCTATTATTAAGCATTGTTTATTAAAGAAGGCCTTCTTTGTCTCTCCTAGCTATTTCTTGGGACTCTGTGTTTATTGGATGTACTTTTCCCTCTCTCCCCTGCTTTTTGCTTCTCTTCATTCTTCTGCTATTTGTAAGGTCTCCTCAGATAACCACTTTGCCTTCTTGCTTTTGTTTTTCTTCGGGATGGAATGTTTGCCACCTCCTGTACAGTATTACGGATCTCTGTCAATAGTTCTTCAGACACCCTGTTAACTAGATCTAGTCCCTTGAATCTTTTCATTACTATTGGTAATTTTCCTCTGCTCTTCCCCAGTAGCATATTGGACGCCTTCAGACCTGCGGGACTCACCTTTTGGTGTCATATCTTTTTGACCATTTATACAATTCATGAGGTTCTCATGGCAAGTACACTGGGGTGGTTTGCCATTCCCTCCTCCAGTGGATCACGTTTTGTCAGAACTCTCTGCTATGACCTGTCTGTCTCGGGTGGCCCTGCAGAGCATGGCTCATAGCTTCATTGTGTCATGCAAGCCCCTTTGCCACAACAAGGCAGTGATATCCATGAAGGAAGTGATACTGTTACACACCTATTAATTGGCCAGTGACAACACCACATGGTGGCCAGGGTGTGGAGCAACAAGAACTCTTCTTCATTGTTGGTGAGAATGAGAAATGGTACACAGACACTTTGGAAGAGAGTTTGATGGTTTCTTACAAAACTAACATGCTGTTGCCATATGATCCAGCAAGTACTCTCTTTGATATTTACCCAAAGGAATTAAAAAAACTATGTCCACACAAATACCTACACATGAATTTTTAAAAACAAATTGAAGTATATTTGATTTATAATGTTTCGTTATTTTCATGTGTACAGCAATGTGATTCAGTTATAATATATATATATATTACATTCTTTTTCGGATTCTTTTTGCCTTATAGAATGGAGAAGGCAATGTCACCCCACTCCAGTATTCTTGCCCTATAGATTATTACAAAATACCAGTATAGTTCCCTGTGCTATATAGTACATACTTGTTGGCTATCTATTTTATATATAGCAGAGAAGGCAATGGCACCCCACTCCAGTACTCTTGCCTGGAAAATCCCATGGACGGTGGAGCCTGGAAGGCTGCAGTCCATGGGGTCGCTGAGGGTCAGACACGACTGAGCGACTTCATTTCACTTTCACTTTCAGTGTGTATGTGATTCTCTCTCCCTCACTCTTTGGTAGTCATAAGTTCGTATATGAGTTCATTTGTATCATTTTTTAAGATTCCACATAATGAATGATGTCACTTGATATTTGTTTTTCAATGTCTGGCTTCTTTCACTCAGTATGATAATCTCTAGGTCCATCCCTGTTGCTGCAAATGGCATGACTTCGTTCTATTTTATGACTGAGTAACATTCTATTGTATATATGTACCACGTCTTCCCTATCCATTCCGCTGTTGTTGTTGGACATTTAGGTTGTTTCCGTGCCTTGGCTGTTGTGAATAATGGTCCAGTGAACACTGGGATGCATGTATCTTTTCTCTGGATATATGCTCAGGAGTGAGACTGCTAGATCATATGGTAGTTTAATTTTTAATTTTTTGAGGAACTTCCTACTATTTTACAAAGTGGTTGCACCAATTTACAGTCCACAGAAGATTCCCCCTTTTCTCTACATCCTTGCCAATACTTGTTACTTGTTGTCTTTTTGATGATAGTCATTCTGTTGAGCTGGTTTGCGTTTCCCTGATGATTAATAATGTTGAACATCTTTTCATGTGGAATATGCTTTCTTCTTGATATCAGGTGTTATTTTATATGATTTATAGAAAATAATCTAATTTTATTGTAGGACCTAAAGTTTCAGAAGTGTGTGATGCTCAATCATGCATATGTGGAGACTTTATCAAGCTATAATGAAATGAGTATTGATAACGTGAACATGAAATTTGTTATTCTTGTGTATGGCAGTGTTATTGATACCAAGACAGAGGTACCATATTTTGCACCTTGCATTTTACCTAAAACCTGTGAACAGGTAAGGAGGGTCATTTCTTAAGAGTCTTCTGCTTTTCATGGTGCCCCATAAGTGACTTTAAAAACTCAACTAACCACCTTAAAGAAATTTAGGTTTCTCTAAACCTAGTAAGACCCTGTAGTTCTCACCTCTCCTTAACAAAACAGTCACAATGTCCCCAGGGCTTGTGTGCTGTGTTGTGCAAGTTGTGCCCTTCATGAGAGTGTACCTAAGGGGCCAGTGGGGCAGGAATCTGCCTACTCTCTGCTTGCCAAGCTCTTTGCCCTGGCATGGGCTGTGCCTCCCTAGAGAAGGATGGGGAGCATTTTTCCTAGTTTGTGTGCAAGGCAGTGACACTGCTTGCTAGGATGGTTCTGGAAGTATCTGCACTGGTCGATAAGGAGGGAGATGCGGCAGGGTCATGGCACTTTGTTGCCACATTAGGGCCTAGGGGCACAACTCAATAGAGGATGCTAAACCCCATCATTCCATGCCTCTGTAAGGAAGGGGGAAGTGTGAGTGCCTGGAATGTAACAGGGGATGGGAAGAATAGAAGCCAGCTCCCTAATGGGTAAAACCACTTGCTGTTAGACCACAGCTGTGATGTGAGGACAGAGCCCAAGTATGAGGAGGACTAAGAGGCTGTGAGAAGAGCTAACATCTCTTTATTTTGTAACAGGTTTCTCCTCTTTGGGAGAGACCCTTTCTGTTTGTTCAAGCTGAGAAAGGTCATTAATTAAAGCTCCTAAAAAGCTCCTAAAAAGTGCACTTGCCACTTTCCTAACATTTTGTCAACCTCTCAACAGTTCAGAAGGTGAAGGTAATTTTTTTAAAAAACAGAAGTGAAAATTACTTTAACTTTGAAATAAGCGGTAGGGGACCATGGGATCAATCCCCACAGTTTTGTTAAGACACCAGAGTTTGGAGGCAGGCATACTTGGATTTAAGACCTGATGCCTGTGCCCACTAGGTGTGTGAGGCTAGGCACTTAGAAAGATGCCTTCTGACCCTCAGTTTCCTCTTACTAAGATGAGGATAATAGCAGCAGCCATCTCATAAGGTTCTTGTGGGGATTAAATGTGATAATATCTATAAATGATAGTTATATGTGACTTATGTATGCTGCTTGCATTCTGGGAGGGCAGATTTTGTGGCAGTTGGGCAAAAACTCAGGGAAAAAAGCTAATTTTTTTTTCCTATCTGGGAAGGCTAGGTCCTGAGCCCTTGAATGTCAATGTCAGAATAAAAGTAACTCAGTGGATGCTGGGGACTCCATTTTCCAAATTGGTTACAAGTAAGGTGTAGAAATTTCCTTTCTGATATTTATAAAAATGCAAAAGATAATTTCCTGGTCCAAGACCTCTTAAAATTATTTTACATTTTTGACCGCTTACTTTTTCACATATTAAGCCATGTAAGAATCCATTCATTCATCTGTTCTTCCATCCTTCCATCCAACTATCCACCCACCCATCCCCCACCTATCCAAGACTCTTTGAAACAAGGTAAAAGAGGATTTGAAATAAAAAAGATAGAACTTAGGTTAGAGGTTAGTTCTATGTTTTGGCTTATTTTTTAATATTCTTTGGAAAGGCTAGGAGGCAGCCAGTTTAGAGGTCAAAGAATGCTCTTTCGGCTGATTTTGGCTTTTCTCCTTTAGGTGCAGGGAACTTCAGATTTAAGCAAGCTGTTGGTTATCCAAGCACCCGCACCTGACAAAAATGATGGCAGTGCCAAGGTCATGGGTAAGGGGGTAGCTCTTTAGTGGTAGGGAAGCCACTGAGAAAGAATTTTGATACGTGAACTTCGTTTTATTCTAAAAGGACACTGTGTGCATTTGTCATCTGTCTCCATTCTTGGGCCCACCCTGGCTGCCACACTGCTTCTGGGAGGTCACATTTCAGAGACTTTCAGACACTGAAGTCCAGGTGGCTCTGACACTCTAGTGTGTCTCCTTCCACAACCCTGTTGGGGGTAGCAGCTGGTACCTTTATTCTGATCCTATAGGCTGGAGCCCCATAGTGCTGCTGGGGGACAGAGCAGGAGTGGAGGTGGGGGAATAGACTCACACAGCAGGCCCAGGTGTGGGATCCAGTTTTCTCTCAATGACCAAAGGGAATATAGAATCGAACCCATGCTCATGGAATAGTCCAAGCCATGGTCACAACCAAAACTCAAATGACTTGCTTTGAGGCGACTTTGATAGTCACTACATAATTATTGTCACTAAGTGCATACGAGTGCCCATTTGCTTATATCATGGTGTTAAGCATACTGTAAAGAAGACTTTCCAGGAAGGCCTTGCTGTAGGGAAAACGTGTTCAAGATCTTTCATTCAGTGCTTAGCATCCTGCCTTACCAAGCCCAGGGTCACCATTTCCCCAGCTACTTCAGCTTGAAAACACAACCATCCTTGATTTGCTCCTCTAATTTAGCCTTCAAGTGTCTTTAGGTCTGCCACTCTGCTGCTTTCACAGCACTCCTGGGGCACAGGAGTATATGGCAAGGCTGGGAGCTCAGGGTCTAGTGTCAGCCCCCATAGGGCACCCCGAGGGCTATTGAGTAGGCGAAATTTTTAGAGTGAGGGAAATATATTATCTGCATTCCCCAATGAGTCTGGGAGGAAAGTCACAAGTGGCAGTCTCATGGATTTGATCTAGCCAGTACACTGTATTTGGCTTACATCTGTGTTTTCTTTTAAAATTGTCAAGTATAAAAATCCAGAAATTTCACATTTAAAAAAATACAGATTTTGAGCTTTTCTTAAAAAAAAAAAATTGGAAAGTCTTTGAGCACTCAGTCCTTTTATCTATGTGTGGCAACAACCAGATAGAGCTGAGCATCGCTGGCTCCTACACAGGAAGCAGATGCTCTGTGGTTTGGCACAGTTCACACCCTCCCTCTTGTGTTATATCCGAACCACTCGGTCTGTGTGACCTGCCTGTTCTCATTAGGATTTGCCAGCCCTTGTATTAGACTTTTGGGAGCCTAGTTCACAAATCTCCTTGAGGGAAGACTGTAAAAAGCCCATTTGAATGGGGAGACTTACAGGGAGGAAGTAAACTGAGATTTCAGAATATCCTCTTGCTACCAGTACTCTGAAATTACTAATGTAATTTTTCTCTTGTATGCATTTATTTGGATTGGCTCAGGCAACACTGGTCTTGGAATGACTAAGAGAGACTACCAGTGGAAGAAAAAAGATGAGGTAATTATCTTGACACTTTGGATTTTTCTTATTGTGACTATTAAACTACACAGTGAAAATAAATTGTGAAGTCAAGTAGCAACACATAGGTGGCGAGAAAAGAAACTCTTAGTGGCAATGCTTTAATATGGGGAAATTGGGATTAGAGTTCACCTGAATTACTTCACAGTTAAAATTATAGAATATTTTTGAAAATCGTAATTTTGCCGTGATTCCCTCTCCCAATTTCCCCCCTCCTAATTCCCTTCCCTGGTGTTTATTTATTTACAAAAATTAATTTTGGCTGCACTGGGTCTTCATTGCTATCCGCGGGCTTTCTCGAGTTCTGGCAGGCAGGGACTACTGTCATTGTGGTATGCGGGCTTCTCATTGCAGTGGCTTCTCTTGATGCAGAGCTAGGCTCTAGGCATGCAGGCTTCAACAGTTGCAGCTCCTAGGCTCTAGAACGCAGGCCCAAGTAGTTGTGGCACACAGGCTTAGTTGTCCCTCGGCATGTGGAATCTTCCTGAACCCCAGGGATCATTGGCAGGCAAATTCTTAACCACTGGACCACCAGGGAAGTCCTCCCCTGATATTTAGTTCAAAGGTAGAGATCTCCGGGATCAGGGATGGGGAGGCCCATCCATCATGCATACAGTGAGACACTAGCATTTAATTATGGATATTTCTCTTTGGAGTATTCCCATGGATCTGTAGGTCTCTGGTGTGGGTGTGTGGAACACCGGTTGATCATGGGCATTTTCCTAGGGTTTCAATTTTATTTGACAATCTTTCAAAGGGAGACATTAACTCATTTTACTATTAGGTTATTTAAAATGTTTTATATTAAAATAAACATACTATGGAGTAGAATGACAAATTTGCATGAATTTAAGATAAAACAGAGGCCTCAAAATATTTTATTAGGGAGAGTCACTTAGGTGTTGCCCTGATGACATTTTTTTCTAGTTTCCTCATCAATCAGAACTAATTTAGAAAAGTCTGAGAAGTGCTGGAAACTGTGCCTAGAGTTAGGGAGGGAGAGGGATGGTCACACTGGGCAAGGACAATATGGAGGCAAGTCTGGTGGGGAGCAGGGTAGCCTGCAAAGCTTGTTACTCAAGGGATCTCTCTAAGAGAGTTCCCTTGGGTCAGAGCTCACTGAGTGGAGTGGATTGGAGAAGACAGCTATGAGAGAGCAACAGGGCAGGGGGCAAACGCAGGAGTGGGCCATGTAGCAACAACAGTGGTGCCAAGAGTAGGCTTCGGGAGCCTTCAGCACCCTCCCTCCCCCAGTTGCCAAGTCACTCCAAAAAACATGTCTTCTATGAAAAAATGATGTGCTGTGGAAATGCAGCTTCATAAGTCCCTTGACCATCACACCCCCAACCAGATCACCACCCTAAGAAACTTTTAATAGAAATTCTGGGCCTATGACTATCATTTATGACGATCAGGGTGGTCTGCAGTGTGTCTGCTGGGGAAAAGGAAAGTTGCCTTGATCAAACTGATGGTTATTGGTTCCTCTAAACAAAGCAATTGAATTCCTTGTAGGCAGTCTTCCTAGGTCATTCTCTCGTCTTTCTTAAAGGGATCTATTTCACAAATGTGACACCTCATTAGGTGTCTAGCAATTTGGCTTGTCGCTTGCCACTGTCTCTTCCAGGTCTCCTTATTTAAAAAATTCTCATTACAATTTAGGAGAAAAGTTTCCAGTTTACCTTGCAATCAGTCACAAAGTTAACAGGCATTCAACTCTCCTCACATTTCTCTTTAAGTGAACTTTGATACACTACTCTAACTAAGTGAATGTATCTCTTTACAAGATAATGCTTGTTGGGATAGAGATGCAGGGGTACTTACTTACTCAAAGTATTTAATATGTAAGCTCTTCTAAAGGGGGTATTCCAGATAATTAAATGGAAACTTCAGTAGGTTTTCCGATTGTGCTTACTGTTTTTCTTTTTTTTTTTCCTGAAATGCTCATAGTCTCATATTTTACTTTTGACTTTCTTTTATAGTTGGAAACTGGATCCCATTTTAGAAAAGGACTTTAATGGCACTTACGTGATATGTGGAGTCAGTTTAGAGACCGAGCGAATACCCTGACTCAAGTGCTGAAACATTACCTGGCAAGGAGTTTACTCACAAACTGCTAAAGCAATTTACCTCTGCGTTTATTTCACAAACAATTTTGATGGACTGCTGCAAAAGCTCTAATTTTAAGTAGTTGCATTTATACTTGAGATGTTCAAAATCTTTCAGATACCTTAAACTTACGGTTTAGCAAATGAAATCCTGCCTCCAGCTGAGAGCAACCTATGATAGAGTAGAAGTTATCAAAAGCATTGTACAATTAACCCACTCCTATCTAAAGCATAAGAACTATAATTTTGATTTGTGTTATTGCTACAACTAGTGCCTCCCTAACATTTTACAGAGTAAAATCCAGTAAATCCTCAATCTAGTAAATACCGAAAAACGGAACCACGTTCCATAATCTTAGTTATTAAAAGCAGTTTAGGAGAAATTAACAATCTTACATTGCTTAGTACTATTTAATATCACTTTTCATTTTACTTAAAAAAGGCAAATAAAATTGAATTTTATGATGATGGTTTAATATTTAGGATCCATTATTCCTTTTCATTTCAACAAGATTTTAAAAGAATACATGATTCTCTACTCCAGGGAAAACCATAAGAGAAGAAAGACTAGAAGAAAACACAAGAGAAAAAGTCAAGCCCCTCCAGATACCTAGGACAGGGCAGCATTTCTCACGGTGGCTCGTGGAGCACTTACGTGTCAACAAATGTTGGTTGCAGCCACACCTAACAGCAGTCCTGCAGCCAGGACTGTCTGGCTGTCTAAGGAAGTTATCACAGACCCAGTTTCCTTTCAGATTCCCTGTCTTTCATCCTGGGCCTGTGACTTTTATCCTCAGGGTGGCAAAATGACATCTGTAACTCAGTCATCCCATATGCTTTTCAGTGAGGCAAGGCACTTTCAGGAAGAGACCCCACCACAGGCCAATCCTGTGACCCCACCCACCTATCATTTTAGGATGAATTTTAACTGGCACCTCAACTTGCCACCCTTAATACAATCTGGGTATTTTTTGAAGAATAAGGGGAAATGGCTATGGTGAACTGCAGTGTCTGCCGTATACTGCATCACGATCACCTGGGTTGTGGCAGATGAAGAAGTTCTGGCCACTTGTGGAACCCATGTCTGGGGGAAGGGCCCTGGCCTGCTTATTTTAACACACTCCTCATGTGGTTTAATGCATCGTGAAGCTTGAGTTCCACAAGATAGGGGATAAAGAAGTAGCAAAAAACAGATGTCTGCTCTACAATCTTATGAGGCACATTATCATGTTATTTGAAATAACTAGAGGACACTTAATTCTACATGTATCAGTTAGGACGCTTTTGTCCTCAGGTACCAGAAAACCCACCTCAAAAATGCTTAAACACTAAGGTGATTTATTTTTACTACTTAGAAAATCTTACTTGTTTTTGGCCGTGCTGAGCCTTCATTGCCGCGCAGGCTTTTCTCTAGTTGCGGAGGGTGGGGCTACTCTGTAGTTGTGGTGTGTGGGCTTCTCATTGTGGTGGTTTCTCTTTTGGAGCACAGGCTTCAGGTGTTGTGGCAACAACGTGGGGTCAGTAGTTGCAGCTCCTGGGCTCTGGAGCACAGGCTCAGTAGTTGCGGCACTTGGGCTTAGTTGCTCTGTGGCATGTGGGATCTTCCCGAATCAGGGGTCAAGCGCATTATCTTCCACACTGGCAGACAAGATTGTTTACCACTGAGCCACCAAGGAAATCTGGTAATTTATTATTTTATGTTACAGTAGTCCAGAAGTAGGATGGGTTCACACTTGTTAGACTCAGTGAAGATCATGAAAGGTCAAATATTTTCCTTTCTCTCAACTTGGCTGTTGACCTTTACAGCCTTATTCTATGGCTGGATCCCTGCTCCCAGGTTGTAAGTTAGCTGCAGGAGCAATAAGTGTGTTTTTTTGTTTATATTCAGTGTGAGAGAAAAACGGCTTCTAGTTGCTCTTGAGAAAGAATTCTTGTAGAAACTCATGATCCTCTATTTGTGTCTCAGTGCCCATTGCTGAACCAATCACTGACAAAGTGGCAATGTCTTTTTAACTAGTAAACGCATCCTTTAAGTTTGAATCGAAGTTGTATTTCCTCAATTTGCATTGCCCAAAGCGGTGGAGGTCAAATCGAGTAAATCACCGTGCCAGTTCACTGCATCCAAGTGGCATCTTGATATGCCCCTTTAGACCCAGCCATTCTAGCTCCTTACCCCTTCCTGAGCTTCTCAATGAGGATTCTTACCCTCAGGGGAACGGTTGGAGGTAAGGTCAGACTTTTGGCAAGACCACCCAGGAACCTCAAGTCACTCTGAGAATCTTAGATGGCTCCACCCAGGAACCTCAAGTCACTCTGAGAATCTTAGATGGCTATCTCTTCTAGCCAAAGCATCTGCTGATTCTTTGAGAAGGCACCCAATAGACTGCCTCTTAAATTCTCTCAGCCACAACAGCCATATAATTCATTTTCACTTAATAAATTATTGGACTTATTAAATCTATTCTCCCTATGAAATTGACAGCAACAATTCTGGAAAAGGGAATTCTCCTTCCCATGCCATCCCAGTTAAAAAAAAAAAAGGACTTATAATCACTGCTACCCCCTCAACATACATTCATTATGTAACATTTTACATTTGGAGAATACTCTCACACTCCCATGGCCTCATGGCTGCTTTGTGATAGAACCAGAAGTTAATTTGTGGGTACATGACCTCCCTTTTCCTTGAGTTTTTCAGCATTCTTATGTGGACATAACCTATGTGGGTAGGGTAGATATAGCTGAACAAACCTCAAGGTTTGGATGCCTGAGTGATGAGGGGCAATGTATTTATTGGGGGAATAATTGATGAATTTGATTTTGAATTTATAAACTTAATGGCCAATGTCCCATCAATCAGTAAAGGTGTGTGAATAATTAATCTTGGAGATGTAGACTTAAGCCAGACTCTCTCTGAGAGGCAGGACTGAAGGTGAATAGCCAAGGGAAGAGAGCAGTGAGGAACCTAACAGGGAGGTGACAAGACTGGAGGAGCCAGGGGTTACTCAGAAGAGATGTGCTAAAGAGCAACAGACAGTCTTGGTTCTTTAAGTACAAACACAGTGACTTGGAGAAGGGGTGTCAGCAAGATGCCAGCCCAGTTAAGTCTATCTCAGAGCAGCATTCCCAAGGATATGACTTGGAATTTTCACCTTCCTTCTCAACCTTCTTAGCATCACCCAAATTTTACATGTGGTAAAATTAAGGAAATGAAAAATTAATGACTTCTCTAAAACACGGCACCAGGGATCAGATTTTACGTTATTCTACTCAATAAAAGTATAGAGGGCTATATGCAAGAGATTATACCAGGTATGGGACCCTTCTTTCTAAACCTAGGACAGTATAGTAAGTCTGAGAGACTCTTGAGTTAGGAATCCTTCGTACTCTTTCCAGAAAAGCAAAAGATGTCCCATCACCCTCAAGACTGGTATACTTAAATCTACCACCCCTGTTAAGGTATTAGGTTAGAGGAGCTCTTTGTTGCAGGGGTCAGAGATTCCACAGGGCCCAGTTAAGTAATACGAAGGTGCAAAGTAGGCCAGGAGATGTGGCAGGATCACATTTTCATCAGCAGCTCCTCCATTTTCATTACATGAACTTTTACACACCTGTCTTTGGAGAGAGGCATCAGTGTCAGTCTTAGCAAGGAGACGTCTTGCCCTCAGGACATGAGTCTGAACTAGTACTTCAAAATGTGACAACAGAATTCTCTGATCACGTTTTTGACAAAGGATTTATTTGCTGATCCCTGAGAAGCAAAATTCAGAAAAACATCTCCCTCCTCCACTGCAAGAATAGATAATAAGACATTTTCAGTCATCCTCTTCCCTCTTCCCACGGTGGGCCCTTTCACATGCACATCATCGTAGAACAAACTGACATCCAGAAACTCTGCAAAAGGCAGCTGGTACTGTCATGTTGCTCATGCCTTCTGCTACACCTCTCTGGCAGGCAAGTGGAGCCTTTTCTGTAGCTTCTCGCTTTTAACAGCAATTTATTGAAAAATTTTCTTGATAGCAAAATATTTAAAGATTCTCTCCCCAGGCTCATCTTTCATTTATCTACTAGAAAAGTACTGAACTGAAAAGGTTTTTTCTCCCAGTTGTGATCAAAACATGGAATACTGAAGAACTTCCAGGTTACTCTAAGTTCTTAGGTTTTACATGTAGATATGTACAGAGGAAGTTGAACCCCAAGTTCTATTCCTTCCCAAAATGGGTAACAGAAGATTTTATTAGCACAGAAAAAAAAAAAAAAAACAACCTGGTAAGTCATTTTATTGGCTTGGCCAAAACGTTCGTTCAGGTTTTAAAAAGCCAAATGAACATTTTGGTCAACACAGTATGATGGAGCAAGCAGGCTTTTTCAACCATAAACTGATACCACCTCTTGGTCATAAACCCTGCAGAGATCCCAGATAAGTCTCAAATTTCGAAGAAAGTCAGCAGAGAGTGTGAAGATATAGGAACAGAGAAAGCTGCTGAAGGCACAAAGGATCCCAAGGAATTTTTAGTGCTGTTTTCATTTAATAAGCCAGTAGTATAGCAACCTAAAGACTTTGGCTGTGATCACACCAGAATGTTTTTAATGGACTGCTGCGGGGAAACATGATGGACAGCTGGCATCCTCTGGCTCATGGTGCTAAGTGGGCAGCTCCAGAACCAACTCCGTGGCGAGCCTATGGCTGGGGTGTATAGCGGAGGTATTTCTTGCCAGATGGGAGCTCTTTGGTGAAGACTCCTTTAGGGAAAAGTTTTTTTGCTTCCTCTTCAGGGATGGTTGGAAGGACCATCACGCTGTCCCCATTCTATTGAAAAGACATTGAGAATGGTGAAGTTCAATCTTTCATGCTGAGAATAATCAAGTCTCCTTTGCTTTGCTCTCTCCCCCTGAGGAATTTTGCTTTCACAAATCGATCTTTGACACTTTTGGGAAGAGAAGTATTTCCCCACCTTAACAAGAAAAAAAAAAAAAAAAAAACAACCTGATAAGTCATTTTATTGGCTTGGCCAAAACGTTCGTTCAGGTTTTAAAAAGCCAAATGAACATTTTGGTCAACACAGTATGATGGAGCAAGCAGGCTTTTTCAACCATAAACTGATACCACCTCTTGGTCATAAACCCTGCAGAGATCCCAGATAAGTCTCAAATTTCGAAGAAAGTCAGCAGAGAGTGTGAAGATATAGGAACAGAGAAAGCTGCTGAAGGCACAAAGGATCCCAAGGAATTTTTAGTGCTGTTTTCATTTAATAAGCCAGTAGTATAGCAACCTAAAGACTTTGGCTGTGATCACACCAGAATGTTTTTAATGGACTGCTGCGGGGAAACATGATGGACAGCTGGCATCCTCTGGCTCATGGTGCTAAGTGGGCAGCTCCAGAACCAACTCCGTGGCGAGCCTATGGCTGGGGTGTATAGCGGAGGTATTTCTTGCCAGATGGGAGCTCTTTGGTGAAGACTCCTTTAGGGAAAAGTTTTTTTGCTTCCTCTTCAGGGATGGTTGGAAGGACCATCACGCTGTCCCCATTCTATTGAAAAGACATTGAGAATGGTGAAGTTCAATCTTTCATGCTGAGAATAATCAAGTCTCCTTTGCTTTGCTCTCTCCCCCTGAGGAATTTTGCTTTCACAAATCGATCTTTGACACTTTTGGGAAGAGAAGTATTTCCCCACCTTAACAAGAAATAGTCCTGCTTTAAGCCCAGTAATGGTTTGCTAATGCATTTTAAAATTTATTTTAAATAAGTCCTTTTCACTACCCTGTGTGACTGAACCCAGCCTTCCTCTTTCACCCTTGGTCCCTACCTTCACCTCCTGCTGCTGGTTTTCCAGGCATGTTGGCTCTCCTGTTCCTTGAACGTGCCAAGCCCACTTTCAGGAAAACTCCTTAGCTGTTCCTTTAAGCCTGCAGTGCTCTTTCCTCCTAAAGATGCATGACTTGGTCTCTCGCTTTCTTTATGTCCTCCCCAAAGGTCTCTTCAGAGAAAAGCCTTCCTTCCTTGACAGCCAAATATAAAAGCAACTCCTCCCACCTCTGCTCCCCTTCTCCCCACCTTTGCATGATTACTCTCTGTCATACACTGTCACCTAAGATACTGTAAACTTTACTGTTGGTCTTTACTCACTGGAATGTAAGTTTTGTGAGGGCGGGGACTTTACACTGTTCACTGCTAAATCCCAGTGCCCACTGTCTGGGCTCAGTAAACATAGGTTCAATGAATGGACACAGAATTTCAATGGTTTGCCAGTCAGAAGAAAGAAAATAACAAGACCAGGTATTTAGGTTAGCGGATTAAAAAATGTAGCGATGTTAAGAAACTCCTGTGATATTATCCGTGTCCTACATATTGCCGGAATAATAGAGATTAAAAATTCACAAACAGGTTTCAAGAGAATTCTACATGGGTTTAAAAGACTGGAGCTTAAGAGAAATGTTTCAAGACATTAATACACCAAATAGTTTTATACCCATGACTTAAGTGGTTAATCAGGGAAGAGTTCAAGTTTTTTTTTTTAATCCTTTTATTTAGGAAAAGGAATCATTCTAACCAATTAATCTGTCCAAATAACCTAAAAGTTAGAAATATAGGGAGTTTGTAAAAGGTGTTAAAGACACTGAAAAATGGCCTCTCAGTAAATCCTAAACTCAGGCAGGAGGAAAAATCTTCTCAGTATATTTGCATGCCAGAAACAGAGCCCTAGATAACACCCTAAAGGGAGCCATTCAGATGGCCCCATAGGCCTTCTAGGCAAGTTGGGTTTCTGCCCTTTTAGCATCTTTACCTTCCAGTCAACCGGGGTGGCCACCCTCTTTTCTGCCGTCAGCTGGAGAGAGATAATTACTCTGAGAATCTCATCAAAGTTCCTGCCAGTGGTAGCTGGGTAGAGGATGGACAGTTTCAGTTTCTTATCAGGACCAAAAATAAACACCTGCAAAGTACATGGACACATAAACAGGAAGAACTGAGTGTTTTTGATATTAAAGCCTCTTATAAGGCTCTTTAGTCATTAAAAATGTTCAAGGGTATAACAAAACAAAATAACAAAAGCCTCCAAGTATCTAGAAAGACATGCCAAACAAACTAGGTAGTTGGAATAGTTATGATTTTCTTCTCTATGTTATATTTCTAAACTTGAAGGGAATTTTATTTGGTTTTGGCTGTCTCAGTAAGAAAAACTGACTTGTGAACTGAAACCAGAAAAGGCCTCAGGAAGGTACTATGTTAAATATGGAAAATGATCATAAAAATAATACTAATGGGAGTTGATGGTGTTGTTTACTAGCTAAGTTATGTCCAACTCTTTTGTGACCTATGGACTGTAGCCCTCCAGGCTCCTCTGTCCATGGGATTTCCCAGGCAAGAATACTGGAGTGGGTTGCCATTTCCTACTCCAGGGGATCTTCCCAACCCAGGGATCAAATCCACATCTCCTGCTTTGGCAGGCAGATTCTTTACCACTGAGCCACTTGGGAAGCCCCATGGGAGTTGACACTGGTCCTCAAAATTTTGTACATTTTTGCAGATGTGGGAATAAGTTTGTTCTCTGGTGGATAAGGACAGAACAAATAAGAATTCAAAACAAGAGATGGCTTATGAAGAAGACTATGACCCACTGTGGAGAAGGAAATGGCAATCCACTCCAGCACTCTTGCCTGGAAAATCCCATGGACGGAGGAGCCTGATAGGCCACAGTCCATGGGGTTGCAAAGAGTCGGACACGACTGAGAAACTTCACTTCACTTATGACCCACTGCTTTAAAGAGAGGGCTGTCAGGAGAACTATAGCAGAAGATTTCACAATTCTAGATGACATGTTAGGATAACTATTTTTATGTAGATTTTCAAAAGCTGTGAATTAAGCAGTATATTAATAAGTTAGCTGAAAAATTTTACTTTGTACCAGCATTTAGATAAAAAGTGAAAGTGCCAGCACACACTTATTTCCTAACTGGAGATATTCACCCATTTACTTTAGTTGCCCCAACCATTTACTCGGATAGATGTTGCCTGGGCAGATTATCTAGTAGTGCACAGCTCACCACACGAGCAGTCACAGGCATGCCCTTTTCGTCTCTCTCTGCTGGGTCCAGCATGCCCAGCTGGATGGCAAGGTCCCGATTCTTATCATCAATGATGGGAAAAGGTAACTTTTCCGTGGGCTCTTCACCATTGTAAGCGTTGATATCCTGAAATGCAGGGGAAAGGGAAAAAGGGGAGTCTAAAGCAGGCATATCCTCTAAATGCAATCAGTTAACACCCATCATTTTGTAAGACAGGGAAGAGAGGACCATAATCGTAATAATTTCTCTACACAATTTTAATAAGAAAATTAATAAATGAACACTCCTTATTCCAACTGTTCGCTGACAGAAATAACAGTAGGGTATAGTACTTAGGTTAGAATCTAGAGCCTTTTCCTGCCCAAGGCTCTTCAAATTCAGCGTGTTTTTATTGCTTTGAGAAAGCAGCATTAAACTCTCTAAAAGTGGAATAATACAGAGTTAAGACGTCAATCCCAGGTACCTCTGGGTACCCAAACACATCAGTGACAATGAGTTCACATCCAGAAATTATGTCACAGGCAAAGATAATTCTGTAGCTATGGTGCTGATCTGAACCCTGACTCAAAGGCACCCTGACTAAGACATTAAGCTACTGAAACAAAGATATTAAGAAATGAGAAGAAACACAAAGCTTAGAGCAAAAAGAATTAGAGAGTTGAATATTCACTTCAGGAACAAGTCAAAGGTAAATCTCTTACAGGTAAAAAGCCAGAGGTGAATTTACACTAGGGTGAAATCCACATAAAAAGCAAAGCATTCCAAGTCTGAATTGAAGGACAATGTACTTGCTTCCACTCTCTATGCCTTCCTCTCCTAGTGAAAAAACTTTATTCATTTTTCCATCCTGGGAAGTTCTGGGGGAGAAGGAAAAAATCTAGCTTTATTATTTGATTGGCATTGAAATTGCACTTGAGGTGGGCTAAGCAGTATGGTAAGCACATATGGGATACAGATAAGTAAAGTTCCTGCCTCTAAGGGAACTTCTAATTTGGTTAGATGATTTCCATAAGAAGTAGCAACAAATGCAAGATGGTAATATGCAAAAGGCAGAAGCTGAAGTACACCAGCCTCCCCGTGTGTAAGACTGCTGAGCTAGGAAAGGGTTTAAGGGTGGGGTATGACTTTGACCTGGGCCTTGAAGGAAGGATACAATTTTCACAAGGCAAAGGAAGGCATTCTAGAGAGAGGGAGCAATATTAATGAAACATGTAGGCAAGTCTGAGCATAAACTATTGACTGGAGAATGAGGAGTTTATCTGGGTGACGTTAGGAAAAAGAGTTAATGCTGGAATAAGGTCTATGTATTCTGTGGTGCCTTGAAAGTAAAAGAGTTGGTGGCACAGCAGATTAAGAACCTCTGTGGATTTCGCCACAGAGACGCCACAGGATAAACGTAGCATTCATGAACTTTGAAATGGATAACAAATTGTACCATGTTTCTTAATTCTATTAGCTTAACTTTCTTCCTTCTGTCACTAGCAGTCTATCATGTCACCACCACTAAAATAACAACGGATATGGTTTCATGCTACAGGCACCTTGGGGTTTCCTACCAGGTGTAAAGTTGGGACTTGTTTCCTATGTAATGTGATCACAATTCTGAAAATTCTAAAGCACAAGCTCACCAGGAAACATGAACCTGGGTGTGTGCCTATACTTTAAAGAGTATTATATAATTGGCTATAAACTCTTCCTTCTGCCACTTGTAGTCTCAATAATTGCTATGCAGTAACTCTCAACCCTGCTATTTGCATGACAGGCATTACATTATACCCATGAAAAGCAAAAAAACATATGCTTTGGCTTTATTCTATCCTAAACCAAGCTAATTCCTATCCTCTGTCATTTAGCATCAAAGAAAGTATCACCTTCACCTCAAAAAAACCAAGCTACTCTATAATATTTATAACATGATCTGTAACCTCAAAGCTTCTGCCAACAAGTAATACCTTGCTCCATGCAAGATGGTCTTCCACACTGTCTATGGAAAGAGCAATCATCTTAACATTTCTCTTGGCAAATTCTGGTGCCAGCTTTGCTGCTCTGCCGAGCTCCGTGGTACACACTGGGGTAAAGTCCCGAGGGTGGGAGAAGAGAATGCCCCATCTGAATAAGGAAAAGAAGGTCACAAGTGAATGAAGAGATGATCACCAACATCACGTACAGTGAAAAATCACAAATCCTAGATCAGAAATGGCTTTCTTTTTAAAATGAATGCTTATGAAGACAATTGGGGCTTCCCAGGTGGTGCTAGTGGTAAAGAACCCGCCTGCCAAAGCAAGAGATGTAAGAGATGTGGGTTCCATCCCTGGGTCAGGAAGATCCCCTGGAGGAGGGCATGGGAACCCACTCCAGCTGGGATACGGCTGAAGCGGCTTTGCATGCACGCATGAAGACAATCACTTTTCAACTGTTCTGGTGAGGAGTGCTTTTCAATTAACTCCAGAAAAACCTGTTTCATGCCCAATTCAACCAAATATATGAAATTCAATACGGTAAATATTTAAAAAGACTGTCACGGTATTGCCTACTTTAGTAACTCCAGAGCTACCCTGAGTCCTTTTCAGCTAAAACAATCTGTGCTTTTCAAACTAAATACTAAAATAGCTTCCCCCTTCTTTTACACTTCCTACATTTTTTTCTAAGCACAGATATGCTGACATTCACCTCCAATAATGGATGAGCCAGTATGCCTGAATCTAGACCAATGCCTGACTTAAATAATAAACACATTATGTAACCTGAAATAAATAGGCTTCTGTCTATTTATATGTAAAGTTAAAGCTGACACTTGGCTTCTTTTACGTGAACAGATATAAAAACTTTTGTAAAACTAGTTTATTGATCTAACCTGCTAAACAGGACACCCAATATTTGTACCCTGACAAAACAACAGCATTTTAAGAGTTTCACCTATCTCTTCACGTGCAGTTTCTTCTTCTTTCTTTAGACCAAGTGGGTAGAAAAAATACAGCCTTCAATATTGATTTCTACAACTACCGATTCTTAAGGAAATAGTATTATCTAAATCATCATTGCCTACGATTAAACTTGTATAAATTTTAAGCACATTTCAAGCTAAGTCACCAAGAATCTTTGGAGTACTGTCCTTCCGGGCAGCAGAAACTATTCTTTCAACTGAAAATCTAACATTCAGTTTCCACACTCTAGTCAACTTAACAACACTGAAGCAGGACCTTAAACTAGCAGATTACTCACGGTAGCCTAGACGCCACGCTTACCTCCTCAAAGTTTGCCAAATTTCCTGAAGCACAAAGAAGAAAGCAGAGACAGGGTCCCTAATTCCCACCTACATCTGCCACTCAGCTCCCAAGGTTTCAGGAAAGGAAAAGACCTTTTTATAAAAAGGATGGATGGCCCTGTGGCAAGGCTGGGAAGAGAAAGGTAATATTTTTAAGATTGTGGGAGGGTGTGGTATGTTTTTTTATACATATAAAGGGCAATAAGACAGATTTATTTAAAATGTTTAAAAATAATTAATCTAGTTATGAGTACAATCTAGGCCTTAGAGTCCATGGTGAAGGATCTATTTAAGGGTCAGATGAGACTTAAGGAAGAAGTTGAGAAAAAAAAATGAACAGGGCAGTTCCTCTTGTATTGTTAAAGAGGTGATTAGTTAGAAAAATCAGGCCTTCTCTTTGCATTGTGAGTCAAGAGACTGTTTTGCTGAATCAAGTTAAGAAAACTTGTCTGAAGCCACTTCACATCCTCCCCTTCAGTAGCCACACTCTAGTTTGCTCCTGGCGAGGAACAGAATAACTCCTGAGAATGTCTTACTGTGGCCTGTTCCCCTCTAAGTCTCCCTACTGCTGCTCTTCAGAGGAATACAATTACAGTATCCCCTTTCCTTCCTTCTTCATTTTCAAAAAAGACAAAAAGGTTTCCTTTAAGGGAGATGGTCCCAACTCACTAACCTCCTGGAAAAACCCAAGGAAAACCCACGTTTTGTTTGGTGAAGATGTACTGTGAAGAAGCTGCTTCTGTCACATATATATGGTGACTGGGCTCAATAAACTCATTAAATAAGCTCTCAAACCCCCTGGCTGTTTCCAGTTGTCCAGGGGAAGGGTAGGTATCTGGATGTTTGAAACTGTAATTTTTTTCTCCAAAACACATCTGATTACAAATTGACAGTCTGAACTGAAATCACATGAAGAGTGGAGTTGGGAAAAATTATATTCACCACAATCCATTTATTATAGTGTTATAAAAGGCTCAAACTTATTTTTGGGGTAAGGCAGGAAACAGTACTCTCCCATACTTGACCCAAGGCAGACTTGTGTATTATTTGTTTATAGATGCAGTTTTCTCTCTCATCTTCCTACTGCTGATTCCCTGAGAAGGTACCACTTTTAATCAGATCAACAAAAATCCAAACAAGTAGGGTTAGCTTAAATGGTGACATCATTTATAACTATTGCTACAATAAATATGCTTCATAATAATATTTAGCTTTAATCTATACAACCTAAGAGCTTTGGCAAGATTTTGTTTTATGTGGGTGGGGGCTGGGAAGAAATATTCTCTGAAAATCCCATGGAGTTTTGGAGAAATACTAATACCTAGATACTTGAGTATGAGACCGGACATGGTCTGTATTTCTGAAGTCTTTGCCTGCTTCACAGTGTGTGTGTGTGTCGGTGGGTGGGTGGGGGGTGCAGGCACTGGAACCCCAGAACCACAATATAACTAGACACAGCTGGATGTTTCATATTAAATCTAATCAACTTGACGTTTGCTGATTCAGAAGCTGTAAAACCACAGTTCCACCAATATACTCCTAGTCATAATAGTATGATTGCCAGGCTAGATCACGGGTCACCAGTTTGGCAAGACTGCTGCGGCTGGGAGCAAGGCAGAAGGGGGAGGGGCAGTTAAGAGGCACTCTGCTGTGAAACAAAAGGGCCTCAAAGTGGGAGGTGTTGGTGTCCATGACCTACCCATAGTTACTGCTAACTGAAGAACCTCAGAAAGCCCTTCCCTCAGGGTGCTGCAAATTCTGGAATAAAGGACACACCAGCACACAGAGTGTTCTGGGTTCCTCCTAAAGCTGCTATCAAATCAAATTCTAGCAGCTGGGGGAGGCTCTGGACAAAAAGTCTTTCGGCCACAAATTTGGCAGCTGGTGGTTTAAATTTTTTTTGTGCTGAGAAGCCTGCAAATACCACTGCAGCAAGCAGAACCCTCAGATAACACGCTGGGCCCTTCCTAAACCTTCAGCAAGCAGCAGTGCCCTTTGACTGGCCTTGGCTATGAACTGCCGAACGGAGGGAGGGAGAGAGGTACGACCCTGGGCACAAGTCCCAGGAGCTGACCACCGATGCTGCCGGGCCCCTGCCCGCTCCGGGCCTCGGCTGGACCATGCTACTCACACAGTTCACCCAACAGAAGTAAATGGACTTAAACTCTCCTCTGCACCGGCCTCCCGTTCCTGAGATCCGCGGGAACCCAATTTTGTTCCCCCTCCCCCTTCCTCATCCGGGAGCCAGCCCAACCACGCGGGGGCCGAGAAGCGAGAGGCGATCAAGTGGCCGGTGCAGGGTGGGCCGGAGGGTCGCTGCCCCTCCGCAGCGCCGCCGCGAAGAAGCGGCCAGACAACGAGACGCACGTGCAGGAACCGGTGCGGGGAGGAGACGGGCGACGAGCTGGGGGCCGAGCGGTGAGGAGGACCGAAGGGAGGAAAAAGAGAAGGCACCCCTGAGTTCGCGCGTAACCCGAGGCTAGGGCAGGGCGACGAGGTGGCCACTTACGAGTCTCCCAGATAGTCGTGGAAACGGATGCGGCCGATGGTAGTATTTGCCTCGAAGTTGGGAGCCTCGTCCCCGAGGAGGAGACCTCCGGGCATGGCGGCAGCAGTGACGCGGGGAGTAAGAGGAGGTGCAGCACCGACAGCCACTAGTCCGCTGGGTCTGGCGGTGTAGGTGCTGGGGGCGGAATAAATAGGGCTTCCAGGGGCGGGACCAAAGCCGAGTCCAGATAGGCGGGGTCGCGGCGGGAGCTGTGGGCGGGGCCAGATCTTTTGCAGGGTGGGCGGGGCCGCGTCTGGCGTCTGGCCTCTGGCAGCGGCGGCGACCCGGGCGAGAGTCTGGAAGCGGCGGGAATCCGAGGCAGGGCTCGGGGCGGACTGTCCTGGGCCCGGCCCAGCACCCCGCCAGGCCTCTGCCCTGCCGGGAGCCTGTGGACACTGTCGCGCCTTCCACGTGACGGGGGACTCAATGACGTTGCCCTTTGGAGGCTTGGAGGTGTGTTCTGGGCTTTGGAGGTAAAGGAAGAGGAACGCAATAGGAAGGGGCGCCGCTAGGCGGACAGCCGCCCTACGGAGCCGCCAGAATCCGCGGAGACCCTCCTGCCCACCTCCTCACGACCGACTGCGGGCCGAAGGGGTCCAGAGACCCCTGCACTCCCGGCTCTGTTAGCGTGAGCGTCTGGAATCCTGACCACCCCAGCCAGCCTAGCCATCCTGAATTCTGTTATCAGAGGATGTGGCAAGACGTAGGCATGGGGGCCACCTTACGTCAGAGGAAGTGGCTATCTTGTTGCGGCAAAAATTCCAGCAACCATGTCAGTACGTGCTTGGGGGAATGTGATGAAACTTAGTTTTAGTCCACTCCCAGAATTCATTAAGGACCATAAGATATTCAACACAATTATCCTGAAATTTAAGCACAAATATAGAAACCTACTGGAGAAGGCGATGACACCTCACTCCAGTACTCTTGCCTGGAAAATCCCATGGACGGAGGAGCCTGGTGGACTGCAGTCCATCAGGTCGCGAAGAGTCGGAGACGACTGAGCGACTTCATTTTCATTTTTCACTTTCATGCATTGGAGAAGGAAATGGCAACCCACTCCAGTGTTCTTGCCTGGAGAATCCCAGGGACGGGGGAGCCTGGTGGGCTGCCGTCTGTGGGGTCACAGAGTCGGACACGACTGAAGTAACTTAGTAGTAGTAGTATAAAAACCTACTTGTGATCTACAGTGTGCAAGTCAACATGGCCACCCAAAGAAATGGAAGTTTAGATTCATTTATTTAACTTTCTACCTGCCAAGCCCAAGTTAGGCAAGATGACTGTTCTCTTGGAGCTTTCATTATAGTGAGGAAGACATCACTATATATTCCTCATTAAACAGGAATACATTAGACAGCATGTGCTGGAGGCTAACAGGTGCTACTTGGACTGGATGGTCTGCTCAGGGAAAGCCTCCAGGATAGTGTCGATAAACTGTAAGTAGTTAACCTCTGCCATAGTGCGCTAAGGGATAAGACCCTCAACTTCCAGACCAGTAATACCAATTGTCAGGTGCATCTGTTTTCATAACTATCTTAGTAGTTTACATAGTAAGTGCTCTGGAAATGGTAGCTATTACTTGGATGATAGTAGTTTATGCAATAACCCTTGCTTTGCCAGCTGTGTTCTATGTGCTATGCTAGGCCTGGTGATACAGAAGAGAGAGTCTTTCCTCTTAGAAGGAAAGCAGATATACATACAGTTATAAACACAGTAAATGCTGATGGAGGGTTGGGGGAGGGCAGGATGCCAAATTGTTAAGAGTTAAAAGGTAGGAAGGAAAAAGTGAAGAGTTTGGCAGTGGCCGTTTGGAAGAACAACAGTACATTACGATTGTGAACTCCTAAAGGTTAGACCATATTTTATTGATAAATGTTTGTGACCTGTTAGACATAATGGGTGTGGAACTAGATTGCACAAAGTATTGGAGAACCATTTGGCCACCTTCCTGCAGCCACAACAGCAAAGTTTCTCGTCCATTTTCTGCTGGGAATGAAAGAGCAATGTATCTCTAGTTATAATAGTAGCTAGGCAAAAATTCTTACCCACTTTGGGCTTCTCTTGTGGCTCAGCTGGTAAGAGTCCGCCTGCAGTGCGGGAGACCTGGGTTGGGAAGATCCCCTGGAGAAGGGAAAGGCTATCCACTCCAGTATTCTGACCTGGAGAATTCCCTGGACTGTTTAGTCCATGGGGTTGCAAAGAGTCGGACATGACTGAGTGACTTTCACTTTCACTTTGGAGGAAATACTTAAAACTTTAAATTAATGTCAGAAAGGTGGGATGATGTTTTTAAAAGTAATTCTTATAAAGCTTTCTTGTTAAATTAGATTTTCTTTTCAGAAAAAAAATAGAGGGTTGGAGTACAGGAAACTCTTGATCAGGGCAGTACTATCAAGCTGCTGTGTGAGTGAGGCTGATAATCTCTCCACTGCTCTTCTTTATCATGTTTAATGTGGTTACTCCTTCCTGTCATGTCTGCTACAAGACAGCTACAATTTGGAAAGAAAGCAAAATAGGACATGTGGGAGTAAAAATGAAAAGACAACTGCTTATGAAATGCTAGAATGATGAATAGTTCTCAGAGGGACATTGGAGCAGTAAATTCTGACTTCTTTCCCCAAATACAACACTCTTCCTGAAAGTTTACTGTTTACAATGAAAGAGACTATTTAGTAAGTTTCAAAAATAATGATTCATTAATGGTTAAAGAATTAGATTTTAAAACATAATAGAACAAAGACCAAAAGTCAACTTGGAATTACTTAAAGGATGATGAATTAAGTTACCAATTTTCTTATCTGCTTTTAGTTAAGCATAAGAGACTTGATGCTATAATGGAAACAAATTAAGATTTTTAAAGAGTGAGCAGTGAATATCAAGTTGTGAAGCTTCATATCTACATATCTCTGTATATCTTCAGAGATTATCATAGTGAGGAGATGGGAAAAGTAGAGAGGGAGAGAAGAGAAAGCAGATAGCAGACAAGTAGTAAGACCTGAGAAAGGGAAGAAGAAAGAAAGAAAAAAGAGAGAAAAAGAAGCGTTTGGGGAAAGAAAACAATTTGAATGCCTGCCTTGCCCAGATTTCTCCTCAGCACTGTCAACCACATGGCCCTGCCACTCTGGCTTTTGGTGGTTGCCCAGGACTGGGTGCTTGACTCAAAGGCAATCAGCCTGCAGACTGGGTAATAGCCTGTGGGAGCCTGGTACAAAATGTTTTCTTACTGGTTCTTCTTTTGATGATTGGCATGCAAGACAACCAATTAAGTTAACAGTTCAAAGTAGTTCATGGGAAGGGTAGAAGCTGAAAGATGGTTAAGTAAGGTAGTAAGCAGAAGCCATGAGATGGCCCAGAGAAGAGTGGAAGTGGCAGGAGCTCTAGAAGCAGAGCAGCAGATGACTGATGCTGAACGGTGCAAGATAACCCACCTAGTCATTAAAGGATACTTTATACAGGATACCAATTAATAGCCTCCTAGCTTCCCAACTTAAATTCTTTGAGGCCTACTGCCAGGGTGAACTAAAGCTAGGTGGTGAGAGAAGTCCTCCTTGGTACAGGCAATCAAGCTATAAATTTTTTGAGAATTTAAAGATGATAATGATTATAATAATATCAGGCTGCTTGTTATTAGCACCAAGATCTGGCACTTCTAAGCAATGTTAGTGATAAAATACTTCTCTTAGAAAAATCTTAATGTTGGTCTAAATTGTAAACAATTGTTCCAGTCACTGGTGAGTATTAATAATGTAATATATACCTTAGCTCTAGGTTAACACATTTAAGTTATGTGTGTTCTGTGCTTAGTTGCTCAGTGGTGTCCAATTCTTTGTGACCCCATGGACTGTAGCTCACCAGGTTCCTCTGTCCATTCAATTCTCCAGACAAGTCTGTCGCCATGCCCTTCTCCAGAGGATCTTCCCAACCCAGGGATAAAACCTGGGTCTCCCACATTGCAGGCAGATTCTTTACCATCTGAGCCACCAGTGAAGCCCACATTTAACTTACTTATCCTTTATT
This sequence comes from Oreotragus oreotragus, assembly GCA_006410675.1. Lineage (NCBI taxonomy): Eukaryota > Metazoa > Chordata > Mammalia > Artiodactyla > Bovidae > Oreotragus > Oreotragus oreotragus. The sequence goes on along the minus strand of SJYX01012810.1, from coordinate 29,057 downwards.
TATTTTTTTTAAGAAAGTCTTCTACATAGAAGTTAATTTGGAGAATTCTCCACTCTCCAGTCAGCTCTCTATGTATCTGTAGACCTCATTTATTTCAATTATAAATTCATTATGGTTCAAGCTGTTTTCCAGCACTGTCTCTGTCTTTAACTCCTGAGGTAATAATTCTTTCATTTAAACAACAGATTTGAAGTAAGCAACAACAGCTCAATGATTATAAGTTAAAGTAACAGAACTCAAGTTATGTCATTGTGAGTGACCACTTGGAATTTTTGTGTATAAAATGTATAGGGTATCATGTCATCCGCAGACAGTGATGGTTTTACTTTTTCTTTTCCTACTTGGATTTCCTTTATTTGTTTTTATTCTCTGATTATTGTGATTAGGACGTTCAAGATTATGTTAAATAAAAAGGGTAAGAGTGGACATCATTGTCTTGTTCCTCATCTTAGAGGAATTGTTTTCAGCTTTTCACCATTAAGTATGATCTTTGCTCTGTGTTTGTCACGTATGGCCTTTATTATGTTGAGGTCTGTTCTGTCTGTGTTTCAGTTCAGTTCAGTTCAGTTCAGTCGCTCAGTCGTGTCCGACTCTTTGCGACCCCATGAATCGCAGCACGCCAGGCCTCCCTATCCATCACCATCTCCCGGAGTTCACTCAGACTCACGTCCATCGAGTCCGTGATGCCATCCAGCCATCTCATCCTCGGTCGTCCCCTTCTCCTCCTGCCCCCAATCCCTCCCAGCATCACAGTCTTTTCCAATGAGTCAACTCTTCGCATGAGGTGGCCAAAGTACTGGAGTTTCAGCTTTAG
>SJYX01012810.1:4388-24149 GCA_006410675.1 Oreotragus oreotragus | reverse complement strand
GGAATTCCATCACCTCCACTAGCTTTGTTCTTAGTGATGCTTTCTAAGGCCCACTTGACTTCACATTCCAAGATGTCTGGCTCTAGATTAGTGATCACATCCTCATGATTATCTGGGTCGTGAAGATCTTTTCTGTACAGTTCTTCTGTGTATTCTTGCCACCTCTTCTTAATATCTTCTGCTTCTGTTAGGTCCATACCATTTCTATCCTTTATCGAGCCCATCTTTGCATGAAATGTTCCCTTGGTATCTCCAATTCTCTTGAAGAGATCTCTAGTCTTTCCCATTCTGTTGTTTTCCTCTATCTCTTTGCATTGATTGCTGAAGAAGGCTTTCTTATCTCTTCTTGCTATTCTTTGGAACTCTGCATTCAGATGCTTATATCTTTTCTTTTCTCCTTTGCTTTTCGCCTCTCTTCTTTTCAGTGCTATTTGTAAGGCTTCTCCAGACAGCCATTTTGCTTTTTTGCATTTCTTTTCCATGGGGATGGTCTTGATCCCTGTCTCCTGTACAGTGTCACGAACCTCATTCCATAGTTCATCAGGAACTCTGTCTATCAGATCTAGGCCCTTAAATCTATTTCTCACTTCCACTGTATAATCATAAGGGATTTGATTTAGGTCATACCTGAATGGTCTAGCAGTTTTCCCTACTTTCTTCAATTTAAGTCTGAATTTGGCCTTTATTATGTTGAGATCTGTTCTGTCTGTGTTTGCTTTCTGAAAAATTTTTATCGTAAATCGGTGTTGAATTTTGTCAAAAGCTTTTCATGTGTCTATTGAGATGATCATATGGTTTTTATTCTTCAATTTGTTAATGTGGTATATCACATTGATTGATTGGTGGATTTTGAAAAATCCTTGTATTCCTGAGGTAAATCCTACGTGATCATAGTGTATGATCTTTTTAATGTAAAGAAATAAAATGTTAATAAATAAAATGAATCTAAATAGGAAAGAAATAAAACAGTTTCTATTTGCAGATGACATAAACTGTAAATAATAAGGAGAAGGAAATGGCAACCCACTCCAGTATTCTTGCCAAGAAAATCCTGTGGACAGAGGAGCCTGGTGGGCTGCTGTCTATGGGGTCACACAGAGTCGGACACGACTGAAGTGACTTAGCATTCATGCATGCATTGGAGAAGGAAATGGCAACCCACTCCAGTATTCTTGCCTGGAGAATCCAAGGGACAGACTAGCCTGGTGGGCTGCCTTCTATGGGGTCGCACAGAGTCAGACATGACTGAAGTGACTTAGCAGCAGTGGCAGCATTAAATAATAAAATCCTAATGATGCCACCAGAAAGCTATTAGAGCTAATCAATGAATTTGGTAAAACTGCATAGTTGCATCTCTATACACTAACAATGAAGTACAGAGAGAGGAATTAAGGAAACAATCCCATTTACTGTCACATATAAAAGGATAAAATACATAGAAATGAACCTAAGTAAGGAGGCAAAAGACCTGTACTCTGAAAACTAGAAGACACTGATGAAAGATATTGAAGACAACACAAACAGATGGACAGATATACCATATTCTTGGATTGGAAGAATCAATATTGTTAAAATAATACTACTCAAGCAATCTACAGATTCAATCTAATCCCTATAAAAATGGTAATGTCATTTTTCACAGAACTAGAACAAATAATTAAAATATTTTTGTATGGAAACACGACCCTAAATAGCCAAAACAATCTGGAGAAAGAACAGAGCTGGAGGAATCACATGTCCTAATTTTAGGCTATATTACAAAGCTATAGGGATCAAACAGTATGGTACTGGCACTGGAACAGGGTAGAGAGCCCAGAGATAAACTCATACACTTATGGTCAATTGATCTATGACAAAAGCAGTAAGAATATACAATGGGAAAACAATCTTTTCAATATGTGATGCAGGGAAAACTGAACAGCTACCTGTAAAAGAATGAAATTAGAACATTCTCTAATACTATATACAAAAATAAATTCAAAGTAGATTAAAGACCTAAGTGTAAGACTGAATACTATAAAACTCCTAGAAGAAAACATAGGCAGAACACTCTTTAACATGAATTGCAGCACTTTTTCTGGATCCATCTCCTGAAGTAAAGGAAATAAAAACAGCTGGGACCTAATTAAACTTAAAAGCGTTTGTACAGCAAAGGAAATTATCAGTAAAATGAAAAGACAGCCAACTGAATGAGAGAAAATATTTGCAAGTGATATGATCAATAAGGGATTAATATTTAGCATATATAAACAGATCATACAACTCATCTAAAAAAAAAAAAAAAAAAGAACCAAATAGACATTTTTTCCAAAGAGGAAATACAGATGGCCAACAGGAAAAAGTGTTCAGCATCACTAATCATCAGGGAAATGCAAATCAAAGCCACAATGAGATAACACCTGTGATTTTATTTAATCATGCATTTTAAACCTTTAACATTTTTGACAAACTTCCCAAAATCAAATTCTAAATGAAGTTTTTTGACCGTAAACTAACTTTGGAAGTTTATCACAGAGCCCCAGAATATATCAGGAGATTTCTTTTCTTATAAACAGAGATATTAAGTTAATTAGGCTTACTTGACATGTTAAATTACATGGGAAGTGTTGTCAAGTAAGACGTGATGTTTGACTTTTGGGGGTTATATTTGTGTATAAGTAATATGTATATAATTCATGTAAGTGTTACAGAAATTGCATGAGATTCTGAGAAATCTGGTATGTCCTGGTATAATGTTATCAGTTAAATTCCAGTTATCATCTTAAAACGTTGTATATCTCAGAAATAACCATTTTTTTCAATTGTATATAAATAGACTCTTATTAAGTCCTTAACTGTGGCTATTTTAAAATCTTTTGTTATTTACAGTTGTTGTTTTACTCTGATGCCTTCCTGAAAACTTGTAAGCAACTATGATTGAAAATTGCTTGTCCTCAAAGGTTAGTGGTAAGGACCTTGATGAATATTTTGGAATACACAATTCTGATAACTTTTAAGATCGTGCCATTGAACTGGATATAAATTTCCAGAACTCAAGTAGGGAAATTGATGGATTCTTAAAACTGCAAACCCAATATCAAACATCAGTTCAGTTCAGTTGCTCAGTCGTGTCCAACTCTTTGTGACCCCATGAATCACAACATGCCAGGCCTCTCTGTCCATCACCATCTCCTGGAGTTCACCCAAATTCATGTGCATCAAGTCGGTGATGCCATCCAGCCATCTCATCCTCTGTTGTCCCCTTTTCCTCCTGCCACCAGTCCCTCCCAACATCAGGGTCTTTTCCAATGAGTCAACTCCAAGTATTGGAGTTTCATCTTCTGCATCAGTCCTCCCAATGAACACCCAGGACTGATCTCCTTTAGAATGGACTGGTTGGATCTCCTTGCAGTCCAAGGGACTTTCAAGAGTCTTCTCCAGCACCACAATTCAAAAGCATCAATTCTTTCGTGCTCAGCTTTCTTCACAGTCCAACTCTCATATCCATACATGACCACTGGAAAAACCATAGCCTTGACTAGATGGACGTTTATTGGCAAAGTAACGTCTCTGCTTTTGAATATGCTATTTAGGTTGGTCATAACTTTTCTTCCAAGGAGTAAGCGTCTTCTAATTTCATGGCTGCAGTCATGATCTGCAGTGATTTTGGAGCCCCCCAAAATAAAGTCTGACACTGTTTCCACTGTTTCCCCATCTATTTTCCATGAAGTGATGGGACCAGATGCTATGATCTTTGTTTTATGAATGTTGAGCTTTAAGCCAACTTTTTNGAAAAACCATAGCCTTGACTAGACAGACCTTTGTTAACAAAGTAATGTCTCTGCTTTTTAATATGCTCTCTAGGTTGGTCATAACTTTCCTGCCAAGGAGTAAGTGTCTTTTCATTTTATGGCTGCAATCACCATCTGCAGTGATTTTGGAGCCCCAAAAAATAAAGTTAGCCATGGTTTCCACTGTTCCCCATCTATTTCCCATGAAGTGATGGGACCAGATGCCATATCGTAGTTTTCTGAATGTTGAGCTTTAAGCCAACTTTTTCACTCTCCTCTTTCACTTTCATCAAGAGGCTTTTTAGTTCTTTTTCACTTTCTGCCATAAGGGTGGTGTCATCTGCATATCTGAGGTTATTGATCTTTCTCCCAGCCATCTTGATTCCAGCTTGTGCTTCTTCCATTCCAGCGTTTCTCATGATGTACTCTGCATAGAAGTTAAATAAGCAGGGTGACAATATACAGCCTTGACGTACTCCTTTTCCTATTTGGAGCCAGTCTGTTGTTCCGTGTCCAGTTCTAACGGTCACTTCCTGACCTGCATACAGGTTTCTCAAGAGGCACTTATTCTAACTAAGACAGAAATCAAGCCTTAGATTCAAGAAGTTTAATGAACCTCAGAAAGATGTGCCAGGATGAGAACCTGGCGGTCGTATGCGGGGGCCAGTCATTTAATGCCCCCCCCACCCCATTATCTTCTTGGCCGTGACCTTGGGAGTATGAAGCCTGGGTGTGTGGCTTTGTGCCCATCGTCATCTTTCTGAGCTTCAGATAGGTCAGCCTTCTGTTCTCTTAATAACGAATATAAGACTAAGACAAAACGGTACTTGGAAATGTGTTGGAGAAATAAAAAGCACAAGTTCAAGGTTAGAGTAAAAAATAATATCATTAAGACCATCCCTCCAGAAACAAGTAGTGGGAATTATGGGCCTGCAACTCAGGCACACCTGGCTCTGCCACTTGCTCGGCGAGTCACTAGGACTCTCTGAGCCTCTGTCTTCTCATCTGTAAAATGGAGACCCAGCCCCCGCAGTGAGTGCAAAGATTAGATGAGATGGTGTAGACAACTGGATCTGATTCTGCCTGGCATACAGCAGGCCATGGGTATCCTCCAGTGTCTCCTGTTCACTGGGAAAACCCCGGGGCCTGGAGATAGGAAGGCTTGGAGCAGTTTTGCCAGGCCACCTGATGAAAAGAGGGCATCTTCGCAAGCTCCACCTCCTCACTCAGTCTATGCGGACTGCTATTTCCTGCCAAGGCTTAATTAAATCCTGGAGCAGTGAGCACACATAATTAATGGTGAGGCTCGTTAGGCGTGACTTTGGTTAATGTCTATGACTGTGGAAGATCCTAGTCATGGGCAATTAGTATTTATCATGTAATTAGAGAATGTTCAGTTGGCAGGAAGAGGGTGAGCAGCTTGTCGTCTGGGGCGGCAGATGGAGGCATGAGCCTCACCTGGGCATAGCAGGCCGGAAACGGGCCGGACCGGGGCAGGAGTCCTGGGAGAGGCTGTGGCCAAGCTGCTCTCTGTGCATGGAGGCCACACGGACAGTTCGAACCCTGAGCAGCTCTGCCTTCAGCTGGCAGCTTTCAGCTCAGAGTGTCAACAGTAGAAGCTGGATGGGATGCATATGAACTTTGAACTTTGAGTTACAATAAAGTGGAAAAAACGATATACTGTTTAAAATTTACATTGCATTTATTTACATTCTGAATAGGTAATACAGTCACACAACATTAAAATGTATGAAAAGACCAACTGCAGAAACCTTCTTCCCCAGCTCCTATCTGTCCAGTCTCTACCCATCCACACCAAGGATGACACTGGTTTCTGCTGATCCTAGGATTCTGATCCTGGGATTTCTTTTCCATTGTGATGCTTTGCACGTATAAGCGAATCCAAATACTTTCTTCCCACTTGAAAAAATGTTAGCATATGAATATATTGTTTTGACTCTTGCTTTTTTTTTTAACACTAAAACTTTTCTTTGGGTTAGTGAAACTGCTCTGCGTGACACTATAATGGTGGATAGGTGTCACTAGAAACACGTCCAAACCATGGAATGTCCAAACCATGGAACGTACAAGAGTGAACCCTAGTGTTAACTGTAGACTCTGGTAGATGATGATGTATCAGTGCAAGTTCATCAGCTGTAAAATATATACCGCTCTGTGTGGGTATTGACAGTGGAGGAGACTGTGGACTACGGGAAATATCTGTCCCTTTGGCTCAGTTTTGCTGTAAACCTAGAACTGCTCTAAAATATAGTCTATTACATTTTTTTAACTGCATTTTTTTTTTTTTTAAAAGCTGCATGGAATTCTACTGGGCATGCTGTATCAAAGGATTGGTTATTGTTTAATTGCTAAGTTGTATCCAACTCTCTGTGACCCCACGGACTGCAGCACACAAGGCTTCCATGTCCTTCACTATCTCCCAGAGTTTGCTCAAACCCATGTCCACTGAGTCAAGGATGTCATCCAACCCTCTCATCCTCTGTTGCTACCTTCTCCTCCTGCCTTCAATCTTTCCCAGCATCAAGGTCTTTTCTAATGAGTCAGCTCTTCACATCAGGTAGCCAAAGCACTGGGTCTTTGTGGTTTGGTCAGCATCAGTCCTTCCAATGAATGTTCAGGGTTGATTTCCTNTACCTTCTCCTCCTGCCTTCAATCTTTCCCAGCATCAAGGTCTTTTCTAATGAGTCAGCTCTTCACATCAGGTAGCCAAAGCACTGGGTCTTTGTGGTTTGGTCAGCATCAGTCCTTCCAATGAATGTTCAGGGTTGATTTCCTTTAGGATTGACAGGTTTGTTATCCAAGAGACTCTCAAGAGTCTTCTCCAGCACCACAGTTTTAAAGCATCAGTTCTTCGATGCTCAGCCTTCTTTATGCTCCAACTCTCACATCCATACATGACTACTGAAGAAACCATAGCTTTGACTATACAGACCTTTGTCAGCAAAGTGACATCTCTGCTTCTTAATATACTGTCTAGGTTTGTCACAGCTTTTCTTCCAAGGAGCAAGCGTCTTTTAAGTTCATGGTTGCAGTCACTACCCACAGTGATTTGCAGACTGCGACTGCAGTCATGAAAGCACCAAAGGATAGAGATGGGAAAATAGCGAGTTCTTGGTAAAATGTGCTGGATAGGCAAGTATCTCTTGAAGCAAGAGTTCAAAAAAAAGACATGAAATTTGGGAGCCACTGACCAGATTCCAGTTCTTAAAAAGAAATCTCAAAAACAAAACAAAACAAAAAAACCCCACAAAGCAACCCAGGAAAACACCAAGTGTTGGCAAGGATGTAGAGAAATCAGAACCTTTTGTGCACTGTTGGTAGGATTTAAAGTGGTCCTGTTGCTACTAAAATAGATGACTGTATGATCCAACAACCCCACTTCAGGTATATATTCAAAAGAATTGAAAGCAGAGACTTAGATATTGTTTGTGTGTTCATTGCTGAATGTTCCCAGCAGTATTATTCACAATAGCTAAGAAATGGAAGCAACCCCAGATGTCCATCAGTGCATGAATGGATAAGCAAAATGTGGTATAAAAATACAAGTAATATTATTCAGCCTTAAAACAGAAACTCTGACACGTGCCACAGTTTGGATGTATATTTAAATGAAACAAGCCAGTCACAAGAGATAAATACTGTATGATTTTACTTACATATGGTATCTTAAATCATCAAATTCTTAAAAACAGAAAGTAGAATGGTGGTTGCCAAGGGCTGGGGGAGGAGGGAGATGAGAGAGAAATGGTGAGTTGATGGTCAATGGATACAGATTGATTTTCAGGATGAAAAAGTTCTGGAGATCTATTTCACAACAATGTAAATATACTTAATACTACTGAATTGTACATTTAAAAACAGTTAAGATGGTAAAATTTACATTTTTTTACCACAATAAAATTGTATTAACATACACTTGAAACTAACACAGCATTGCAAATCAACTGTACTTCAATAACAAGTTAGTTTTGAAAAAACTTTTTAATGCATTAAAAAAAGAAAGAGAGAAGTGTCTGGGATATCTTTAAAACATGCACTCTCTCTAAATTAAGGCTTCCAGGTGGTGCTAGTGGGAAAGTATCTGCTGCCAATGCAGAAGACAAAAGAGATGCAGGTTCAATCCCTGAGTCAGGAAGATCCCCTGGAGAAGGGCATGGCAACCCACTCCAGCATTCTTCCCTGGAGAATCCCACTGACAGAGAAGCCTGGAGATCCATAGTCCATGGGTCGCAAATAGTCGGACATGACAGAGCAACTGAACACACACATCCCTCTCTAACTTAGCTGCTCCATTTCTTAGCAAGTGGGAGGAGGACCTATACAATTATTAAAGGGTCAACAGTTCAAGGAAGGCTATATTTGTATTAGCATAAAATTGAAAACAACTCCAATGTGAGAAATGAAGGCATAGTTAAGGAATGGTGACATTCCCAATCCATGGAAAAATACTGCAGACTTTTAAAACAATGCACAAAAAAAATGCTTGCAGAGAATTTGTGAACATGAACAAAGCAAAGTCACAACTAATTAAAAAAAGAGGAATCAAAATGTTATGTACCATGCTATGTCAAACCAAAAATGATGGTGGTGCAGTGGGGCAGAATGCCTGCCAATGCAAGAGACGCAGGTTTGATCCCTGGATCAGGAAGATTACCTGGAGGAGGAAATAGCAACCCACTTCAGTATTCTTGCCTGGAAAATCCCATGGACAGAGGAGCCTGGCGGACTACAACCCATGAGGTTGCAGAGTCGGACACGACCGGGTGACTGAGCACGCTTGCACACTCACAGTCACACACACACGCGCACACATGCACAAACACCGGAAATGATAGCAGAAGGCGCACAGTATAACCCCTGTCAGGGGTAACAGGGGAATGTTTTTCTTCCTTTTCTCTTAACTAACTCCCCATTTGTGGATAAACAAACTGCAGTACCTTCAGACGATGGAATGTTATTCATCACCAATAAGAAACGCCTCATTAGCCCCTCAGATGACAAGGGGGAGTCTGAAAGTCAGATGCTGAGTGAAAGGAGCCAGTCTGAAAAGGTCACAACCTTTTTACTTGTATGATTCCAACTACACGACATTCTGGAAAGGGCAAAAAATAATGGCGATAGTTAAAAAAAAAAAAAAGCAGCTGCCAGGGGTTAGGCAGGTGGGGGAGAAGAACTAGATGAGGGGCACGGGATATGTTTACGGCAGGGAAACGATTCTGTATAACCCTGTGATGGTGGCTCCACGTCATTATACATTTGTCCAAAACCCCAGAATGTGCAACACGGGTCAGCTCTGCGGGGAGGTGCTGTTAAACAGGTGCAAGAGTTTCAGTTCGGGAGATGGACAGGAGGGATGGTTGCACAAGAATGTGAAAGCACTTTATGTCATGGAACTGTGCACTTGAAAATAGTCAGAATGCTTAGGATTTCCCTGGTGGTCCAATGGTTAGGACTCTGAGGCTGCAGTGGGCACAGGTGCGATTCCCGCTCAGGAAACTGCGATCCCACATGCTGTGCAGTGCGGCCAAACTAAAAACTTTTTTAAAAGGAACAGTAAATTCTATGTTTTGTGTATTTTACCACAACTAAAAAAAACCGTGAATGCTGCAAACTACGGACTTTAGGAATAGTAACTCACTGATTTTAACTCATGTGTCACACGAAGTCAAGGGGTGTGTATGGGAGCCTGTGGGGTCCGGAGTCAGGGGCTTAACAGGAACTCTCTGTACTTTCTGCTCAATTTTTCTATAAACTGAAAATTGCTTAAAAAAAACTTTTCATTAAAAAAAAAAAAATCCTCACTTTGCTTTAGCCTGGATTTTGTCAACAGCCATCTCGCAGGCTGTGTGTCTTCCCAGTGGGTCTGGACAGGCTCGTGCCGGGAAAACAGGGTCAGCAATGAATCACTCCTTGGGTCGGAGAGGCAACTAGTCTCAGCCTGGCCTTGAGAGCAGACATTTGTCATCCTGGTGGGACGCTGCTATCTCCAGGGACACTCAAGGGATGGGGGACATTTGCGAGCCTCACCCGCCCTGGGGAGGTCAGCGCTCAGACAGTGTCTGATCTGAGCTGGCGGGGTGGGGGCATGTTCCCGGATATCGGGCCCAGGGGTGGAGGGACAGAGATCATGAACCCACCACTCCCCTCACCGAGGTTCCATTTCCAGCCTCCAGACCTCCAACACTTCATCTGCAAACGGGACAATAACTGTCTTTTGCTCTCTCCCTTGCGAAATCTCCCACAGTCTGTGGGGTGCTTGGAGGGGTCCAGCCCTGTGCTGGATGCTGCATACGTCCTTCCCCTGCTCCACAGGGGAGAAGGCAGGGGCCACAGAGAGGACTAACACTCTGCTTCAGGGCACAACTCCCTCCTGATTCGGTGATACTAGGCATGGAAGCACTGATGCACTCTGAGGACTGGCTGGAGTGATTTCCAGAGGTTTAAGGTCACCTTGAACCTTCTTCCAGAAAGATCCTGTGTCCAACGGCACTGAGATTAAAGCTGCTTTTTTTTTCCTGCTCTATGTTTATTATTTTAAAATAATTTACCATTGTTTAAGTAATTGCATTTATTGTTGTAAATAATTTACAAGAAAACGAATCAATGTTCTGGGTGGAACATTTAGACTATACAGACACAGAGGAGAGAAGAAAATTAACTGGAGTCACACCACCCAGAAATTCTGCTCTGTACGTTGTGAAGGACACCTTTTATGTTCCTTTACGTCATTTGGCTCTTTACTCATTAAATGAACTCTTATTACCATGTTCTGGTTGTCAGGTAGAGTCACGGGCTCTGGGAACACAATATAACAAATAAAACTGGAGGACTTCCCTGGTGGTCTAGTAGCTAAGAATGTACCTGCCAATCGGGGAAAGTGGGGTTCAACCCCTGGTCTGGGAGGATCCCACATGCCTTGGGGGCAACTAAGCCTGCAAGCTGCAACTACTGAAGCTTCACCTCGAGCCTACAGCCCGTGCTCCCCAACGAGGGAAGCCACGGAGCACAGAAGCCCTCGCATCACTGTTGCCGAGTGCAAGCTCACTTTGCTAGCCTCACGACAGGCCAATGAATCCGAGAGACAAGGTGCCGAGCCAAGGAAGAGACTTTAATCGGGGAGCTGGCAGACTGAGAGGATGGCAGGCTAGCACCTCAAAATAACCATCTTATGGGGGTCTGGATGCCAGGTTCTTTTATAGAGCAGAGAGAAAGAGGCAGTGAGGAGCTAAAGTCAAAAGGCAGAACAGAGAGGGAGATGCGGTGGGGAATAAAGTGAAAGAGTCTTCAGTCTGGTGAAAAATCTCCAAGGGAATGTCCAGCCTTCAGAAGGGGTGTGTGAATCTCTTCTATTCACAGGTGGGCAGGGACAAGCCTCTCTCCATGAGCTGAACAAAGGCACTTTAGCTTACAGTCAAGCAGAGGGGCAGGGTCCCCCCAGCGAGCCACCGAGTCTGTTTATAATAACAAAAGCAAGTCAGAGAAACAGGTTCCAACATGGAGTCAGAATTGGCTTCCTCCCTGCAACACGAGGGCTAGAGAGTAGCCCGCCCCTTGCCCCGACTAGAAAAAGCCCCTGCTCAGCAACAAAGACCCAGGCAGCCGAAAATGAGCCGAAAAAGAAATTATAAAAAATAAAATAAACTTTGGTTCCTGACCTCAAGGAGATTTAAATGAAGATACACACCACACACACACACACACACCACACACACACACACACCACACACACACACATGCACACACACACCACACACACACTTGCACACACACATACCACACACACCACACACACACACATGCACACACACACCCAGTTTGGTTTGGCTTTGACTAGTTTTCTGCATAATGATCATCAAGAACAGGATGTCTTGGGACCTTTCTCCCTCCAGTTAATGTATTACGAAAATTATGAACACTTTCCCATGTGACTAAATATAGTTTCACAGAATCATCTAAATGGCTACACAGTGTTCCATCCTGCGAATATTACCATCATTAATTTCACCAATCTATTGTTGAACATTTAGTGCTTCAGTGAAAACCTGATCACCGCATCTTTGTGTACAGCCGTGGTTCTTTCTTTAAGCTAACTACATAGAAGAGAACTAACTAGCTCGGTAAAAGTCATGTCATTGTTTATTACCTAAGTCTCCTCCGGAACACAGAACTGCCTTCCCCTCTTTTGGTTGGACAAATCTCCTCCTGTAGCACTGAGCACCGTCAACTACTCTTTTTTTTTTTTTTTTCACTTTTCGATGTAATTTTAAATTTACAAAAAGACTGAAAGAATGGTGCAAAGAAATTCCCCCTTACCCGGATTTACCCCATTTGTTCATCTTCTCCCTTTCTTCTGAACAATTTGACAGTAGGTTGCAGGTATCATGACCATTTACCCCCATATAGTTCACTGTGTGTTTCCCGCAAACCTCCTACATAACCACTGGACAATGATAAAAATCAGTAATGTACCCTTGATACAATGCGGTGCTGTGCTTATTCACTCAGTCGTGTTCGACTCTTTGTGACCCCATGGACCATAGCCCGCCAGGCTCCTCTGTCCATGAGGATTCTCCAGGCAAGAACACTGCAGTGGGTTGCCACGCCCTCCTCCAGGGGTATCTCCCCAACTCAAAGACAGAACCCAGGTCTCCCACATTGCAGGCAGATTCTTTACCATCTGAGCCATTTCTAATCCATAATCCATATTCAAAATTTACCATTTATTCTAATAACGTCCCTCCCATCCAGGATCGATCCTAATGCAGGATTGATTACACATTCGGTTTAGTTGCGACATCTCTGGTCACCTGTTATCTGGAGCACCATACGTTTAAAGAAATCAGTCAGTTCATTCTTTTATTTACATAATCTTCTGGTTGCTGCAAGCGGGGCTACTTTTTGTGTGGTGCAAGGGCCTCTCACTGAGGCGGCGTCTCTTGTGGAGCACGGGCTCTGCAGCAGCGGCTCCCGGGCTTAGGTGCCCCGAGGCACAGTGGACCTTCCCAGGCCAGGGATCGAGCCCGTGTCCCCCACACCCGCAGGCAGATTCCTGCACCACCAGGGAAGCACACGTTACACATTTTTAGTTCTTTTGCCAACATGACAGGTCCAACTAGGCTCCAGCTGTAATTTTCACGAATTTTATTTCTGGTGATGCTGCAACTTCTGGTGTGAGTTGTCCCTTTGCCCTTTTCCTTTCATGCACTGCGTGGTGGTGTCTCTACACCTAGGGGTGTTTTCTCTCTCTCTCTCATGGATTTGAATGAATGCTTTAGGAATCAGACATGATCTTTCACAAGCAGCCCCTGGCCTGGAGAAAGGGTAGACCTGCCACCTCCGGCTCCTCCCAGCGCCCTATCCCTGGATTAGCCTTTGGCCAGGGTTTTGAAATAGTGCAGTTGTCTGATCGGAGCGAGGACACTCCATCCATCCTTCTAAACTCTGGGGAGGACGAATGTGATTCCTGTTTGGGTTTGACATTTCCTGTGGGATCTGACCCTCCGCCAGGCTGGGCTCTGTTTCTGAGAGGCCACCTGCTAAGCCTCATCTGCCCCCAGGGTTGCTAATGATCAATGGTTCCTGGAAACCCAGGCTGCTCTTTGTCCTTGGAGGAAGAACTGTGCGCAGTAGAAAGCCCCCCCGGGCGCGCAGCAGGGACTGGACCCTGACCAGCACAGGGCTGCCCCTGCCCAAGATGGACAAGTCCTTAACCCAGCTGAGCCCTTTCCTCTTCTGGGAAGAGCGTAAATGCCAAGGTTCATGGACTCTGAGACATCAGCCAGGGCACCGCTCCAGGGTACCTCAGCACTTACAAATGTTACTTTGTATGTGTGTGGTATGTGCACTGTGCTAAGTTGCTTCAGGTGTGTCAGATTCTGTGACCCCCTGGACTATAGCCCGCCAGGCTCCTCTGTCCGTGGGATTCTCCAGGCAAGAATACTAAAGTGAGTTGCCATGCCCTCCCTCAGGGGATCTTCCCAATCCAGGGATTGAATCCTAGTTTCTTATGTCTCCTGCATCGGCAGGTGGGTTCTTTATCACTAGTGCCACCTGGGAAGCCCTACTTTATATACAGATTTTATTAAATCAGTTATCTCTCTTTTGAGGAGTCATAAAAAATAAATAAAAGAAAAAGAAACTTCAGTATTCATGATCTGACTCTTCTGAACCACATGTCCCCCTTCTTTCATGCAGTGATTTTTTTAATAAGGGGAATTTTAAACACATAAAAGTTTAAGGAAATAGGATAATGAATCTCCAGGCAATTGTCGTCATCTCTGGTCTCACCCACAGCCCCCTCCTGGATTAGTACACAATTGAATTCAAGACATCATATAATTTTCTCTGTGAACAGTTCAGTTTTTGTCTGCAGAAGATAAGGCCCTTTTGTTTTCAATATCATCCTAATATCATATCATACTTAAAAAATAACAATGACTTCTTAATGCCTTGAATATATCAAGTCAGTGATAAATGTTATTTTTCTACAGTTGGTTTGTTCAAATCAGGACCCAAAAGAAGCTTACACATTCATGTATCTATTTTGTTGATCCATCTCTTAGAAGTCTCTCTGTTATCCCATCCTCAATTTCTCCCTTACATTTGTTTGTGCAAGAAACTAGGTCTCTGAGATTTTGCATTTTGGATTTTTCTAATTACATTTCACAGTGTCATTGAGCATCCCTCTCTCCCCTATATGTCCAGAAAATTGATAGTTAGAGGATTTTTTTTACACTCCAGAGAAAGACGGTCTCTCAGGTGCCTCTCTTGGTCAATGTGAATTTCTCTTAAAGGGGGTTTGGAAAGCATTAGAAATGACTAAAGATGTTGGAACGGTGGGGTGAAGACCCTACCAGGGATAAGCCATTTGAGGTGGGACAGGTTCCCCTCTGGCCTCACTGCTCCTCCCGGTGCCGACTTTCTGGAATCATTCAGGTGAGAAGGCCTCTCAGGTGCCTCTCTGATTGGCAGCGATGAGCTTGACCCCGGCTCCTCCAGCCTGAGACCTGAAGGCAGCTGATTCACCTGGTATGAGGTACTCCCAGCTCCCTGTGCAGCCACTGTCAGGAGTGGCGGCTGGGAAGCCTGCCTCTTTGCAGATGTCCCGGTGGTGGTTAGAGCCACCTGCCTCCTGGTAACGTTTACTGGAACATTTATTCCCAAGACCCAGTATTGCTTCTTCCTTAACTAACCCAAAGAGGGCACCAGCAGGTCATCTCGTGCCCAAGCCACAGCTCCTAGAAACAGTTCCAGAAGGTTCCAAAGCTTTCTTCCCTTTCCTTTTCTTTTCTTCTTTTTCCTTTTTCCCTTCCTTCTCACCTCCCACCTTCTTCCTATTCTGCTTTTTTCTCTCCTCTTTTAAAAAATTAATTTTTATTGGAGTACAGTTTATTTACAATGTGCTAGAGTCTGCTGCACAGCAAAGTGAATCAGTTATACACACGTATACATCATTTTACATTCTTTTCCCATATAGGCCATTACAGAGTATTGAGTAGAGGTCCCTGTACATTAAGCTCTCATTAGCTCTCTAGCCCCTATTTTATATATAACAGTATATATAAATTAATCCCAACCTCCCAGTTTATCACTCCCCCCATCCCCCTTTAATAATCCACTCAGTCATTCTTCAGTGCACTAGAGGGAGCTGCTATTTAACAAAACCTGCAGTGCAGGGGGATCGCGCGAAGCTGAGTTGCGTGAAGCAGAGCCTTAATACCCACAGAACACAGATAGGAGGCGGGATAAGTTCAAGTCCTGCTCTGTCATCGCGTGGAAGATCTCCTTTTCATCCTCCAACAGTCTTACATCCTGACTGCCACTTAGCCCCTGTGTGAACTTGGGCAAGTGGCCTGACCTCTCTGAGCTTTCCTCATGAGGACTGTGTGTTAGTCTCTCAGTCACGTAAAACTCTTGCAACCCCCTGGAAAGTAGCCCACCAGGCTCCTCTGTCCATGGGATTCTCCAGGCAAGAATACTGGAGTGGGCAGCCATGCCCTCCTCCAGGGGCATCTTCCCAACCCAGGGACTGAACCCAGTTCTTCTGCACTGCACGCAGATTCTTCACCATCTGAGCCGCCAGGGACGCCCCAGGAGTGCTGTGAGGCAGACAGCAGACCCCTACATCACAAGATTACATAAGGTGCCGCTCTGAGCACAGAGTCTGATGTATAGAAAATGCCCCACAGCTTTATAATTTATAAAGACGGAAACAGGCTCCGAAACTGTTTTCCCTCTCGGGTCTGAGTTTCTGGGAAACGCTAGTCTGTTCCTGCTTACAGCCTGTGAGCGTTCGTGGTTGGGGGTGGCGTTTCATTGTGGGTTGAAGCTGCATTTCCCCCGTAGAGCGACCTCTTCCTCCTGGGGTGACGCAGACCTAAGGGGCCCTGGGAGGCGGCGCTGACGCTCTGCTGGAGGCGGGGCTCTCTCAGGGCCTGCCCTCCTCGTGGCTCCACAGGCCACACGGGGTCCCGCGTCCCCCCGCAGCCCCTCTCCAGCCCTTTCAGCAGCAGAGGGAGGCCTTCTCCGTCGAGGCCCCACCCCGAGTGCCTGAAGGAACCTGGGGGTTTCCAGGCGAGCTTGGAGCAGCTGGGCAGGGGTCTTCACGGGCTCCTGCGGGTGGGGAGGAGGGCAGGAGTCGGGGCAACAAAAGTGACCGCAAGCAGGCCTGAGAGCCCAGCCCCGACTCGAATAAAGCGAGAGGAACCGGTCTGTGTGGCAGGACCCATGCTTCACTCGGGGTCACCGTAGTGGTTCTGATGTTCTCATTAGTGTGGGAGGCACGGGGCTCAGGAGGCCCTCGTCCCGCCTCCAGAGGAACCCTTCCCCCAGTCTCTGTTGGGCTGGGACCTTCCGAGCCCACGCCATAGGCGAGGTTTGAGGACGCTTGGAAGAAAGGGTCTTAACTCCAGCTTCTGGAGTCTCCTGTAAACCCAGAGCAGCCTGTCTGCAGGATTCCGGCTTCTCAGGTACTGCTGACTGATCAGCTGGGGCTGGACTTGGAGAGACCTCACCCTGCTTGAGGTGGGTAGCTGGGGAAGGCGGTTGGGGGGCAGGAAGGATGCACATCTTTATACAACAGGAATATCTTCTCCATTAGAAAAAGATGACAATGGAGGAGAGGTCATCCTCCCTTCTTCCTTCCAATGGAAGAAAGAGTGGCTGAGAATTTTCCATCAGAGAGGAAAGCTCTAACTCCTTAAGTTGAGGAAGCACCGTGAGTCTTGAGCAGGGTTAAAATAAATGATCCTACAACTAGAAACACTGCAGAGAAACTTCAGAATCCTAAAGGAGAAGAAAAGAGCTTAGAAGCTCAAAGAGAAAAGACAAACTGCTTACAAAGGAACAGCAGACTGTTAACCATAGCAACGGAATCTAGAAGATAATGAAACGCTATTTTAACAATAGTTTGAAGTGATGGGGGAAATACAAGCATCAATTTAAGAATGAGAGATACAGAGATTGAGAAAGCTGTAAGAAGGAATCTTGATCAAATCAGTTGAGAAACCTGGATACATTTAAACAAGTATTCACTGTAGGAGGCAACAATCACAAAAATGACTCGTTTGAGGAAGCTAAAAAATAGAAATATTGATCAATGAAGATACTTAAGACAACACGTAGGGCAGAATTGGAGGGAAAACGCTTGAAGGTCTTTTTATTATTTGGAATAAAAGATAAATTCTGGCTGACCTTAGACTTTATTAAATCAAGTGAGTTAAAGCCTTAAGAGTAACCACTAGGGAAGGAAAATAAGATGCATAACTTTGTACCGGTAGAAGAACAAAGGGGAAAAAGAAAGTTTGATCAATCCAATGAAAGACACAAAGGAAAGAAAAAAGATGAAATAGCCAGTAAATAGAACATTGGAAATAAAGGATTATATATAAATCTAAACCATCACTAGTCTCAATAAATGTAAATGAACTAAACTGCAGTTTAAAGGGTAAGGACTGCATTCCAGAAAAATCCACTTCCTGCTGATAACAAAAACTCAGTTCAGTTCAGTTCAGTTCAGTCGCTCAGTCGTGTCCGACTCTTTGCGACCCCATGAATCGCAGCACGCCAGGCCAACTCCTTTTAACCTCACAGACTCAGACCCTGACTCCAAGATACTTGTCGTTTGTCATGAACCATTTTTTCCTTTTCAACATTTAAAGTGCTTTTGTCATCTTCCAACAATAAGGTATGTTTAGATCATTTATACAGATGAGGAAATCAAGTCTGTGATAAACTACGTAACATCCCAGTCTCCTCAGCTAGAGTGTGATAGGATTTCAACCCAGGTCAAGAGGACTCCAAGCTTAAGGGCCCTTTAAAGCCCTAAATCTGCACTCCCTTCTTCTTTACCCTGTTCAAATGTCTCCCTCGGGTCCCTTACAGCTACAGACCATCCATCCGGGTCACCACAGCCACTGGCCTTAGTTTCCTGTACCAGAACAGCATCGTCTTTCTTCTTGTCCTTTTATATTTTCATACTAGGTAAGACTCATTTTTCTTTTCAACTTATTAAACCATATTTTTACATTTATTTTCCCATGTTAACTTTAAAATAATTATGGCACGATTCAAAGACACAGAACTTTACTGGTATTTCATTCAATTCATTCGGTACTCACATTTTAAAAATAATTTCCCTCGTTCAGTATTCTTAAATGACATTTATTCTCCACAGATTTTGCAATAACTTTCTAAGGAGTTCCCATCCCCACAGAGATTCACTGAACTTGGGTTTTCTACATAATTAAATTGTATGTTCTTCAGATAATGCTACTGTGTCTATTCCTTTCTGGGAATTATACCTCTTATTACTGTTTATGGTTTTTTTGCATTGGTCAGAACCTCCAAAACACTGTCAGATAATAATGGTGATTGCAGTAGACCCTGTTGAATCATTTACCCCAACCTCCACTCTCTCCTTCCTATTTAATTATAGAACCCTAACGTTTAGCTGAATACATTGCTTTGCAGCATTCCTTGCAGCTACATGGGACTGTGTGTCTAAATTCTGATCGATGAGATGCCAGCATAAGTGTTGTGTGTAACTTCTTCACAGTCCCCGTCTTCTGCTCCCTTCTATCTGCTCTTGACTGGAAGTGTTGATGTGATGGCTGGGTCTCTGGCTGCCATCTTGGGCCACTTGGCAGACAGAATAATGACCTTTAAAGATGTCCATGTCCTAATCCTTAGAACTTGTGAATTTGTGAGTTACATGGCAGAAAGAGTTTCGCTGGTATGACTAAGTTAAAGATCTTGAGATGGGAAGATTATTCTGGCTTATCAAGATGGATTTAATCAGAATCACCAGGGTCCTTATGAAGAAAAGAAGAAGGTAGGAGAGTCAGAACGAGAGAGAACAGTGTGAAGATGACAAGTTGGAATGATGCGACTATGATCCACATGCCTTTAGAAGCTGGAAGAGGCAAGGAAATGGGTTCTCACATAAAGGCTTCAGAGGGAATGTAGCCCTGCTGACACATTGATTTGTGCCCAGAGAGACCTGCTAGGACTTCCGACCTCCAGAATGATAAGGTCATAAATTTGTATTGATTTAACTCTCTGAGTTTGAGGCAATTTGTTAAAGCAGCAACAACAGACTCGTGCAGACCTAAGGCTGGAAGGCAAGCACCAAGATACTGGAAAATAGAGCAGAAATTTTGGTCCCTAATCCCAGGGGAGTTGCCCTGGATTTCCTACCTCCAGGCTTCTTTTGACTGACAAAAAAATTCTTTTCTTGTATAAAACATTATTTTTCAGGTCTTTGTTAATTCGCAAGCATAATACTTGATAGAGGGACAGAGAAGAGAGAAGAAGTCGCTCAGTCGTGTCCGACTCTTTGCGACCCCATGGACTGTATGTAGCCCACCAGGCTCCTTGGTCCGTGGGATTTTCCAGGTGTGAGTACTAGAGTGGGTTGCCATTTCCTTCTCCAGGGGGGTCTTCCCGACCCAGGGATCGAACCTGGGTCTCC
>SJYX01012809.1:0-15870 GCA_006410675.1 Oreotragus oreotragus | reverse complement strand
ATCAAGAGTACAGGTACCATAGTCTTAAAAAAGTAGCTCTACTGATGTTGGGTAACTGAGTCATGTTGTTGATTGTCAAAGTACAATGTCAAAGCAATGGTGTGGTGGAAACTTGAGTACTCAGAAGGAACAGAGACCCTCTGCAGCATGTTCCAACTGATTAGGAAAGATTGTTTTGCCCTTGGTGAGGCAAGGGATGGGGAAATGTCACCAAGGTACGATCTCTGTCTCATGCCCTGTAAAGTGTTGATGTGGCTTGTGCAGAGTCTCTCAAGCGTCCTTCAGTTAGCATCTGGATTTTAGAATCCAACAGCCAGAAATCATCTCACTCAAGGAGTATAACTGGAAGTAATTATAGAATGATGCCCCCAGACCCCAAAGTAGACAGAAATTGCTTGGGACTGATGCCCCATATTGGCCTAAGTGCAAGGGACCTCACTGACAGAGGGAGGAAATAGTGGAGGAGAGGCTGATATAAATAATGAACTGTGCTGCTGCTTCTTCACCTCCTGGTTCTGTGCCAGTCAAAAAACCTAGTGGTTGATATCATAAGCCTGTAAGGAGGCACTCAAAGAGAGGAACCTATAGCAGAGTTTTATGCTTCCAGTCCGACTATGACTCCACTTTCCTTAGGTTATGTGTCTTTGGGCAATTAACTTCTCTAGTTAAACCTTGGTTCTCACAGCTATACAGTCAATTCCAGTGTTTCTCAAGCTGTCTTTTCTGAAAGACCAGGTTTTTAAAAACATTTCCAGTCCATCTATAGACCTATACTTTTGTAATATACAATAAAAATGAATTTCTAGAAATACTTAAAATTTATTCTTAAATTCAAAAGACTAAAGTTACTCTATCAAATTGCTTTTAAGGTTTCTAAACATGTGGACTGACATCATTAACAACTTGTAGACAGAAGTTTGAGTGTCATTGGTACAGATATTAATGGTATTCACCTTATATGAGGGTGTTGTGAAGTTAAATGGAATAATACATATATTTGATAACCATTTTCATAATTTTTGTATTTCCTGTAGGTTTAGCCTTAGGAAAAAGCATTTTGCCACCAGTAAATTCCTACTTTTATTATCCCTTAACACATAAAGGGTGCTCTTCCCAGGTGACTCAGAGATAAATTTTCTGTCTGCCATTGTAGGAGACACGGGAAACATGGGTTTGATCTCTGGGTTGGCAAGATCCCCTGGAGGAAGAAATGGCAAGCAACTCCAGTATTCTTGCCTGGAAAACCCCATGGACAGAGGAATCTGGAGGGCTACAGTCCATGGGGTTTCAAAGAGTCAGACAGGACTGATCACACACATATGCATGTATTTCATAAAGGGTACATTAGAGGAGAGAGAAAGAATGGTTCAAATCAACCTCTTTGGAGAGACTGAGGAATGATAGGTCTCAGGAACAGTAGATGAAGGTTCAGGCTTTGGAAGTTGATCCATTCACCAAGTACAAGTCGTGGAACTGCTACTTTAAAAATAAGAACTGAAGACATCCCAAATAAGCCCTTAGTTTGTGTGAGAGACATATCTGCAGCATGATCAATCAGCATGATGCTCCAGTGATTAGCAGGGATTTCATTCCCTTTGCAAGAACTGCCAGGCAGGTGAGCAGCACAGGCTTTAGCACTTGGGTCTGGAGGAGCTGGGAGGCTTTAAGCAAATGCTGAGAATGTACTTGCTCCACTCATGACAAAGGTTGAAAGCTGGAATGAGCATAACAAAGGGTTATGAGTGTTCACCGAGTGCCTGAGGCTGGGAACGGATAACGAAGGGTTATACACCCGGCCTTGAGGCGGTCGAAGGCTTCCTTCTGACCACCTGTTTCTGGGAGCAAGGACTGTTGTTTCATAAGACTCCCTTTAGAGTTTCGCCAAAGCTATGTAATGACTTGGGCGGTGGGAACTGTATTTTATGCTTGAATGCTTTGATGTTTTATCGAGAAAGGCTACGTGCAAGTCTGCTTTATGCTTTGTTCCCTGAGACCATATATTTGTGAAATCTGGATAATAAAATTTGTCAGTCCATTAGAGGCTGTCCCTGAATGTCCTTTTCAGAGTGCGGCCCTCCGAGCCTTACACTTGGGTTTGGGAACACACAGACTCGGGTTTGAAAGTCTCCTGCTTATTGCTAGTGTGACCATAGATGATGTTATTTATGCTCTTCAAGCTCCCATTTCCTTCTGTATAAAGTGGGGACTGATAATAGTGCCTGCTTTTCTTAGTGCTGCCTAAAGGATTAAATGAAAATTCCTATTAGTACTCAATAATTTTTGAATGAATGATGATAGTTAATAAAGCCAGAGTGAGCATCTCAATTTTAGCCAAGCTCTGGTAGCACACGCCCAAGATTTTACTTGGAACGATGGACTGAAGGGGTCACTCTCTTGGACACAGTAGAAGAAAAGAACCCCAAATCCTGGTGTACCACTTTTAAAAGGTTTCTGACCCTTAAATTATGACTTTCCCTATCGCTATCTAACATGCTCTCTCCTTCCCTTCACCCCAGCTGTGAAAGAGATGGTTATAATATGGAAAAATGAATCGAAGTCTTGAATATATCATCCAAGGTGAGGAAAACTGCAGGGGTTGAACAGAAGTCTGGGGAAGCAGGAGTCCACCTTTTTTTCCTATCTTACACAATGTGCAAAGAATATCCATGATTAAAATTCTTAACACGATTTCAAAGCATCACCTTCCTAGGTAGATGACATGCAAAGGCAGACATCGAGATTGAGGAACCATCTGACTCAAGTGGCTCATTTGTAAGAGCTTGTGTAACACTCCATAATGAATTTGCTATTTACTGATAGAGCAGTGCATTCATTTGGCATTAATGGGCAGGGCCAATGTACAGTCATAGTTATTTTATTTAAATTCAAGCTTTGGTACCAGGTGACTAAATTGCTGCAAAAGGAAAGTGACATGTCAATTTCAAAGGTACTTATTGCCATACCATCTAGTAGCTGAAAAACAGAAAGAAGGTATGAAAAATAAGATGAAACTATAAATGCTGGCTAATGATGATAACTATGATGCTACTAATAACACTTTATTTGGAAGGCACAATTAGTGAAAGTAGATTTCCTGAAAAGGTATTGACCCACAAAGCGTGAACATAAGCTGCAACATGGGCCAGTGGTTCTCAAATACTTCTCCTAACTTTTACAATTATGGGGAAAAATTCATTAGGTGTAATTTTTAATTGAGCATCCATAGGCTTCAACTCTCACCCCACCTTCAATCCAAAACTCTTTAGTTGTTTTTGGAGTCTTCAGGCTAGATGGTGTCTCACATGTGCCCTAAAATGAGCCACCTGAGATGTTTTGGTCTCCTTGTAGAAGGACCTTGACAGTGACTCTGTCCTGGTGGCCTTTGTAAGAATGCTTCCTTCTAGTACAACCCCACTTTCTCTGGGAGGCTGTCTTGACCACGCAGGCTGTGGTCTGCAGCAGAGCAGAGATGATAGTTCTTCATCACATAGTCTTCTGTAAACATAGGTCTCCCATTTTCTTACAGTAACCTCTCTCTTATAGAAACTCAAAATCAGGCTAAGTTTCGTGTGTTTGAAGCAGGAAGGCAGGTGAAGATATAGACCATGCCATTTGCTGCATCAACTTCATCTGACTCCTCCTAGGAACTCTATGCAGTCCCTGGAAACCGTCCTTATGCACATGAAAATTGGCAGAATGCAGAAGATCATCCAGCTCTACTCACCAAATGCATCTGGATCTTGGCTCCAGTCCAGAGAAGGGCACCCTTAGATTAAAAAATTGATTAAGTCATATATATCATTTATACCTTCACATATATGGATTTCAAAGATATTTTTCTAGAAACATACTTGGATAGGAGAAGAGTTGGAGAATACTGGAAAAGATTGGAGTGAAGAGATAAAACATCAAGGATACTAAATCCAGCTTTGATGACATCACAGTCATACTTTCAGATGGCCCTGCTCACTCACCTTTAGCAAAATTTAAGACAAGTCAGAAATGAGGTGTTTTTGCTTATTTGGTGTAACTGTAGCTAAAGTAGACCAAATACTGAAAGGAAACTTAGGTTCAAGTGTTTTCATTTGAGTCAGCCACTGTGTGTTCTGCCTCGGTATATGGCATTTCTAATGTCGGGGCTGAATCAAGACCTCCTTTGAAAAATGAGATGGAAATCCTTAGACTGGTTATCCGTCATTCTATGATTATGAGCAGTGTCCTCCCAAAGAAAAGTCATACATTTCCACCTTTGATGCTGCAGTTCTTCTCTGAAGATAATGTTTCAGAGGAGAGCTGCAAAGGATTCTTATACTTTTGACTCTGAGGAGAATGCTGGTCATTTTCTGAAATCTGTTTCTCCAATGTCCAGGTCACTTCTGCTGTAGACTTGGGCTTTGGCAAAGGTGGTGAGGAGGAGGCATGTGGGGATCAAGAAGGATTTGTTCAAGCCTGGCCTGTGCCTCACTCAGAGTCTCTTGACCTAACTCTAGATCTTTTCCAATGGAGTGAATCCAGGGAGATTGTAGAGACAGTTTGAAGCACGAGAATAGACAAGGCCAGGTTTCCTCCCTTTGTCATCACCAAGGCCTTTTTAAAAATTGTTCTTTTTCCCCCTCAGGGACTTCAAACATTAGCAATTTTATTTACCAAATAGCATTTATCAAGTAATAATTGCTTTGTTTTCTTTGTTTATTAAAATAAGCTAGGGATAACTGCCAATCAGAGTTTTTGATTGACATATGATAACCAGTGTTATTGATTTGATACAATGCCATAAAAATTAAACGAAACAAAATTAAAGAAAGCCTAGTGTGTGTGTACTTATGTTTATTTGGAAATGGCAACCCACTCCAGTATTCTTGCCTGGAAAATCCCAGGGATGGGGGAGCCTGGTGGGCTGCCGTCTATGGGGTCACACAGAGTCGGACACGACTGAAATGACTTAGCAGCAGCAGTAGCAGCAGCAGCATATTTCCACTAGGTTTTCAAAATACTAAATTTAATTCACAGATGTCTATTATTGCTTTTACTCAAACTTTGAATAACACCAAAATTTAGGAGAGCAGGATGGAAACGTTTCCTGGGGTCTACAAAGTTTGATATATGGAGAGCCACATCACGCCTTTGGAGACTTTGGGGCTTTTGAAATACAGTCAGCATTTCAGGGTGAATGATAGGGGTATACCTACTCCTCAGATATATTCTGGTTCAAAAATTTTGTTCAAAGAGTGGTGGCTTTCTTCAAACTACCTGCAAGACTGGTTATTTAGCCCACTCTCTTTCTAACTATCCTGTTTCACTTGCGTTTTTCAGCCTTGACCCCACAGAGAGAATATTGCACTAACCTGGTTCTATTCAATGTCAGTGAGCTGTGTGGGCAAATTTAGCCTATGTAACAACTTCCACGAGTCCTTATTCATCAATTTTTTAGCAAAAGGAAATATACTATTGTAGTGAAATGTAGCGCTTAGTCACTCAGTCTTGTCCAACTCTTTGCAGCCAGGCTCCTCCATCTGTGGGAGTCTCCAGCAAGAATACTGGAGTGGGTAGCCATTCCCTTTCCAGGGGATCGTCCTGACCCAAGGATTGAACCCAGGTCTCCTGCATTGAAGCCGGATTCTTTACCATCTGAACTACCAGGGAAGCCCAGTGAAATACGGGGCATGAGGAAATATGTGGTGGGATTTGGGCGTCACTTCAGCCATTTTCATAGGCCCCTGGTTTAAGTTCTCACCTACACTTGCCAAACGGAAGAGTGAAAACAAAGTGAATGAGTTCAGCAGTTTGCCTCCATCATGGAGATGTCTATTAAGGCATTTGTACCTTATGAGCAGTTTTGAGGGTAACCACGTATTAGTATACACCTACAGAATCTTATGTCATCTTTGGATTGGTGACGAAAGCAGGACAGAAAATGGGAAAGTAAGTTAGATTATGATATTTTGGAGAGAAGAGTAGAATCTTGGATCCATTGAATTACTGACCTTTTGTGGTTATTAATAATTCAGGTAAGAGACTTCTTATATGAAAGGTTAACTTAAAATACATGTAACAGGCAAGGAAACATAGAAAACTTTCAGGAAGCGGTGGTGGCTCAACTGCCTATTTAAACCAAACATACATTTGATTGTTTTTAAATATTGATGCCTTTGCTGTTATTACAAAACACTGAGTAGGAGTTCACACAATGAGGGCGACATGTGAACGTGTCAAGTTAATGTCAAAACAACAGCCTTGAGCAGTATCGCAGTCTGACAGGTTTCAGAATGGAGTGACTGCTGACTGGACTGCTCTGAGGTTGAATTAGGTCTCTCCTCATAAGGACTTTGCTATTTTCTTGGGTGTCTGCACCCTGGAATCATGTCAGACTTCACTGATTACCTCCCTGTGCAGAGAGGGAGGGCATGAACTTTGCCAACAGGAGGGATGAATATGTATGGTGTTTTTCTTTGGATTAGGCTGACTGCGACCTCTGTTGAGAGCGATTGTATAACGGTATGCTTGACTTTCTTAGCACGAGGCCTGCCAAATAAAGCATTGGGGTTACATCTCTCATATAAGGACCATCAACCAGCCAAGGCTGTACTTCCTAGTGCCTGGAAAGTACTTCTTTCACTGTAGGGCCACTGAAAATGCTATTTCCTTTGCCTGGAATAGTTTTGACTTCCCCTTTACTCTGGTCATGTCTGACATTTACCCGTGATGTAAATCTTGGCCTAAATGTTGTTTCTTCAAGAGGCCCTCACTGATTTCCCAAACTACGTTAGGAGGACCCTTTAATACATGCCCTTCTGTGCTCAGTAGCTTAATTGTGTCTGATTCTTACAACCCCTTGGACTGTAGCCTTCCAGGCTCCTTTGTCCATGGGATTTCCCAGGCAAGATTACTGGAGTGGGTTGCCATTTCCTCCTCCAGGGGATCTTTCCAACCCAGGCATTGAATCCATGTCTTCTGCGTTATCAGGCAGAGTCTTTGCCACTGAGCCACCAGGGAAGCCCATACACCATTATATCACCCTTCTTCCCCCATTGTAGTAATCAGGATTTTCCAGAGAAATAAGAACAACGAGATCTGTGTGTGTGTGTGTGTGTGTGTGTGTGTGTGTGTGGAAAGAGAGAGAGGGAGAGATATCAATTGATTGGTTTTAAGAAGTTGGCTTACGTGCTTATGGAGGCTTAAAGAGTAGATAGCATATTAAAAAGCAGAAACATCACTTTGTCAACAAAGATCTGTGTATTCAAATCTATGGTTTTTCCTGTAGTCATGTACAGATGTGAGAGTTGTACTACAAAGAAGCTTATAAATTGGTGCTTTTGAATTGTGTTGCTGAAGAAGACTCCTGAGAGTCCATTGGACTGCAAGAAGAGCCAACCAGTCAATCCTAAAGGAAATCAACCCTGAATATTCACTGGAAGGACTGATGCTGAAACTGAAGTTCCAATACTTTGGCCACCTAATGCAAAGAGTCAACTCACTGGAAAAGACCTTGATGCTGGGAAAGACTGAGGGCAGGAGGAGAAGGGGGTGACAGAGGATGAGATGGTTGGACGGCATCATTGATACAGTGGACATGAGTCTGAGCAAGCTGCAGGAGATAGCGAAGGACAGGCTGCAATAACCTGATACAGGCACTGTCATGAGCATCCCAAACGAGGAGGTTGTAGTATTGACAGATTAAGAAACTTGTCCCCAAACAAATAGCTTATAAGTGACTAAGCCAGGATTTGGGTCTAGCTATTTGACTCCAAAATCCACATGCATAACCAGTATGTTCCACTGGCTCTGGTAACCCCATGGGATAATCTGTAAAAGAATCATGAGGTTGTATAGTTTTGAGGGTCCAGTTGAAGCTCAAGAGAATAGTGATAGCCTCAGTGGAGGTGGAAGCAAGGTCTCTGATATCTGATGACAGAGAATACTGGAAAATCTTTTCAGTGAGTAGAGGTCTTTAAAGTGGTGAGTGGCATGTGTGTGGTGTGGGAGAAGCGGTAAAGTCTATCCACACCTGTCAGGGTGTTTTAGTTAAATCACTTGCTGCTCTGCCTAATATGTGCTCTGACACTTTGAAGAATAGGGTACAGGCTTCTTGAAGGAGGCAGGGTGATGACAACTGAATTCCCATGTGACATGCATAAGGGATTCTCTGAGGCAGGGATAATACTGACAGCTTGGTTCATCTTGCTTTCTTCTGAAAATTTCTAAGCATGGTTCACACACACACACACACACAAATCTGTGCATTTATATTTTGATGTGGTTATCAAACAATCAGGTTGATAAGATTGGTGAGGAGAATAATGAGAAGAATAATAGGGAGTCACATATCAAAGAGAAGCCAGGACACCTGCTTGTTCAGGGATTGGCACCATCTCTCCCACAGTTGTCTGCCCTGTGATTCTCTTTCACTGTGGCTGGGCAGGAGGGACAGAGTCCACTCACCTGAGCTCTCAGAAGCAGGACCATTGCTTCAGTCCTCATGCCAAGAGGTCTGTCTGCCTTGTCTCCTCTTCTGCTCAGTCAGCTTGTAGGGAGAGGAGATCAGGCCTTGGAAGACTTGTTGTAGTTAAACAAGTCTCTGTTGTCATATCAGAGAAGATCAAATTTGTGGTCTCGTATCAATGTATGGAAGAAAAAAAGCACTCGGCTATTTATTATTTTTTTTAAACAGGGAAAAGAGCTAGATTGCTAACTAAATAAGTGTTACCAGATTTCCAATAGGTGATAATTGCAAAAAAAGTCTACATGGGCTATTATTTTGCACTAAAGAGTGAAAAAGCCATTGGAGTTTCAGAATGATAACCCTTTGTCTTCTAGTGTACAGAAGAGTCTTTCGCAATTCTGAAATGCCTGACCAAAATGACACTCACTTGGGTTGAACTAGGTTAGCCATCTAATTGTCCCCATGTTTATTCTGTTCATAGACAGTCATCACCTGAGCCTCTGGTACTACTCCTAACAGAAAGCAGTAGTTGAATTACCCAACAGCATCTGCTTTGATACAGTGATCAAGTGGATGCCTTACTCTATGGGGGTGTGTTCAGTATAATGCAACTGACTTTTACTGGACTCCAGATAGATAGATACAGGCACTGTCTTAGTCCTTGAATAAGATAGAGTCAGTTGTGCTTTTTGATCTCCCATCCTCTGTGTAGAAAGGAGACAAGTGCATAAGTAATTTTGGCATAATGCAGATTGAACTGTAACGTAGGTACATGCTGAGTGCAATGAAAATTATTTGTAGTGATAATATGGGGCTTCCCTGGTGACTCAGATGGTAAAGAATCTGCCTGCAATGCAGGAAACCCAGGTTCAATCCCTGAGTTGGGAAGATCCCCTAGATGAGGGAATGGCTACTTACTCTAGTATTCTTGCCTAGAGAATTCCATACTAGGAGCATTCATATCTTTAATAAACTTCTGTGATGATGGATCTATAAAATGGGAAAAGCCTGAGATAGATTTGACCTATAATAACTAGCATTTGAGCTATATCTTATCTAGAACATGGACCCACAATAATTTATCTAACATAATATTAGTCAACATTTTTGAGTGCTTATTATATGTCAGGCTCTGTCCTCCATGGTTTATATAGAATATTCTATTGAATTCCCATACTCTATGAGATAGAAACTGTTGTTTCCTCCATTTACAATTAAATAACATGCTGAGAGAGATTAAATCAGTCTCCATTGCCAGGTACTAGTAATGGTGAAGCTAGAGTCAGAAACTGGGTTTGACTTACTCTAAAATAACTCCATGTTGCTGTGTTTCATATCTGCATATATGAAATGAATGTACCAAGATACAATGATCTCTAGTGTATACTATTTTCTGTCTCAATAAGGTTCGTCATGGCCCCAAACTACTTCTCCTCAGGTTTCCTCATATCACAAAAGAAATAAATGGTCTTGAGTCAAAATTAAAAAAAAAATTTTTGGCAGTTTTGGTGCCAGGACTCCTTTTATGCTAGAAATGGCACTGTCAGATTCATGAACATGAGCTGGGTATGAGAGATTGTTATGGAGTCCAAGCTAATGCTGCTTGTCCAATGACGGGCCAATAAATTGAGAGATAGGTGTTGGAGCAAAGAATAGGGATTTTGTTCAGCAATCCAGCAAAAGAATATCCTGAAGATCCATCTTACCTGAGTTAGAATTCTGGATTCTTTTATCCTAAAAGGACAGCAGATGTGGCTGATTGTTGCAAACTTCTTCCATGCTGGAATCTTTTGTTCTTATAGTGTCCGTATAGGTGTGGTCACAATGTTCCTATAAACCTCCAGCAAGTTAGTTGCCATTTTTTTGTTGTGAAACTTTTTATCTCTATATGAATGGGAAAGTGTTATACCCTTAAAAGTTAGAGCCTTGAAAATGGACTATCATATATATTAATATTTCAGGTTAGAGGCACTATTCTTTTACAAATGTGTAAAATTAGTATGACTAAGCACAGGCATTAGAGGAGAAGGGTTAGAGCTGAGGGAATAGATCCAATATAGAGTCAGGTTTGTTCTTGTTCTTCTCTGTTACAATACTAGTTTCGGTCTTTTTTTTTTTTTTTAATAGCTTATTCTTGCAGAACATCAGAATTCTGGAAGAAGTAGGACAAACAATATGGTAGCTACTAACAAAAGGAAAGTTTCTTAACTTCCTTCAATTAATAAAATACAGATATATTTTACTTAAAACCAATAAAAAGTCATTTAAAAATGTACTTCTGAACATGAAGACACGGAAGGATGTCCTTTGGAAAAGTGTGCAGTATGAGATCTGGACTGACTGACCACTGTCACTGATGAAACTGATTTAGTTGTGTCCGATGCTGTCTCCGAGAAGGCAATGGCACCCCACTCCAGTACTCTTGCCTGGAAAATCCCATGGACGGAGGAGCCTGATGGGNGTCCTTTGGAAAAGTGTGCAGTATGAGATCTGGACTGACTGACCACTGTCACTGATGAAACTGATTTAGTTGTGTCCGATGCTGTCTCCGAGAAGGCAATGGCACCCCACTCCAGTACTCTTGCCTGGAAAATCCCATGGACGGAGGAGCCTGATGGGCTGCAGTCCATGGGGTCGCAAAGATTTGGACATGACTGAGCGACTTCGCTTTCACTTTTCACTTTCATGCATTGGAGAAGGAAATGGCAACCCACTCCAGTGTTCTTGCCTGGAGAATCCCAGGGACAGGGGAGCCTGGTGGGCTGCCGTTGATGGGGTCGCACAGAGTCAGACATGACTGAAGCAACTTAGCAGCAGAAGCAGCAGCTGCAATGCTGTCTGAGGTTGCAGCGAGAGGCTTCTCACTGGCCCAAGTGAAAATTGTGAGGCAAAATAGTTGCTTAACCTTTTCATCATAAAAGTAGCCTCTGGTCTGCCTGAAAGTCTGTAGGCCAGGATTTGGGTTTTAGTTTGCTGCTCAATTACATTTGTCAGTTTCTCTCCGTGTCTTCTTCAGTCAAGTGGATGTGAGGGCTCTCTAACTGTGACTTTGGAAATCATGTTTTATTCAGTTTAGGTCTTTCAATGCTTCATGTGCATCTGCCACTGAGAAGGAGAGCATCCTGTGGCCAAAACTCAGCTGTGAAATGGGACCAACAGTACCTATCCATCTACCATCTTGTTGGAAGTTTTCAACTAGATAATGGATATGAAAGCTCTTTAGCTCAGAGTGCACCTAGCATGGGGCTAGGCACATTGCCTCTACTAATTTATACAGCATCTTCACAGATTTATGTTGTTCTGTCTTCATAACATCATCT
This sequence comes from Oreotragus oreotragus, assembly GCA_006410675.1. Taxonomy (NCBI): domain Eukaryota; kingdom Metazoa; phylum Chordata; class Mammalia; order Artiodactyla; family Bovidae; genus Oreotragus; species Oreotragus oreotragus. The sequence goes on along the minus strand of SJYX01012809.1, from coordinate 4,110 downwards.
GCAGTGGGAAAAGAGGTAGCATCAGATCTGTTTTACAGATGAAGAAGCAGGTCCAGAGTGATTGTGACTTATTGGTAATCAAGAGTGAATTAGCAGAATCAGGACTGGATCACAACTCTGCTGCTGGGCACTGTCCCCTTTAAATATGACATATTGTTTTACTTTGAATCACAGAATAATGGAGAACAAGGAAATTGAGTCTTTTAAAGTAGTTTTTAAAATGTTCTAAAAGACAAAAAACTTTTCCCCCCATTTAAAGCAGATTTTTTGGAGACTCATATGTATTAGGGTAAACAGATCTGTTTGAGAGATAATTCCTCATGGTATTTTATTTTTTTGGTGGGAAGTTGAATTTTTTTCTCTGCAGTAGGAAAATATTACTGTTTTAAGTGAGGTTTGGGAATGTGAAAACAGGCTCTCAGATGAAAATTGTATGGGGCACTTAGCATTCTGAAAAATATTTGAGTCATTATGTTGCAGTTCTAAAATTGAATTAATGCTATATTTAATAAGACACAACAGGCCATGAATTATTACACATTAATTCATACCCAGTGTGTTGCTAGGCACATGGCTGAAAGCTGAGTGCAGTCAATGCAACTAAACATAAATACATCCTAATTCACACACAGAAAGTCCCACTGTAATTATAAATGCTATTAGAAAGCATTATTAAAAATATTTAGATATATTAAGTTTTATACCTACATGATTCATTATATGTGGTGTTCTCATAAAATCAGCAGCTCTCTCTCCTTTTTCATTCCCATAATTTCAGGATTTTCATCTTGAATACTAGATCTCTACTTGGCTCATCAATAGACTCCCTAAGGCTAGAAATCTTATTCTGTAGTTTTCAGTTGGAAAGAAACAGATCTTTCTCTTAAGCAAGAAGTGTCATGCCAAAGTGTGTGGAGCAATGTTTTAAGTAAAGGGGAGTAAAAAAGGGTTAGAAATTATATTGCAGTTTCACTGGAGACAAAACGATGGTCAGGCTGGTGGGTGCAAGTGGATTTTTCCCAGGAGGATGCTGTGGGGCACTGAGGAAGGAGAAACAGAAAGAAGCCCTGATGCTAATTCCAGATATCACCAGGAGGGTGGGTGAGAGTAAGTTAAAGGCATGACTGCTTTTATTTTTAATTTCATGAAGAACTATGGTTTGTGTTAGGAAGATTGCATTTAATGTTGGTAATTGTTGATGAGATATTAAAAGCCAACTCACTCACAAATACATGTATAGTGCTTCCTCAGGAACTACATAGGCATCAATCTCCAGTGACCCAGAAGTGTAATGGAGACCAGTGGAACTCTAGGACACAGAGCTCTGGGTCCTCACTCTCAGGCCTAAACATGATGACAGTAAAGTTGCCGTGATATGTGCAATAAAACTTTAGTTTACATAATATATTAAAATTGTAATATTTATGAAAGAATAAACAGTTGACTGGTTCATAAGATATGCACCCCACCCCAGTACTCTTGCCTGGAAAATCCAATGGATGGAGTAGCCTGGTGGGCTGCAGTCCATGGGGTCGCTAACAGTCAGACAGACTGAGCGACTTCACTTTCACTTTTCTCTTTCATGCATTGGAGAAGGAAATGGCAACCCACTCCAGTGTTCTTGCCTGGAGAATCCCAGGGACGGGGGAGCCTGGTGGGCTGCTGTCTATGGGGTCACACAGAGTCGGACATGACTGAAGTGACTTAGCAGCAGCAGCATTGATACTTGTGGAGCATAACATTTTACTTCATTAAAATGAATAAGTGGAGAAAAATTGACCTTTTACCTCCAATCATTAGAAAAATAAGATTTTTCTTTTAATAATTATAAAAGTAATCTTAGCCTCTATTTTTTTTTTCTGAAAATCTATTCCTGTGCTACAATATTAAATTGTAATTCTATTGTCTATATTATTAAAGTATGTTATGAAGTTTATAGGGGCTTCTCAGGTGTTGCTAGTGTTAAAGAACCTGCCTGCCAATGCAGGAGAGGCAATAGACGTGGGTTTGATCCCTGGGTGGGGAAGAGCCACTGAGGAGGAAATGGTAACTCGCTGTAGTATTCTTGCCTGGAAAATTCCATGGACAGAGGAACCTGGCGGGCTACAGTCCAAGAGGTCGCAAAGAATCGGACACGACAGAAGCGATTTTGCACGCACCCGCGTGCAAGTCTAGCTATTATATTAATACTTTGTCTTATAAACTTCATGCATATGTGAGTGCTAAGTTGCTTCTATTGTGTCCAACTCTTCGCAACCCTGTACTGTAGCCTGCCAGGCTCCTCTGTCCAAAGGATTCTCCAGGCAGGAATGCTGGAGTGGGTTACCATGACTTCCTCCAGGAGATCTTCCTGACCAGGAGATCGAACTTGTGTCTCCTCTGTCTCCTGCATTGGCAGTTTTTTTTGTTGTTGTTGTTGTTTTTTTACCACTAGCACTGCCTAGGAAACCCAATAGTTAGATTTACATACTATTAAAAGCCAAACCAGGAGGGCTATCGCTAAAATTAATGAACTGAGTTTATGTTTCTATTATCAAGACTAATTGTAAGAACTTCCACCTTGATTAGAGTCCATAGTAAATAAAAATATGCTCAAAATTTTTGAGAGCGTTTGAATTGCTCAAGTATCATAGGACATTAGACTTGACCAAGACATTCATCTGTTCAGACTAAGGTTGAAAAAATGAACTTCATTAAACAATAAACCAAAATACAAATTAAAGATCTCTATTGTCTCTGTCATACATTTGCTGGTTGTGATTTTCTTGCACATATTGTATTGAATATACAGCCATCTTCAGCCATCTTAAACATGTGATAAACTAGTTAAGGTCCCTCAGTAAACTACAAGTAAAACCACTGCACTTAACAACGTTGCTAGTTCTGTTCTCAACCCAGTGCAGTAGCTCTCCAACTTCCATAGAGTGTCAATATCACTTGGTCAGTTGGTTAAAACCCAGATTGCTGTACCCTAACCCCAGAGGTTCTGATTTAATAGGTCTAGTTGGGGCTCAATAATTTGCTGTTTCCAATAAGTTTCCAGGTTTGTCAAACTGTTACTGTTGCAGCTTTGAAACCATACTTTGAGAACTTCTGTTGGTGGTTTTCACACTTTGAGACCCACTGATGGTGGTTGTTTTTTTTTTTTAAATATAATTACTGTTTTCTTTGATGTTATTAGCACACAAGTTGGTGTTTGTGGAGCCTGGCAGAGATAAATTGAGTTGGTGATTTATTTTCTTGATGATCAGTGCTGTAAGTTAATAAATCTAGATTGAAAGAAGAACATTCAACATAGGATTCCTTCTAAGCTCTTTATGGGCATTAGTAGGTCAAAGGCTTTCAATCACAGAAGGTATATGCATATTCCTGGTGTATGAGTTTGTTGTTGTTTTTTACTGTCCTGCAAATGGCAGAACTAACTAGGAAAAAAATGCCTATTAAATCCACATGTGGCTGAACCATGGTACCAATTGAACTCTTGTTTTCTACTATGTAAGGAAATATGTTCTCAAGTTAATAATGATTAACATTATGACAGCTTAAAATGTCCAAAGTGCTTTAACATGTATTACCTTATGGTGATTGCAGCCATGAAATTAAAAGACGCTTGCTTACTCCTTGGAAGGAAAGTTATGACCAATCTAGATAGCCTATTAAAAAGCAGAGACATTACTTTGCCAACAAAGGTCCATCTAGTCAAGGCTATGGTTTTTCCAGTGGTCATGTATGGATGTGAGAGTTGGACTATAAAGAAAGCTGAGCGCCGAATAATGGATGCTTTTGAGCTGTGGTGTTGGAGAAGACTCTTGAAAGTCCCTTGGACTGCAAGGAGATCCAACCAGTCCATCCTAAAGGAGATCAGTCCTGGGTGTTCATTGGAATCACTGATGTTGAAGCTGAAACTCCAATATTTTGGCCACCTGATGTGAAGAGCTGACTCATTGGAAAAGACCCTGATGCTGGGAAAGATTGAGGGCAGGAGGAGAAAGAGAATGACAGAGGATGAGATGGTTGGATGGCATCACTGATTCAATGGACATGTGTTTGGGTAGACTCCAGGAATTGGTGATGGACAGGGAGGCCTGGCATGCTGTGGTTCATGGGGTC
>SJYX01012808.1:19216-63059 GCA_006410675.1 Oreotragus oreotragus | reverse complement strand
TGATGGGACCAGATGCCATGATCATTGTTTTCTGAAAGTTGAGCTTTAAGCCAACTTTTTCACTCTCCTACCGAGTCAGAAAACTGGAAACTTTATAATGCCAATCCCTTTGATGGTAATTTCTATTCACTAATACTCAATGTAATGATGTTTAATAAAAGAATAATACAATGAGAACATTAGATCCATTTTTTAACATTTAGATGAAAGTAACTAAAAAGTAAAATTACAAATTTATAAATCAATGACTTTGTGTAGAAAAATTTCCTTGTTAAAAAATAGAGAAATTTTAAATACTGCTTAAAATATCTGAGAAAAGTTATGCTTTAAAATAATGTTGTAACCTGGTGCTTGGCAGTTAAAGATATCTGGAGCAAAAAAGCATTTTCCTGTTTCTTCAGCAATCAAGGCATAGTCCACCTGGGTGAGATCGCTTATAGCTGGCAAAAACAAGTTCCAGAGGCCTTCTGCTTTGGCCATTTCCTGTCAAGATGATGAATATGCCAGAGTGACCATAATTTATCACAACCTAATGTAGTTTACTTTGAAAAGATATTGGTATTTATGCCTTTCAAACTTATGAAATTATTTCATCATATCCTACAATGTACAGTCATTAATTCATTATAAATCAACATTTTCTCAATGGTTAAATGACTTTTCCACAAAGCTTCCTTATATTTGGCTGAAAAACTAAATTTAGTTACTTGAGTGCTTCTTATTGAATCATAGCTATTATAACATCTCTTCCATTTGAGTATAATTATGCCAAATATACTATTTTGTGCACTTCAATTTCTAACATGTGTTAACATTTGAAAACATGAAATTTGGATTAAGCCTATGTGGGACAAATACTCTGCCTCAACTTCAGTCTCAAGTGAGAGTGTTGATTGCATTTTTAATTTGAATAGCTATAAGAAGCTGTCTTCATTACATATCACACACAACACACCATGTAAAACTAATTTGTGTATTACAGATTCTATTTTTAAATTTCTTTTTAAAAAGTATGCTTGAATAACTATCCTCTACATATATAACAAAAGTTATAATTGATATAATTTTCCTCTACATATATAACAAGAGAAGCGACAACAAACTAAAGTTCTCAAAAAAAAACCTGCATATAAATTGTCCAGTTTTAAGGTTCTCTTATTTTTCTTACCTTGAGTTTATCAATTACTAAAGGTTTTTTCCACTTGTCCACTGAATTTTTGTTTTGAACATAGAACTCAATTACCTCCTAAAAGTATAAAAGGATAAAAAGGTTCATTAGTTAGAGTTAATAAAAGTAATGCCATAAGCTGCTAATATACAAAGTAAATAAACATACTTAAGTGAAAAACTCTTTCAGCTGCTATTGAATCAGTAAAATTTATTTCTAAAATCAGACACAGAATTATAAAAAATTTTACAGGTGTTTTTTTGTTTTTGCATATCAGGCATCCTAGCTTTGGTAGAGAGAAGCAGTGATCTCTGATCCCTCCTTGTCCTATTTGTGACATTTGGTTTTGCTTTCTGACTTCTGCCTATGTGGTGCATTGGAAACTAAGGCCCAAGCTAAGACATAAAATTATATGTGTAATATATAATCATATGTAATAGTTATAATAAATAATACAATATTTTATTCCTCACAAAATTATGCTGCCTTGGTATTAGAGAATTAACTTTCAAAATCCTACACCAAGATTCGAATGTTCCATTTTCAGTAAGATGGCATACTGGATGGTCATAGAATCCTCTCCCAGGGTAACACAACTAAAAATGCTGGGTAAAATATTTAAAATAATTTTAAAAATACATGTAATACTACATAACTGTGCTGAAAGGAAAATAAGGAAACTTCTCAGAGGCCAGGAATAAAAATGTCTGACTTTAGGTGTGAGTGAGCACTGGAACCAAGTTTGTCTGGAGGGTGTAGGCTGATTTATATTAGCCTAGATCCTAGTTTCCAATGAGCCACATAGGCAGGCAAAACCAAATGTCAGAAACAGGGCAAGAGGAGGATCAGAGACCACCGCTTCCCTGCATCAAAGCCAGGATGCCTGATCTGCAAAACCTAAGTGGAAAAAAGTAGAAAATAAAAACAAAAAGCTGAATAAGATCATTCAGAGGATGGAACAGAAAAAAGAAACATTTCTAACCTGAAGCCTGTCTTCAATCAAGTTTTAGATCTGAATTCACAGACCTATGTGGCCCTAAAGATTCAAGTCAAAAATTAAGTTTACAGTGTTCCTGGTGGCAGTGCCTAAAAGTACTGCAGAAGCAAAAGCAAATTCACTCTGGAGGAAAAGTTCTTTTTAAAAAAAATCTTGACTAATCCCTGCAGATAAAATTCCATTCTAAAGAATGTGATTCCAGAATGAAAAAAACTAAACACTCAAGGTAACAAGCCACTATTAGCAAGAATTAGCAAAAACAAAAGTTCAACAAAATAGAATCATACCCCCAAAGGCCACAGATAAAATAATGATTAAATACAGAATAAAAAGTCTTTGTGTCCAATAGATTCCAAGAATAAAAGAAGGAATTAAGAGGCTGATAAAGGACTATCAAACTTGGGTAGACAAACCTGAAAAAGACTGAATACAACTTGAGGCAAAGAAAAATCACAGTAATTAAATTTAAAAACACAATGGCAGTGATTCTCAAACTTTGGTGGGCATCAGAATCACTTGATAAAACACAAGGGTTCAGGCTGTATCCTTCCTCGATGAGTCTACCTGTGTATTCCTATTTTTGTAATCTTAACTAGCTCTCTAGGCAATTCTGACACAATCCAAATAATGAGATACACCCCTCTAGGCAAGGTTGAAAGATGGACTAGTTATATTCAAATAATAATAAATTGAAAGAAGGATCTGAAGAAATTACTCCTTTCTTCAGTGAAGCACAGGAATTCAATGGAAGGAAAATATGAGTGGTTAAAAGATATGATGGATACAGAGAGAATAATTGCTTCCCTTTTCAGATGTGGGGAAAAAAAAGGAAAACACAAAGAAAAATAAACATTTACTAGCAGATTCTTATTAAAGGATTTTGATCCAAGCAGGAACATCTGGGTTGTAAGAAGGAATAGTAAATAACTAAAGTGATAAATACAAGGGTAAGTTGAAATTTAACAACTAGCTACATAAAAACAATAACATGAATCTCTAATCTGTGAACTAAAATATTGGACTATAAGGACGTTTTCCAATATTTTGCTCCTAAAACAACTCTGTACTTATTTTCTACATATAGGCTAATAGAATTACTGAAATAAGGCTATGAACATTGGTCAAAACTCTGTATTACAAAATTGTTTCAACAAATTACAGTCATATAAGTAAATATGCTAAAATGTTCCTTTTATTGAAGCATGGCTAGTCTAAAACTTCAAGACAAAGGATGGCTCTTTCACAGGCACCACAATGAACAGTACTTGTCATTTCTGTCAGGAAGTAAGTTAAGTTGGAAGATTTCCTGTTTATGGTTGTTAATTATTAACATTTCCATCCCTCATGTTGCCATGGAAATAGTAATGCAATTGTGTTTGATAAGAAATGTTATGTAATACGTGTACAAATTCCCATCTGTGACTACCTCTGTTTGACTCTATAGTTGTGAGAAATTACACTATGCCATTTGTCACTGCAGTTCAGTCACTCAGTCATGTCTCTTTGTGACCTCATGGACTGCAGGACATCAGGCTTCCCTGTCCATCACCAACTCCTAGAGTTTGCTCAATTTCAGGTCCATAAAGTCCGTGATACCATCCAACCATCTCATCCCCTGCTGTTCCCTTCTTCTCCTGCCTTCAGTCTTTCCCAGCATCAAGTGAAAGTGAAAGTTGCTCGTCATGTCCACTCTGTGACACCATGGACTGAGGTCCATGGAATTCTCCAGGCCAGAATCCTGGAGTGGGTAGCCATTCACTTCTGCAGGGGATCTTCCCAACCCAGGGATTGAACACAGGTCTCCTGCATTGCAGGCAGATTCTTTACCAGTTGAGACACCAGGGAAGCCCTCTATCAGGGTCTTTTCTGATGAGTCAGTTCTTCGCAACAGGTGGCCAAAGTACTGGAGCTTCAGCTTCAGCATTAGTCCTTCCAATGAATATTCAGGACTGATTTCCTTTAGGATGGACTGGTTGGATCTCCTTGCAGTCGAAGGGACTCTCACTTGTTTTCTCCAACACTGTAGTTCAAAAGCATTAGTTCTTTGGTGCTCAGTTTTCTTTGTGGCATTTATATAATTATTTAAAAATTTGTATTATTTAATAGTGAAAAGTGAAAGTGGAAGTTGCTCAGTTGTGTCTGACTCTTTGCAACCGCATGGCCTGTATAATCCATGGAATTCTCCAGGCCAGAATACTCGAGCCTTTCCCTTCTTCAGGAGATCTTTCCAACCCAGGGATCGAACTCAGGTCTCCCACATTGAAGGCAGATTCTTTACCAGCCGAGCCACAAGGGAAGCACAAGAATACTGGAGTGGGTAGCCTATGCCTTCTCCAGGGAATCTTCCTGACCCAGAAATTGAACTGGGGTCTCCTTCACTGCAGATGGATTCTTTAACAACTGAGCTATGAAGGAAGTATGATTTGGAATTTTGCAAAATCTACATGTTGCAAAGAGTCAGACAAGATTTAGCAACTGAACAACACAACAATATGTGGTATGGTAGAAGTCATAATTAAAATAATTTATCACAAAGAATTTTTAATTCTTAAAGTATGAAAAAAAATAGTTTATTAATGGAAAAGGAAAACAGAAAATATGCTTGGTGTCTGATCAATTCTCCTCAGATATCACCTTTAATATTTAACTTTCTCATCCACTGACAGACACACTGCTTTGGAGTATGTTAGTTCATTGTCTTAAATCTGAGCCTATAAGTAACTTTGCAATATAATACATTTTTCACTTTAAACTTAAGTCTGTTAGAAAAAAAGAGGCAAGAATTCTTCCCTAATATATAATTAGATTCAGTAAAAAATATGACTAATGTTACCATTATATTAAAAGTGTGTTCTCAAGTATGTCATGTTGCTAGTTTCTGTTCTATATGCTATTTTGACTCCTTATTCATTTTAAATAAGAAGAATTGCCTTTATTTCATTTCCTTTTTTCTTCCAGTTTTATTGAGATATAATTAACTTATAGCACTGTATATATTTAAGGTATACAGCATAATAACTTGCCTAACATACATCATGAAATGATTATCACGTTTAGTGAATATACACTATATCTCATATAGATATAAAATTAAATAGAAAAAATTCTTTCTTTCACACATAACTGTAAGTTGTATTTATCATGCTGTGTATTGCATTCCTAGTTATCTATCTTATAACTGGAAGTTTATAACTTTTGATTACCACCAATTCCCTCTCCCTCCCCTCCAGGAAGAATCACCTTTTAACATTTTAATGGATAATGGGTTCTCATGTTCTTTATGATATCCAAAGAATTTTAAAAGGTCATTAGAAGAGCATAAATTGAACCTTATTTTTTTCCTGTTATAAGTTGGGAAGAAGTATTAAGAAAAAATCATCAGGAGTCTTACTACTAAAGATATGTAATATTAAGATGTTAGTATATTATATGATATAATCTTATTTTCTAGATATGACTGTTATAGTTTTTATAAATATAGTTAAAAAATAGTGGACAGAATTTTATAGGCTTTCTCTCCTTCTATTTTGAAAAAGCTAATTACTTTTCTCCAAGCATCATTTCAAATGAGTGTGTTCAGAAATAGGGACTAGTACTGTTCAGAATCATTCTACAGGATAAAACATTTACAGATGTTAGTACAAGTTTTTAAAGGAAGAAAAAGCTCTCATTAGATATACTTTAAATTTGAAAAATCTGCAAACAGAAAATGGTTATGGCTTTCCCTGCCACACAAAATGCTGACAAACCTTTTCTTGAAAACTATAGACTGCTTTTTCTAAGTTTATCACAAAGCATTTTATTGAAAATTCTTTGTAAACATTTTAGTAGCTGCATGAGATGAGGTTCAGCAGGTGTATCATGATCCAGCTTGTAACACCTCTTCTGTGCTTCCCTGGATTGCTTATTTACATTTAGGAATGCAAGAACAAGGCTACTTGGTTTCCTCTGCCAGCTGACTCTCCTTTAAATAAATCAGGTAGGCTGATAGGCAAGCTGGGGTCTACACCAAATCCCCCACTGGGGAAAAAAAAAGTGGAGAACTCTTCTCTGGAACACTAACTATCATTTGAATTGCCTGGTTTTTTGGAAACAGATTATCTGCTTTTTTTCGAGTACTCTGGCAGCCTTTTGTATGGAGCAATCACTGCTGCTACCCAGGAGTGTTAGAAACCAGCCCAAGCAGCCCACATATTACAGCTTTATTCTTCAATCAAATATCTTGATTTCTCTTCCACTTCTCATTCTTGCTCTTCATAACAGGCAATCATAGAGGGTCCATTGTAAAAAGAAAAAATTGGTTACCACCTGTATTAAAGATCTCTCTCACTTTGAAATTCTCTTGAAATGTGGCTTTCTGTTAAGGTTTTACTAAGGTCTTTACTAAGGTCTGTTAAGGTCTTTGGTATGATCCATTCCGCTTTCCAAATCCAATTTCCATTCTCTTTTCAAAACCTTTAGTCCTCTGATGTGTACTTCTCCTATTTTTGTGCTTTTAAAAATACAGTTAAAAATATTTATTGTTAATTCAAGGGGATTTTATTCGTACAAGATTTCAGTCTGCAATCTTCAACTCAAAGTGTTGTATTTTCTTTTTAATACCTCAAAGTTCAGAATTTTATTTTAAAAAATTTTAATTTTACAGGGAGTAGATTTACAATGTTGTGTTAATTTCAGGTTTACAGCAAAATGATTCAGTTATATATATGCATATTCTTTTTCAGTCCCATATTGGTTATTAAAGAACATTGAGTAGAGTCCCCTATGTTATACAGTAGGTCCTTGTTGATTATCTATTTTATAGATAGTAATATATATATGTTAATCCCAAACTCCTAATTTATCCCTCTCCTTCACCTTTCCCCTTTGGTAAAGATGTTTGTTTTCTAAGTCTGTGATCTGTTTCTGTTTTGTAAATAAGTTCATAAGTTCATCTGCATCATATTTTCAGATTCAACATACTAGTGATATCATATGACATTTGTCTTTCTCTGTCTGACTTATTTCACTTAGCTGATAATCTCTGGGTCCATTCAGGTTGTCGCAAATGGCATTATTTCATTCTTTTTTTATGACTTAGTAATATTCCATTGTATATATGTACCACATCTTCCTTATCCATTCATCTGTTGATGGACATTTAGGTTGCTTCCATGTCTTAGCTATTTTAAACAGTGCTGGTATAAACATCGGGGTGTATGTATCTTTTTGAATTAGAGTTTCTCTGAATATATGCCCAGGAGTGAGAATGCTACGTCATAGGGTGGCTCTACTGTTAGTTCTTTAAGGAATCTCCATACTGTTCTTCATAGTGGCTGCACCAATTTACATTCTCACCAATAGTATAGGAAGTTTCCACTTTCTCCATACTTTCTCCACAATTTATTGTTTGTAGATTTTGATTGCCATTCTTACTGGTGTGAGGTGATACTTTACTGCAGTTTTGATTTGCATTTCTCTAATAAAAGTAGTGATACTGAACATATTTTTATATGCTTTTCAGCCATGTTTTCTTTGGAGAAATGTCTACTTAGATCTGCTTATTTTTTGATTGCATTGTTTGTTTCTTTGATATTGAGCTGCATGAGCTGTTTGTATATTTTGGAGGTTAATCCCTTGTTGGCTGCATAATTTGCAAATATTTTCTTCCATTCTGTGAGCTGTCTTTTCGTTTTATGGTTTTCTCCTTTGCTGTGCGAAAGCTTTTAAGTTTAATTAGGTTCCAATTGTTTTTGTTTTTATTTTCATTCTCTAGAAGGTGGATCCAAAAGGATATTGCTGCAATTCATGTCAGATAGTGTTATGCCTATGTTTTCCTCTACAAGATTTATAGTACCGTCTTACATTCTGGTTATCAGAAGTTCAGAATTTAAAACTCAAAATTGTATATATACTAACTAGAGCAAAAAGTCTGCAAAGTGATACCTTAACCAGTGACCACATTTAAGAAGTGACTATTTTGGAAAGCATTTCTTCATATTAAGCTATATTCCACACTGTGAACCAAATTCATCTCACTCTGGATCTTCACTAAAAATAATATAATTATTCATATAATTCAAGCAACAATAGTAACTGCTCTATAAACACATATCAACACTGAAAATTTTTGTTGAAAGAATTTTAGTCTTTTTCAGTTTCCTATTTAATTTTTCTCACCTAGCTCTAGAGCTCTCAGAATCACAGAAGATTTAAATGGGAATTTATTATGTATATAGTCACACCTATTCATACTGTAGATAAAGAAATTGGGCCTCTGAGAGATAAAGTCATTTGTCCAACACCACCTAATTTGAGGCAGGAATGCCTTATATAGTCATAATAGTTTTTATTTTTTCTTCACAGCATCTATCATCTCTTAATGCCTTTCTTTCAAGCTAAAGTATAAGCTCTATAGGAGTACAAAGTCCTATCTTCTTGTTCTTCCTTTTACTTTCAATGGCTTGCTAGGTGCCTAACCCATTACTTGGTACCCAATTATTATTTGTTAACTGAACGAATGAGTGTATCACATTACTTGTCTACTCTCAGTGAATTTACTGAAACTTAACACTTTTGAACTGTGGTGTTGGAGAAGACTTTTGAGAGTCATTTGGACTGCAAGGAGATCCAACCAGTCCATTCTGAAGGAGATCAGCCCTGGGATTTCTTTGGAAGGAATGATGCGAAAGCTGAAACTCCAGTACTTTGGCCACCTCATGTGAAGAGCTGACTCACTGGAAAAGACTTTGATGCTGGGAGGGATTGGGGGCAGGAGGAGAAGGGGACAACAGAGGATGAGATGGCTGGATGGCATCACTGACTCGATGGACGTGAATCTGAGTGAACTCCGGTAGTTGGTGATGGACAGGGAGGCCTGGTGTGCTGTGATTCATGGGGTCACGAAGAGTTGGACACGACTGAGCGACTGAACTGAACTGAACATCTTAGAACAGAAGCTTGTGAGGGGAACAGTGGAAGTAGCCATATACAGTTTCAAATGATATACAAAATTTTCTGGGTATGCCCTTTTTGTTTAACATAAACTCCTTTTAATTTTCAAAGGGGCTCATAAAGAAAAACAAGGCTGTCATTGCCTTAGGAAAAGACCCTCAAAGTAATGTTTTACTCTATTCAAAGATCTTAACTTTACAAACAGCTAATTCCCTTTGACTTAGTTTTAATTCCACAGATTTATGTGGCATTCCCTTGGCATATTATAGAAGCTTGGAATTTTTATGGCAACCCACTCTAGTATTCTTGCCTGGAGAACCCCATGGACAGAGGAGCCTGGTGGGCTACAGTCCAAAGGGTTGCAAAAGTCGGACATGACTGAGCAACTCTACTTTCACTTTCAGGCTCTGTAGCAGTTCAGTGCTAAGGTGAGAAGGGGCATCTAGGTAAGGATTGACTGCAAAGAAATGATACCAGGGTAATCCTAGAAGAAGAGATAACAGAAGTAATTCATCAGTAGTCTTGAAGCAAATACATTCTGTTTATTTATAGAATACTTACCTTTTCTACTGGGAGGATATGTTGTTTCATGAACTGCTTCACCCTAGTAAGAACTTCCTGACCTGTCCTAGTCTGTACAAAAAATTGACGGGTAGTATCAGTCTGTGGAAGTGCAGTGCTGAAAGATCTTTATTAAAAAAAAATAATTACAAAGAAAGAAAACAGTTACAAAGATGTCCAAAATCATTATTACAGATTTCTGAATAGAATGTGAAGTCTTCCCCCAATTCCCCATAAATATCTCTCAGAAAAAGCTTCTGTCTTTTGGAGCTTTTTTTTTTTTTTAACCTTTCATGGTTATGGGAGGAATGCAGAATCACTTTATTTTGAACATTAAACTTTAGTGCTTAAAGCACTTTTTGGAGAAAACATAGCCTGGCATGACCTCAATCAATGGGAGTTTAAAATCTTTATTGAATTCACCCATCAAAATATCTAAACAAGAAGGCAAAGAAATTGGACACAAATAGAATTAGACACTCTCGGTATTTGCCTCACAAATACAACTGCAGGATGTCATTATAAGTAAGACCTTTAAAGAGCATTATGAAGAGCAGCACTGTCATTTATTATGTTATAGAGATCACAAATATCCATGTATAAGATGAAGTGTAAAATACAATGGTCCTAAGGTGATGTCATGGAAACTTGTGGCTTGGGCAAAATTTCCAGGGGCAACATCATTCATGCGTTCAGTAAGTGCTATATATCACACTGTTTTTTTTTTTTTTTTTCCTCTAACTTTTATTTTACATTGGAGAGTAGTTGGTTTACAATGTGTTAGTTTCAGGTATACCAAAGTGATTCAATTATACATATACATATAGTTATTCTTTATCAGATTTTTTTTCCCATAAAGCTTATGGGAATATTGAGTAGAGTTTCTTCCACTATACAGTAGGTTCTTGTTGATCATCTATTTTATATATTGTAGTGTGTATATGTTAATCTCAATCCCCTAATTTACCCTCCCCTTGCATCACACTTGTTAGATGGAGGTATGGTTTGAAAAAGTGTATTAGATTCCTCAGAAGTGCCCCAGTAATGGACATATGAATTAAAAGATGCTTAAATGTTTGAATACAGTTTCATGCAATTTGATGGTGGAAGAGAGCAACATTTTTAAACTTAATAAATCATCTTATATAATACACAATTTTAAATAGGTATACGTAAGTAACAAACATTAGAAGGGAACATTTCAGAATTTTATCGATGTCCTTAAAAGTTTATAATTCAACTTGGTAAAAAGAGAAACCTTTTAATATTAAGTCGATATTTCTTTATATGTGAAGTCAACTTATTTTCAAGCATAAAAGAGATTTACTAAAAAAAAAAAAAAAAAAAAGAATAACCATGGTTGGCAGCAGTAATCCTTGTGTTGTAAGCAATAAAAACAATCCCTATCCTTCTAAAGCTTATGACCCTCACAAACCTAATAAAGGCTCTATTTGAGTTAAACACAGAATCTATTTTGCTTGCCTTTTTGAGAGCTGCAGTCCAGTTTCTGCCAGAGGTTGCACAACATTGGCATACTGGAAGCTATTTTCAGATGCATTATTTCCCAGAAGATATCTATTATAAATTCCCTATAAGTAAATTAACATAAAGTGATTAAAATTCAATGAAAACTATTCTTCAGCTATCCAGTCTTCCCAATTTTCCAGCTATGTGAATCACTAAACTTACAAAGTACTAAGATATAAATCAGACTATCAATTCTATTAATTTACATGCAGGAAAAATCATGCCACTCCAAATGAAAGTATTACACGCTTATCATCTGGTTAACATACTCTAATCATAACAGAATTATAGCTGGAAATCAAACCAAACTTCAAAATTACTTCAGCAGTTACCAAAGATACCAAATTGGCAAGTTATATCATCTCTAAAGATCACTGTTCTACCTTCATAGCGGAGGAAAAAAAAAAACTAAAGAAATCAAAATAAAATTAAAAATTATAAAATCAAAAAGAAGACAATGAAATGACTTCTAAGAATATTTTATCCCATTTTTTGGACCTTTAATTAAGGTGAAACTATTCTCCTTTGAATAGTGTTAGTGGAATGCTCCACTTTTTTTTTCTTACCTCTCCATGTTCTGTGCTTCCAACATAATATATTCTCTGGTTCCCTGGCCCAAACAATATCAACTGAATTTCATTAGTCTATTTATGTATATAATTCTTTGTACAATATTAACACTGTAATCCATTTTCACATTTCTAGTTAATATGGAATGTTTATGATCATCTCTAAAGTTACTACTATATACTTTATGACATATAGTAGTTTATGATATATTAATTTCAATCATAAACCATGTTAAGTTTTCATCTAAAATGAAAATCCATTTTAATTTGAAAGCCTATTTGGTATCTTTTTTGTGGAAACTGACAAATACAGAAACATACCATAAACCTTATTGTGAGAAATCCATCCAAGCAACAAGATTAATTCATATGATTCTAAACTACAGGATGAGATGTAACGTAACAATTTCTTAGAAGATATTTCAGGTATTGGAGGACAACATGGACTCTGAGGACAGGGAAAAATAACCATAATTTTTCTTAATCTTTTTTTTCCTATTCCTTTTGTTTCTAAAATCTTTTATTTACTTGTTCTTCCTATAAATCCTAACCCCTTGCCAGTGATGAAGCATCTTAATTTTAAATAAACAAAGATTCAAACTTAGGTTAATGAAGAATTAGTTTAATGTAGTATAATGAAGAATGCATTTGTTTAAACTGTAAATTTTAAAAAAAGCTTTACTTATGTTCAACTTTCTCTCAAAATTTGTCATATTATTAGGAAAATAGACAATTTTGCTTATCTTCACTCAAAAACATAATTAAGAGGCTTCTGTATGTTAGGTACTATGCTAGGCTTTGGGAAATATAATGATAATTCTTTCATCACCATCAGCCCTGATTAATAAATGGCTTTACAATCTGAATCAGATTTCACATTAGGAATTTAGCTCTTCCTTATATTGATATTCAGGAAATAACTAATTTTCACATGCTTTTCTTCTTTTTGTCATTATGTCTTTCTCTCTCCCTTCCTCCATCTTTTTGGTCTATTATACCACATTTGCTACTCAACTTTTTCCCTTGCCAAATTCCTATTCTGTAAACTCTGGATTTATATTTTATCCATGTTTGGTATTTGTCATTGTAGAAAATAAATTGATCTAAAGATATTAATATAAGGGAATTTTCTGGTCCAGTGGTTAGGATTCTGTGCTTCCACTGCCAGGGGCGTGGGTTCAATTTCTGGTTAGGGAATTAAGATTCCACAAACCAAGTGACTACGTGGCCAAAAAAAAAAAGAATGTAACACCCCCCAAAACTAAAAATATTTTCAAGAGTACATCAGTAAGTAACAGTGAAACACATGTTAAAAAATTAATTACCTGTGCTATTCCAGCCATTTTAAAATATGAAAGGGCAAGAAAGAAATTCCAGTTCGGAAGATTAGAATTAATTCCTCTGCAGTGGCAATATATTGAAATCAGTTCTTCCATTGATGGCATCCCTATAAAAACAGTACATACTATAAACTTTAATAAAAATGTCAGGGTGAATAATTTTAAATGTCATATTACATATAAAATTGAATATAAAACCATTTTCTACAAAGCAAAACATGTTCTAAGTATTTATTTCCAAAAGAATACTATATAGAAATGATTATATTTTGTCACAAATTACTAAAAGTGGAATGGCACACTTTAAAAAATTGATAAAGATGATTTAAAAACATTTCAAGAAACAAATAAAAGCTGGCTATCTAAGATTATAAAATTATCTTTTGTTAATTATGGAGAGAAATAAAGACAATTTTACCTTAATAGAAATTTAGGCAACATTATGTTTTTATACCTATGTTTTCTTGCAAATGATGTCTTTGATTTCCCAATGAAACAGTCCTTGGCCAAAAGTAGAACATGGAGAGATGAGCCAAGTCTGACAAAGGATGACCAATGGTTGAAAGCTCCCAATCAAGCACAGCTATAACTCGAGACTGTAATTAAAAATAAAAAGATTTTAATATATTAAATCCAAAAGAACTAAAATAAGGAAATAAATGAAATAGAATATATTGAAAATCATATTTGCCATCAAAAGCAAATGTGAAGCTGTAGTTTGCAGTCTTGACCCACAGTGGCACAATTCACTTATCAAATAACTAATTTTAATAGCCTTTAATGAGTAAAGCCAAGTCCCCTGCTTCCATGATTGGCTCTCAGTTCTTCATTTTTTACACAGCCTTAACATGTCTACTAAAGAGCAGAGGCAAGAGCAGTTGAAAATATTCGACTGGAAGTTAACTATGATAAAAGAAGAAATTCTAACAACTACTTATAATTTAAGAATCTATGCTCTAATAATGAATCTAGCAACATGACAAATATTTCACTCCTATGGAAACAGTAATTTTTTAAAGTAAGTTATTTCATGCTGCAGATACAAAAAGGTAATTGTTATAAAAGATGCTGCTTGTTTTATGAATATAAAATCAATCATCATATAGCAACATGATAAAAGAGTTGTGTAATTTGGAATCAATATCAGCTTTCCCCATTCTACTTTGTAACAATATATATCAAGGGAATATAGATTTTTATGTTAGGAACATAGGGCATTCAACTGAAAATACAAGCAATCTGAGAATAATGTGTACTATGATCCTATTTAAATAAAAAGGTTGCAAATGAATACTCAAAGTTGAAAGAATACACACCAAACTGATAACAATGACTATGGTTACTTCAAGTTAGGTAGGAGGGATGGGATATGGGAGGAGGCATTTCATTGGAGGGTCTGTACAGGAAGAGTAACTAAATAGGATTTGTATTTTAAGGTCACTAGCTGCTAGGTTTTGAATAGATTGTAGGGGGGCAAAGAGGAGACTGCAGCAACAATTTAGCCAAGATTATCTAAGCCAGATAAAACAGCAGAGTTCATTTAGGCAATGCATATTATTGCGTTTCATGCCTTTATGTATCTTTGTATGTGTTTGCATTCCCTTATTTCAGTCATATACTTGAACACATTATTGTAGCTTTAAGGAAAAATGTGGTCTGTGGAACCACATAGACCTGAATTCAAATCCTAGCTCTACAATTTAGTGAAACTTGTTCAGTCATGTCTGACCCTTTGTGACCCTGTGGGCTATATATTCCATGGAATTCTCCAGGCCAGAATACTGGAGTGAGTAGCTGTTCCCTTCTCCAGGAGATTTTCCCAATGCAGGGATTGAACCCAGGTCTCCTGCATTGCTGGTGGATTCTTTACCAGTTGACGGTACTCCCTTCGGGAGGTAGTGAATGACCGACGTCAAGACCTGATCAATTGTGAAGTCTAAAAGTTAAATTCATTGGTATTGTATAGACCATATCTCAATGACACTTATACTTTATTTCCATCCATTATACAGGTCAAACAACTAGTCTCAGATAAATTCATGGATCGTGTGTCATCCACCGATTTTACATAAATAAGTTACTTATTCATGTCTCGGACCGTATACTGTCCGTTATTTTTTAAAAGATAATACTGATACCTTTTTAACTAGTAATGAAGAAGGTACTAAACTGAAGTATTCTGAAAAATACCAACACTAATATGACTTAATAGTCAATTTAAACGAAATTTTTTTCCTAACCTACGTAAAAACAGGTATGGTAAGACAAACAAAGACACGAGGATTGTAGGTTTCTTTTAATCGTGAAGGAGTCGTGTTGACCAGATACCCGGAACGACCACCGAGTCAACCATTTCTCTACGAACGTTATGTCCTCTGGGTCCAAGCTAGGGACTCAACCCTTCTAGAGGACCTCTTCCTTTACTGTTTGGTGAGGTCATAAGAACGGAACCTCTTACGGTACCTGTCTCTTCGGATATCAAGTACCCCAGTGTTCTCAGTCTGTACTGACTCGCTGATTTGGATTAGGTCGAGTTGTCTTCGAAGTAAAACAACTATTAGTCGGTGTTACAAATATCACGTACATCTAATTTTTCTTTGATCAGTGTTAACCCAACTAAGGTTCACATGTAGTTGTCTACTGACCAAATTTTTCTGTACCATATATGTATTCCCTTATGATGAGTCGGTATTTTTTTCTTACGTTATAACGGTAGACATCGTTGTCCCTCTCTGAATTCCTTATAAACGACTCATTTTATTGAGTCTCTTTCTGTTTATGACATACTTTATTAGATGTACACCTTAGATTTTTCATTGTGTTTACTTACGTGTATATTTTGTATGTGTTTGTGTCTATGTCTTCTGTGTGAACACCAATGGTTTCCCCTTTCCCTTCCCCCTCCCTGTTTAATCCCTATACCGTAATTGTCTATGTTTGATAATATATATTTTGTCTATTCGTTGTTCTTATATAACATATCGTGTCTCTTAATATGGGTAACAGAATATTATTGGATAGGCCCTACTCAAGTGGAGGAGAGTACTCGTGTAGTTTTATTGTTACTATTCGTCTTGTTGTTGACTACTTTTTCTGGTCTTGGGTGGTCTTTTCTAGTAGATGTTAATTTCTGTTTTCTTCCTTGGTGTCGTCCTCGAGTAGGACAGGTGGACTTGCAATATAGTCAAGTCCCATACCCCTAGGTGGATATCCACAAACTGTAGAATAATCCCAAAACAGAGGTCCTCCCACATGAGTATGAGATCTGAGCCATGTCAGGCTCCCCATTCTAGGGGTCCTGTACCAGGAATATGAACCCTCAGAGCATTTATTTGGCTTTGAAGATCAGTGGAGCTTACTTTGGGAAGGTACCAGAGGACTAGGGAAAATACAGACTTCACTTGTAAAGGGTGCACACAAAACCTCACACCTTCCAGGATCTCAAAATAAAAGTCTTAATTTCATAGAGACTTGGGTCAGATCTAACTGCTGGCTTCAGAGAGTCTCTCAGAGAGGTAGGAGGCAACTGCAGCTCACCATGGGGACAAAGACACCAGTGGCAACCATTCTAGGGAGCTCCTTCTACCATGTGGACATTGGTTGGCAGGTGTCATTGTGGAATCCTCCCTCTAGTTAGCCCTAGGACCCAGCCATGCCCCCACAAACTATAGTCATCAGTCCTGGGACACCTTAGGCCATGCAACTAACTGGGCTATCCATCAGCAGACAGGCTGCCTGGAGACCCCATGAGCCTGAAGCTGCCTCTGGACACAGCCCTTACCAACAGAGAGCCCAGGAACTTCCTCCTCACCATGGGCAGGCACCAGATGCAAAACAAATCACAATCCTGCAGCCTGCAGACCCAGATCATTGACCAAAAGGCCATACCATACCCTGAGACAAACTTAGCCCTGGTTCTGCCCACTAGCAGGCCAATTCAAGCTTCTGGGGCATCCAGAAGGGTAGGGGTGTCAGAAACCCACCTACCACTGGCAGTAATCTGACACCAGCCCTAGAATCCCTGGATCCTGAAACTAGACTCCAAGACTCGTTCTGCCTTCCAGTAGTCCGGAAATAACCCCAGGACCATCTATGCACAAAGCTATCAGGAAGGTTAAGAGACAAAAGTAGTAAAACCACTGATATCCACAATAAACAGGTAAGGAATACAGAAACCATTTAGATGTAAAATATGATATAAATAACAGTATCATGAGAGGAGGAGAGTACAAATGCAGGGTGGTTAAAATGCATTTGACATTGTGGTATCAGCAACTTAAAACAATACACATACTCACACACTTATTTACCTCATGGTAACCACAAACCAAAAACCTATAATACATATACACACAAAAAGAAAAAGGAATCCAAATATAACTCTAAAGACAGTCATCACATCACAAGAGAACAAAAGAAGAAGAAAGGAAAATATAAAGGCCCACAAAACAACTCCAAAATAATTAACGAAATGGCAATAACATATATATCAATAATTCCCTTAAATGTAAATGTACTGAATGCTCCAATCAAAACACACAGAGTAGCTGAATGGATATAAAAACAAGATCCAAATAGATGCTGCCTACAAGAGACTCACTTCAGATCTAAAGATATACACAGACTGAAAATGAGGGAGTGGAAATTAAAAAAAAAAAAAAGGTGAGGCAGCAAAAGTTGTATCAGACAAAATAGACTTTAAAATAAAGACTGTTACAAGAAACAAAGAAGGACAGTACATAATGGTCAAGGGATCAATCCAAGAAGAAGATATAATTGTACACATATGTAACAACATATGTACCCAACATAGGAACATTTAAATGCATAAAGCAAATATTAACAGACATAAAGGGAGATATCAACAGTAACACAATACTAGTGGGGGACTTTAGCATCCTACTTACATAATGTACAGATCATCCAGACAGAAAATCAATAAGCTTAAAATGACACATTAGAAAAGATGGACTTAACTGATATATACATAGAATATTCATCTGAATATTGTGCAGCAGAATACACTTTCTTTACAAGTGCACATGGAACATTCTCCAGGATAGATCATATCCTGGCCACAAAACAATCCTCAGTAACTTTAAGAAAACTGAAATAATGTGAAGCATCTTTTCTGACCACAATGTTGTGAGACTAAAACTCAACTACAAAAAAAGAAAAACTGCAAAAAACACAAACACATAGAGGCTAAACAGTAAAGTACTAAATAATGCATCACTGAAGAAGTCAAACAGGAAATAGAAACATACTTAAAGACAAATGAAAACATGACTTGAAATTTATAAGATTTACCAAAAATTGTTCTAAGAGGGAAATTTACACTTATAAAAGCTAAATCAGGAAAGAAAATCTCAAACAACCTAACTTTACACTTAAAGGAACTAGAAACAGAAGAATAAACAAAACCCAGAGTTAGCAGGAGAAAAGAAATCATAAAGATCAGAGAAGAAATAAATTAAAATAGAGACTAAAAAATCAATAGAAAAGAATAATGAAACTAAAAGCTGGCTCTCTGAAAAGATAAGCAAAATTGATAAATCTTTAGCCAGATATATTAAAAAACAAAGGAGAAAAACCAAATCCATAAAAATCAGAATTGAAACAGAAGAAGTTAAAACTGACATCACAGAAACATAAAGATTCATGAGAGACCACTATTAAACTATACGCCAATAAAATGAACCACCTCAAAGAAATGGACAAATTTTTTAAAAGGTACAATCTCCCAAGACTGAACCAGGAAGAAACAGAAAATATGGACAGATCAATTACCAGTAAGCAAACTAAATCAGTAATTTTAAAACTCGTAAGAAACAAAATCTAGGACCAGATGGCTTCATGAATGAAGTCTACCAAAGTTTACAGAAGAGTTAATGCTTATCCATTTTAAACTATTCCAAAAAATTGCAGAGGAAGGAACATTTCTGAACTTGTCCTTTGCAGCCAGAATCACCTTGATACCAAAACCAGACAAAGATACTACAAAAAAGAAAATTATAGGGCATTATCACTGACAAATATAGATGTAAAAATCCTCAACCAAATACTAGTAAATCAAATAACTGCAGACTAAATACAAGAATACGATAAAAGGATCATGCACCATGATCAAGTGGGATTCACCTTAGGTATGCAAAGATTTGGTAATATCTGAAAACCACTGTGATACACCACATTAACAAATTGAAGATTAAAAACATGAACAACCCAATACATGTAAAAAAGGCTTTTGAAAAATTCAAAATCCATTTAATTCATATACCCATTATATCTACTACTGTGGGTAAGAATCCCTTAGAAAGAATGGAGCAGCCCTTACAGTCAACAAGAGAGTCCAAAATGCAGTACATGGGTGCAATCTCAAAAACGACAAAATGATCTTGGTTTGTTTCAAGGGAAACCATTCAACATCACCGTAATCAAAGTTTATGTCTCAACCAATAATGTCAAAGAAGCTTAACTTGAATGGTTCCATGAGGACCTCCAAGACCTAGAACTAACATCAAAACAAGATGTCGTTTTCATCATAGGGGACTGGAATGCAAACATAGGAAGTTAAGAGATGCCTGGAGGAAAAGACAAGTTTGACCTAGGAGTACAAAATTAAGCAAGGTAAAGGCAAACAGAATATGACTAAGAACCTCTTCCAACAACACAAGAGACGACTCCACACATGGACATCACCAGATGCTCAATATCAAAATCAGATTGATTATATTTTTTTTAGCTGAAGATGGAGAAGCTCTATACAGTCAGCAAAAAACAAGACCTGGAGATGCCTATGGCTCAGATCATGAACTCCTTGCTGCAAAATTCAAACTTTTATTCAAGAAAATAAGGAAAACCACTAGGCCATTCAGGTATGACTTAAATCAAATCCCTTATGATTTTACAGTGGAAATGATGCAAAGATTCAAGCCATAGATCTGATAGACAGTAAACTGTACAGAAGGCAGTGACCAAAACTGTCCCTAAGAAAAAGAAATTCAAAAATGCAAAATAGTTGTCTGAGGAGGACTTACAAACAGCTGAGAAGAGAAGAGAAGCGAAAGGCAAAGGAGAAAGAGATATACCCAACTGAATGCTGAATTCCAGAGAAAGCAAGGAGAGATAAGAAAGCCTTCTTAAGTGAATAATACAAAGAAATAGAGGAAAAGAACAGAATGGGAAAGACTAGAGGAGGTCTTTAAAAAAAAAAAATTGGGATACCAAGGGAACATTTCATGCAAAGATGGGTACAATAAAGGACAGAAACAGCAAGAACCTAACAAAAAGAGAAGAGATTAAGAAGAGGTGGCCAATCATACAGCATTATCAAGTTGGGTTTATCCCAGGGATACAAGGATTCTTCAGTACTCGCAAATCAATCCATGTGATACACCATATAAACCAATTGAAAGATAAAAACCATATGATAATCTCAATAGATGCAGAACAAACCTTTGACAAAATTCACTACCCATTTATGATAAGAAACTCTTCAAAAAATGGACATAGAAGGAATCTACCTCAACATAGTATAGGTTGTATATGATAACCTCACAACAAACATCAGTTTTTCAATGGTGAAAAACTGAAAGCATTCCCTCTAAGATCAGGAATGAGATAAGGGTACCAACTCTCACCACTATTAGTCAACACATTTTGGAAGTCCAAGCTATAGCAAGCAAAGAAGAAAAAGAAATAAAAGGAATCCAGATCAGAAAAGAAGAAGTAAAACTCTCCCTGTTTGCAGATGACATGCTACTATTCATGGAAAACCCTAAAGATACTATCAGAAAGTTACTAAAGTTAATCAGTGAATTTAGCAAAGTCATAGGATACAAAAATCAATACACAGAAATTAAATTACTTGCATTTTATAAACTAACAATGAAAAACTCAGAAAGAGAAATTAAGGAATCAACTCCATTCACCATTGCAACAAAAAGAATAAAATATCTAGGAATAAACCTACCTAAGGAGACAAAAGAACTGTATACAGAAAATTGTAAGACACTGATGAAAGAAATCAAAGAGGACATAAAACAGATAGAGATATTCCATGTTCCTGGGTAGGAAGAATCAATATTGTGAAAATGACTATACTACCAAACACAATCTACAGATACAATGTGATCCTTATCAAGTTACCAATGGCATTTTTTCACAGAACTAGAACAAAAAAATTCACAATTCATATGGAAATACAAAAGACCCCGAATAGCCAAATCAATCTTGAGAAAGAAGAATGGAGCTAGAGGAATCAACCTTCCTGACTTCAGACTATACTACAAAGCTACAGTCATAAAGACAGTATGGTACTGGCACAAAAACAGAAATATAGACCAAGGGAACAAGATAGAAAGCCCAGAGATAAACCCATGCACCTATGGGTACCTTATTTTTGACAAAGGAGGCAAGAATATACAATGGGGCAAAGATAGCCTCTTCAATAAGTGGTACTGGAAAAACTGGACAGCTACATGTAAAAGAATAAAATTAGAACACTTCCTAACACCATACACAAAATATAAACTCAAAATGGATGAAAGATCTAAATGAAGAGCAGAAACTATAAAACTCTTAGAGGAAAACATAGGTAAAACACTCTATGACAAAAATCACAACAAGATTCTCCTTGACCCACCTCCTATAATAATAGAAATAAAAATAAATATATGGAAATAAAATAAAATAATGGAAATTAAAAAAACATATTTTTATGTTTATGCTCAAAAATCCCATATGATTATGGGACCTAATTAAATGCTTTTGCACAGCAAAGGAAACTATAAACAAAGTGAAAAGACAATCTCAGAATGGGTGAAAATAATAGCAAATGAAAAAACTGAAAAAGGAGTAATATCCAAAATATATAAGAAGCTCATACAACTCAATATCAGAAAAACAAAACAACCCAATCAAAAAGTGGGAATAAGACATTTCTCCAAAGAAGACATACAGATGACTAACAAACACAAGAAAAGATGCTTAACATCACTCATTATTAGGAAATGCAAATCAAAACTACAAAGAGATATCACCTCACACCAGTCAGAATGGCCATCACCAAAGAGTCTACACACAATAAATGCTGAAGAGGGTGTGGAGAAAAGGGAATTCTCTTTCACTGCTGATGGGAATGTAAATTGATACAGCCACTATGGAAGATGGTGTGGAGATTCCTTAGGATAAAACCATCATGCTGCTGCTGTTGCTAAGTCGCTTTAGTCGTGTCTGACTCTATACGACTCCATAGATGGCAGCCCACCAGGCTCCCTGGTCCCTGGGATTCTCCAGGCAAGAAACTGGAGTGGGTTGCCATTTCCTTCTCCAGTGCATGAAAGTGAAAAGTGAAAGCGAAGTCGTTCAGTCATGTCTGACTCTTAGCAACCCCATGGACTGCAGTCCACCAGGCTCCTCCATCCATGGGGTTTTCCAGGCCAAGAGTACTGGAGTGGGGTGCCATTGCCTTCTCCGACCATACAACCCAGAAGTATCACTACTAGGCATATACCCTGAGGAAACCAAAGTTGAAAAAGACACATGTACCCTAAAGCTCACTGCAGCACTATTTACAATACCTGGGACATGGAAGCAACCTAGATGTCCATCAACAGATGAATGGATAAAGTTGTGGTACATATACACAATGGAATATTACTCAGCCATAAAAAGGAACACATTTGAGTCAGTTCTAATGAGGTTGATGAATCCAGAGCCTATTATACAGAGTGAAGTAAGTCAGAAAGAGAAAAACAAATACCTTACATTAAGGCATATATATGGAATCTAGAAAGATGGTAGTGATGAAATTATTTGCAGAGCAGCAATCAAGACACAGGGTGAAGGCAATGGCAACCCACTCCAGTACTTTTGCCTGGAAAATCCCATGGACGGGGGAGCCTGGTGGGCTGCTGTCTATGGGGTCACACAGTCGGACATGACTGAAGTGACTTAGCAGCAGCAGCAGCAATCAAGACACAGACACAAAAAACAGACTTTGGACATGGGGGTGGCAGGAAGAAGGAGAGGGTGGGATATATGGAGATAGTAACATGGAGAGTTACATTATCACATGTAAAACACATAACCAATGGGAATTTGCTATATGACTCAGAGAACTCAAACCTGCACTCTGTAACAACTAGAGTGGTGGGATGGGGAGGAAGATGGGAGGGAGGATCAAGAGAGAAGGGACGTATGTATACTTATGGCTGATTCATGTTAATGTTTGGTATGCTGCTGCTAAGTCACTTTAGTCATGTCTGACTCTGTGCGACCCCACAGACAGCAGCCAACCAGGCTCCCCCGTCCCTGGGATTCTCCAGGCAAGAACACTGGAGTGGGTTGCCATTTCCTTCTCCAGTGCATGAAAGTGAAAGGTGAAAGTGAAGTTGCTCAGTCGTGTCTGACTCTTAGCAACCCCATGGACTGCAGCCTACCAGGCTCCTCTACTGGCACAAAAACAGAAATATAGACCAAGGGAACAAGATAGAAAGCCCAGAGATAAACCCATGCACCTATGGGTACCTTATTTTTGACAAAAGAGGCAAGAATATACAATGGGGCAAAGATAGCCTCTTCAATAAGTGGTACTGGAAAAACTGGACAGCTACATGTAAAAGAATAAAATTAGAACACTTCCTAACACCATACACAAAATATAAACTCAAAATGGATGAAAGATCTAAATGAAGAGCAGAAACTATAAAACTCTTAGAGGAAAACATAGGTAAAACACTCTATGACAAAAATCACAACAAGATTCTCCTTGACCCACCTCCTATAATAATAGAAATAAAAATAAATATATGGAAATAAAATAAAATAATGGAAATTAAAAAAACATATTTTTATGTTTATGCTCAAAAATCCCATATGATTATGGGACCTAATTAAATGCTTTTGCACAGCAAAGGAAACTATAAACAAAGTGAAAAGACAATCTCAGAATGGGTGAAAATAATAGCAAATGAAAAAACTGAAAAAGGAGTAATATCCAAAATATATAAGAAGCTCATACAACTCAATATCAGAAAAACAAAACAACCCAATCAAAAGTGGGAATAAGACATTTCTCCAAAGAAGACATACAGATGACTAACAAACACAAGAAAAGATGCTTAACATCACTCATTATTAGGAAATGCAAATCAAAACTACAAAGAGATATCACCTCACACCAGTCAGAATGGCCATCACCAAAGAGTCTACACACAATAAATGCTGAAGAGGGTGTGGAGAAAAGGGAATTCTCTTTCACTGCTGATGGGAATGTAAATTGATACAGCCACTATGGAAGATGGTGTGGAGATTCCTTAGGATAAAACCATCATGCTGCTGCTGTTGCTAAGTCGCTTTAGTCGTGTCTGACTCTATACGACTCCATAGATGGCAGCCCACCAGGCTCCCTGGTCCCTGGGATTCTCCAGGCAAGAAACTGGAGTGGGTTGCCATTTCCTTCTCCAGTGCATGAAAGTGAAAAGTGAAAGCGAAGTCGTTCAGTCATGTCTGACTCTTAGCAACCCCATGGACTGCAGTCCACCAGGCTCCTCCATCCATGGGGTTTTCCAGGCCAAGAGTACTGGAGTGGGGTGCCATTGCCTTCTCCGACCATACAACCCAGAAGTATCACTACTAGGCATATACCTTGAGGAAACCAAAGGTGAAAAAGACACATGTACCCTAAAGCTCACTGCAGCACTATTTACAATACCTGGGACATGGAAGCAACCTAGATGTCCATCAACAGATGAATGGATAAAGTTGTGGTACATATACACAATGGAATATTACTCAGCCATAAAAAGGAACACATTTGAGTCAGTTCTAATGAGGTTGATGAATCCAGAGCCTATTATACAGAGTGAAGTAAGTCAGAAAGAGAAAAACAAATACCTTACATTAAGGCATATATATGGAATCTAGAAAGATGGTAGTGATGAAATTATTTGCAGAGCAGCAATCAAGACACAGGGTGAAGGCAATGGCAACCCACTCCAGTACTTTTGCCTGGAAAATCCCATGGACGGGGGAGCCTGGTGGGCTGCTGTCTATGGGGTCACACAGTCGGACATGACTGAAGTGACTTAGCAGCAGCAGCAGCAATCAAGACACAGACACAAAAAACAGACTTTGGACATGGGGGTGGCAGGAAGAAGGAGAGGGTGGGATATATGGAGATAGTAACATGGAGAGTTACATTATCACATGTAAAACACATAACCAATGGGAATTTGCTATATGACTCAGAGAACTCAAACCTGCACTCTGTAACAACTAGAGTGGTGGGATGGGGAGGAAGATGGGAGGGAGGATCAAGAGAGAAGGGACGTATGTATACTTATGGCTGATTCATGTTAATGTTTGGTATGCTGCTGCTAAGTCACTTTAGTCATGTCTGACTCTGTGCGACCCCACAGACAGCAGCCAACCAGGCTCCCCCGTCCCTGGGATTCTCCAGGCAAGAACACTGGAGTGGGTTGCCATTTCCTTCTCCAGTGCATGAAAGTGAAAGGTGAAAGTGAAGTTGCTCAGTCGTGTCTGACTCTTAGCAACCCCATGGACTGCAGCCTACCAGGCTCCTCTGTCCATAGGATTTTCCAGGCAAGAGTACTGGAGTGGGGTGCCACTGCTTTCTCCAAATGTTTGGCATAAACCAGCACAATTCCGTAAAGCAAGTATCCTTCAAGCAGAATATAAATAAATTTAAAATTATAAAAAAGGGAGGGGGACAAGAATACACAGAAGAACTGTACAAAAAGGTCTTAATGACCTTGATAAACATGATGGTATAGTTACTTACCTAGAGTCAGACATACTGGAATGTGAAGCTGAGTGGGCCTTGGGAAGCATTACTACATGCTAGTGGAGGTGATGGAATTCCAGAAGAGCTTTTTCAAATCCTAAAAGATGATGCTGTTAAAGTGCTGCACTCAATATGTCAGCAAATT
Source organism: Oreotragus oreotragus (assembly GCA_006410675.1). Taxonomy (NCBI): domain Eukaryota; kingdom Metazoa; phylum Chordata; class Mammalia; order Artiodactyla; family Bovidae; genus Oreotragus; species Oreotragus oreotragus. The sequence continues at coordinate 37,008 of SJYX01012808.1, read as the reverse complement.
TGGAAAACTCAGCAGTGGCCACAAGATGGAAAAGGGTCAGTTTTCATTTCAATTTCAAAGAAGGGCAGTGCCAAACAATGTTCAAACTATCATACAATTGCTCTCATTTCAAATGATAACAAGGCAAAGCTCAAAATCCTTCAAGCTAGGCTTCAGTGGTATGTGAACCAAGAACTTCCAGATGTACAAGCTGGATTTAGAAAAGGTAGAGGAACCACAGATCAAATTGCCAACATTTGCTGGAAACAGAGAAAGCAAGGGGATTCCAGACAAGCATCTACTTCTGTTTCATTGACTACGCTAAAGCCTTTATCCATGTGGATCACAACAAACTGTGGGAAATTCTTAAAGAGATGGGAATACCATACCACCTTATCTTTCTCCTGAGAAACCTGTATGCAGGTCAAGAAGCATCAGTTAGAACCTTAATGGAACAATGGACTGGTTCCATATTGGGAAAGAAGTGTGTCAAGGCTGTATATTGTCACCCTGCTTATTTAACTTCTCTGTAGAATACATCATGCAAAATGCTGGGCTAGAGTCACAGGCTAGAATCAAGATTGCCAGAAGAAATATTAACATTTTCAGATATATAGATGATACTATGCTAATGGCAGAAAGAGAAGCGGAATTAAAGAGCCTCTTGATGAAGGCAAAGGAAGAGAACGAAAAAACTGGCTTAAAAATTCAACATTCAAAAAACTAAGATCATGGCATCTGGTCCCATCACATCATATCTAATAGACAGGGAAAAAGTGGAAATGGTGGCAGACTTTTTTTTTCTTGGGCTCAAAAATCACTGTTGAAAGTGACTGCAGCCATTAAACTAAAAGAAGAAAAGCTATGACAAATCCAGGTAGTATATTAAAAAGTAGACTTCACATTGCTGACAAAGGTCCATATAATCTAAGCTATGGTTTTTCCAGTAGTTATGTATAAATGTGAAAGTTGGACTGAAAAGAGGGCTGAGTGCCAAAGAATTGATGCTTTCAAACTGTGGCGCTGGAGAATACTCTTGAGAGTCGTTTGTATAGCAAGGACATCAAGCCAGTCAGTCCTAAGGAAAATCAACCCTGAAATATTCATTGGAAGGGCTAATGATGAAGCCAAAGTTCCAAAACTTTGGCTACCTGATGCAAAGAGCCAACTCATTGGAAAAGACTCTGATGCTGGGAAAGTTTGAGGGCACGAGGAAAAGGGGGTGACAGGCAATGAGATGGCTGGATAGCATCACCTAATCAAAGGACATGAGTCTGAGAAAATTCTGGGAGACAGCGAAGGACAGGGAAGCCTGGCATAATGTAGTCCATGGGGTTGCAAAGAATCGGACATGACTTAGTGATTGAACAACAACAACATTCATTTATGACATTTTTCTGAAGTAAGTTGGCACAGAGGGAACATATCTTCACATAATGACAGTCATTAATGACAACCCACAGTTAACATCATACTAAAACAGTGAAAAGCTGAAAGCATTTCCTCAATGATTAGGAACAATACAGGGATGCCATTATTATTTTTATTTAATATAGTATTGGAAGTCCTAGTCATAGAATTCAGACAAAATAAACAAAAGGAATTTAAGTTTAAAAGGAAGAGGACTGTCACTCTTTGCAGATGACAAACACTATACATATAAAATCCTAAAGATGCCACCAGAAAACTACTAGACCTCACCAGTGAATTTGGTAAAGCTTGGTAAAGCTGCAGACATAAAATTATCACACAGAAATTGTTGTTTTTCTATACACTAACAATGACCTATCAGAAAAAGAAATCCCTGGTGGCTCAGTGGTAAAGAATCTGCCTGCCAATGCAGGAGACATGAGTTTAATCCCCGACAAAGGAGGATCCAACATGCAGCAGAGCAGCTGAGCCTGTGTGCCACAACTATTGAGCCTGTGCTCTAGAGCTTGAGAGCTGCAAATACCGAGCTCACATGCCACAACTACTGAAACTTGCATGCCCTGGAGCTTGTGCTCTGCAACAAGAGAAGCCACTGCAATGAGAAGCCCATCCCTGCAACTAGAAAGCAGCCTCTGCTCCCTGCAACTAGAAATAAGCGACTGCAGTAAAGAAGACCCAGCATAGCCAATAATAAATAAATAAAATTAAAAACAATGTACTTAAAAAAAGAAGGAAATAATCTCATTTATTATTGCATCAAAAAGAACAAAATACCTAGGAATAAACCCTGTCTCTTATACACATCTAGATGTGTATAAGAGACAGCATAAAGACAGTATGGTACTGGCACAAAAACAGAAATATAGACCAAGGGAACAAGATAGAAAGCCCAGAGATAAACCCATGCACCTATGGGTACCTTATTTTTGACAAAAGAGGCAAGAATATACAATGGGGCAAAGATAGCCTCTTCAATAAGTGGTACTGGAAAAACTGGACAGCTACATGTAAAAGAATAAAATTAGAACACTTCCTAACACCATACACAAAATATAAACTCAAAATGGATGAAAGATCTAAATGAAGAGCAGAAACTATAAAACTCTTAGAGGAAAACATAGGTAAAACACTCTATGACAAAAATCACAACAAGATTCTCCTTGACCCACCTCCTATAATAATAGAAATAAAAATAAATATATGGAAATAAAATAAAATAATGGAAATTAAAAAAACATATTTTTATGTTTATGCTCAAAAATCCCATATGATTATGGGACCTAATTAAATGCTTTTGCACAGCAAAGGAAACTATAAACAAAGTGAAAAGACAATCTCAGAATGGGTGAAAATAATAGCAAATGAAAAAACTGAAAAAGGAGTAATATCCAAAATATATAAGAAGCTCATACAACTCAATATCAGAAAAACAAAACAACCCAATCAAAAGTGGGAATAAGACATTTCTCCAAAGAAGACATACAGATGACTAACAAACACAAGAAAAGATGCTTAACATCACTCATTATTAGGAAATGCAAATCAAAACTACAAAGAGATATCACCTCACACCAGTCAGAATGGCCATCACCAAAGAGTCTACACACAATAAATGCTGAAGAGGGTGTGGAGAAAAGGGAATTCTCTTTCACTGCTGATGGGAATGTAAATTGATACAGCCACTATGGAAGATGGTGTGGAGATTCCTTAGGATAAAACCATCATGCTGCTGCTGTTGCTAAGTCGCTTTAGTCGTGTCTGACTCTATACGACTCCATAGATGGCAGCCCACCAGGCTCCCTGGTCCCTGGGATTCTCCAGGCAAGAAACTGGAGTGGGTTGCCATTTCCTTCTCCAGTGCATGAAAGTGAAAAGTGAAAGCGAAGTCGTTCAGTCATGTCTGACTCTTAGCAACCCCATGGACTGCAGTCCACCAGGCTCCTCCATCCATGGGGTTTTCCAGGCCAAGAGTACTGGAGTGGGGTGCCATTGCCTTCTCCGACCATACAACCCAGAAGTATCACTACTAGGCATATACCTTGAGGAAACCAAAGGTGAAAAAGACACATGTACCCTAAAGCTCACTGCAGCACTATTTACAATACCTGGGACATGGAAGCAACCTAGATGTCCATCAACAGATGAATGGATAAAGTTGTGGTACATATACACAATGGAATATTACTCAGCCATAAAAAGGAACACATTTGAGTCAGTTCTAATGAGGTTGATGAATCCAGAGCCTATTATACAGAGTGAAGTAAGTCAGAAAGAGAAAAACAAATACCTTACATTAAGGCATATATATGGAATCTAGAAAGATGGTAGTGATGAAATTATTTGCAGAGCAGCAATCAAGACACAGGGTGAAGGCAATGGCAACCCACTCCAGTACTTTTGCCTGGAAAATCCCATGGACGGGGGAGCCTGGTGGGCTGCTGTCTATGGGGTCACACAGTCGGACATGACTGAAGTGACTTAGCAGCAGCAGCAGCAATCAAGACACAGACACAAAAAACAGACTTTGGACATGGGGGTGGCAGGAAGAAGGAGAGGGTGGGATATATGGAGATAGTAACATGGAGAGTTACATTATCACATGTAAAACACATAACCAATGGGAATTTGCTATATGACTCAGAGAACTCAAACCTGCACTCTGTAACAACTAGAGTGGTGGGATGGGGAGGAAGATGGGAGGGAGGATCAAGAGAGAAGGGACGTATGTATACTTATGGCTGATTCATGTTAATGTTTGGTATGCTGCTGCTAAGTCACTTTAGTCATGTCTGACTCTGTGCGACCCCACAGACAGCAGCCAACCAGGCTCCCCCGTCCCTGGGATTCTCCAGGCAAGAACACTGGAGTGGGTTGCCATTTCCTTCTCCAGTGCATGAAAGTGAAAGGTGAAAGTGAAGTTGCTCAGTCGTGTCTGACTCTTAGCAACCCCATGGACTGCAGCCTACCAGGCTCCTCTGTCCATAGGATTTTCCAGGCAAGAGTACTGGAGTGGGGTGCCACTGCTTTCTCCAAATGTTTGGCATAAACCAGCACAATTCCGTAAAGCAAGTATCCTTCAAGCAGAATATAAATAAATTTAAAATTATAAAAAAGGGAGGGGGACAAGAATACACAGAAGAACTGTACAAAAAGGTCTTAATGACCTTGATAAACATGATGGTATAGTTACTTACCTAGAGTCAGACATACTGGAATGTGAAGCTGAGTGGGCCTTGGGAAGCATTACTACATGCTAGTGGAGGTGATGGAATTCCAGAAGAGCTTTTTCAAATCCTAAAAGATGATGCTGTTAAAGTGCTGCACTCAATATGTCAGCAAATTTGGAAAACTCAGCAGTGGCCACAAGATGGAAAAGGGTCAGTTTTCATTTCAATTTCAAAGAAGGGCAGTGCCAAACAATGTTCAAACTATCATACAATTGCTCTCATTTCAAATGATAACAAGGCAAAGCTCAAAATCCTTCAAGCTAGGCTTCAGTGGTATGTGAACCAAGAACTTCCAGATGTACAAGCTGGATTTAGAAAAGGTAGAGGAACCACAGATCAAATTGCCAACATTTGCTGGAAACAGAGAAAGCAAGGGGATTCCAGACAAGCATCTACTTCTGTTTCATTGACTACGCTAAAGCCTTTATCCATGTGGATCACAACAAACTGTGGGAAATTCTTAAAGAGATGGGAATACCATACCACCTTATCTTTCTCCTGAGAAACCTGTATGCAGGTCAAGAAGCATCAGTTAGAACCTTAATGGAACAATGGACTGGTTCCATATTGGGAAAGAAGTGTGTCAAGGCTGTATATTGTCACCCTGCTTATTTAACTTCTCTGTAGAATACATCATGCAAAATGCTGGGCTAGAGTCACAGGCTAGAATCAAGATTGCCAGAAGAAATATTAACATTTTCAGATATATAGATGATACTATGCTAATGGCAGAAAGAGAAGCGGAATTAAAGAGCCTCTTGATGAAGGCAAAGGAAGAGAACGAAAAAACTGGCTTAAAAATTCAACATTCAAAAAACTAAGATCATGGCATCTGGTCCCATCACATCATATCTAATAGACAGGGAAAAAGTGGAAATGGTGGCAGACTTTTTTTTTCTTGGGCTCAAAAATCACTGTTGAAAGTGACTGCAGCCATTAAACTAAAAGAAGAAAAGCTATGACAAATCCAGGTAGTATATTAAAAAGTAGACTTCACATTGCTGACAAAGGTCCATATAATCTAAGCTATGGTTTTTCCAGTAGTTATGTATAAATGTGAAAGTTGGACTGAAAAGAGGGCTGAGTGCCAAAGAATTGATGCTTTCAAACTGTGGCGCTGGAGAATACTCTTGAGAGTCGTTTGTATAGCAAGGACATCAAGCCAGTCAGTCCTAAGGAAAATCAACCCTGAAATATTCATTGGAAGGGCTAATGATGAAGCCAAAGTTCCAAAACTTTGGCTACCTGATGCAAAGAGCCAACTCATTGGAAAAGACTCTGATGCTGGGAAAGTTTGAGGGCACGAGGAAAAGGGGGTGACAGGCAATGAGATGGCTGGATAGCATCACCTAATCAAAGGACATGAGTCTGAGAAAATTCTGGGAGACAGCGAAGGACAGGGAAGCCTGGCATAATGTAGTCCATGGGGTTGCAAAGAATCGGACATGACTTAGTGATTGAACAACAACAACATTCATTTATGACATTTTTCTGAAGTAAGTTGGCACAGAGGGAACATATCTTCACATAATGACAGTCATTAATGACAACCCACAGTTAACATCATACTAAAACAGTGAAAAGCTGAAAGCATTTCCTCAATGATTAGGAACAATACAGGGATGCCATTATTATTTTTATTTAATATAGTATTGGAAGTCCTAGTCATAGAATTCAGACAAAATAAACAAAAGGAATTTAAGTTTAAAAGGAAGAGGACTGTCACTCTTTGCAGATGACAAACACTATACATATAAAATCCTAAAGATGCCACCAGAAAACTACTAGACCTCACCAGTGAATTTGGTAAAGCTTGGTAAAGCTGCAGACATAAAACTAACACACAGAAATTGTTGTTTTTCTATACACTAACAATGACCTATCAGAAAAAGAAATCCCTGGTGGCTCAGTGGTAAAGAATCTGCCTGCCAATGCAGGAGACATGAGTTTAATCCCCGACAAAGGAGGATCCAACATGCAGCAGAGCAGCTGAGCCTGTGTGCCACAACTATTGAGCCTGTGCTCTAGAGCTTGAGAGCTGCAAATACCGAGCTCACATGCCACAACTACTGAAACTTGCATGCCCTGGAGCTTGTGCTCTGCAACAAGAGAAGCCACTGCAATGAGAAGCCCATCCCTGCAACTAGAAAGCAGCCTCTGCTCCCTGCAACTAGAAATAAGCGACTGCAGTAAAGAAGACCCAGCATAGCCAATAATAAATAAATAAAATTAAAAACAATGTACTTAAAAAAAGAAGGAAATAATCTCATTTATTATTGCATCAAAAAGAACAAAATACCTAGGAATAAACCTATCTAAGGAGGTAAAAGACCTGCAGTTGGAAAACTATAAGCAACTGATGAAAAAAATGAAGGTAACACAAACAGATGAAAAGATGTACCATGTTCTTGGACTGGAAGAATTAATATTGTTAAAATGACCACTTTAACTCATTTAACTATGAGGGTTTCCCTCAGAGCTCAGTTGTTAAAGAATCTGCCTGCAATGCAGAAGACCCCAGTTTGATTCCTGGGTTGGGAAGATCTGCTGGAGAAGGGAGAGGCTACCCACTCCAGTATTCTTGGGCTTCCCTCAGCTGGTAAAGAAACCACCTGCAATGCGGGAGACCTGGGTATGATCCCTGGGTTGAGAAGATCCCTTGAAGAAGGGAAAGGCTACTCACTCCAGTATTCTGGCCTGCAGAATTCCATGGACTATCTAGTCCATGGGGTCACAAAGAGTCAGACATGACTAAGTGACTATCACTTTCACTCTAGGCAAGGTACAGATTCAGTGCAATACTTATCAAAATACCAATGGTATTTTTCACAGTAATAGAACAAATAATGTTAAAATTTGTATGGAGGGAATTCCCTGGTGGTCCAGGGGTTAGGACTCCATGCTTTCACCACTGAAGGCCTGAATTCAATCCCTGGTCAGGGAACTAAGATACCACAAGCTGTGCAGTGTGGCCAAAATAAAATAAAATTTTTATGGAAACATGAAAGATCTGGAATAGCCAAAACAATCTTGAGAAAAGGAACAGAGATAGAGGACTCATGCTTCCTGTCTTCAGACAATACTACAAAGCTATACTATCATATCATCAAAACAGTATGGTATTGACACAAAAAATACACACATAGATCAATGGAACAGAATTGATAATGCAGACATAAATCCATACTCAGTTAATCTATGAGAAAGGAGGCAAGAATATACAGTGGAGAAAAAACAGTCTCTTCAACAACTGGTGCTGAAAAAACTGAACAGCTACATGTAAAATAATGAAATAAGAATGTTTTCTCAAACAAAAACAAAAATAAATTCAGAATGTATTAAAGACCTAAGTATAAGCCTGGAAACAAAACTCCTAGAGGAAAATACATAGAACACTCTGTGATATAAACTGTAGCAATATTTTTTTAGATCTGTCTCCTAAGACAAAGAAAATAAAAGCAAAAACAAACAAATGGTACCTAATTAAAAGCTTTTGCACAGCAAAGAAAGCTATCAACAAAATAAGAAGACACCCTGTTAAATGGAAGAAAATATTTGCACATGCTATGACCAATAAGGGGTTAATATCCAAAATATATAAACAGCCCAGACAACTCAATATTTTTTTTTAAAAAGCTGATTAGGGACTTCCCTGGAGGTGGGGGCCTAGGTTCAGGTCCTGGTCAAGGAATTAGATCTCACATGGCACAACAAAGAATTTGCATGCTGCAAGGACTGAAGATCCCACGTGCTGCAACTAAGGCCCAGAACAACCAAAGATAAGTATTTAAATCTTTTTTAAAAATATGATTTAAACTGGGCAAAAAACCTGAATATATCTTTTTCTAAAGAGGACATGCAGATGGCCAGCAGGCATGCAATGTTCAACATCGCTAATCATCAGGAAAATGCAAATCAAAACCACAATGAGGTATCACTTCACATCTGTCACAATAGCTATCAGAAAGGAGAACACAAATGGCAAATGCTGGTGAGAATGTAGAGAAACTGAACTCCTCACATAATGGTGGGAATGTAAATTCCTGTAGCCCAATATTATTGAAAACAGTATGGAGGTTTTTAAAAAAACTAAACATAGTACTATCATGTGTGCTGTACTGGGCTTAGTTGCTCAGTTGTGTCCGACTCTGTGACCCTATGGACTGTAGCCTGCCAGGCTTCTCTGTCCATGGAGATTCTCCAGGCAAGAATACTGGAGTGGGTTGCCATGCCCTCGTCCAAGGGATCTTCCCAATCTAGGGATCAAACCTGGGTCTCCTGCATGGCAGGCTGATTCCTTACCAACTGAAGCCCTAGTACTATCATATGACTCAGCAATGCCACTCCTGAGTACATATCTGAAACAAAATAAAAACACAGATTTGAAAAGATACGTGAATCCAGTGTTCACACCAGCACTATTTATAGTTATAATGGTCAAGATATGGAAGCAACCCAGTGTCCACCAACAGATGAATGCATATAGAGGATGTGTTATACATACACAATGGAATGCTACTCAGTCATTAAAAAGAAGGAAAGTTTGCCATTTGCAACAACATACATGGACTTGGAGTGTATTATGCTTAGTAAAAGAAGTCAGACAGATAAAGACAAAGGCCGCTTGATATCATTTATATGTGGAATCTAAAAAATAAAACAAACTAATGAATATAACAAAAAAGAAACAGATTCATAGATTCAGAGAAGAAACTACTGGTTACCCATGGGGAGAGGAAAAGGGAAGGGGCAATACAGTGGTAGGGAATTAAGAGGTACAAACTATTATGTATAAAATAAGCTACATTGTACAATATAGGGAATATAGCCAATATTTTATAATAACTATAAATTGAATATAACCTTTAAATATCATGAATCACTGTACTATACATCTGTAATATATAATACTGTCCTCCATCCATGGGATTTTTCTAGGCAAGAGTACTGATTGGAGTGGGTTGCCTTTTCCTTCTCCAGGGAACTTCCTGACCCAGGGATCAAACCCAGGTCTCCTGCATTGTATACAGACGCTTTACCGTCTGAGCCACCAGGGAAGACAATATATAATACTGTACATCAACAATACTTTAATTTTTAGAAAGTAACAACTTTTCTTGGTAGTGGCTTAGGAAAAATGTCACCCAGCAGTCTGCATGAAGGAGAGGACTGAAATATCTTCAGCAATATCAAGGGAACTTCCAGGGAATGTCCCTATAAAGCAGCTTATGCTGAAAAGTGACTAAAAAGACAAAAATGAATCAAGTCTAAATGCTGAGAATAAGAGTTTAGATGTAAAAAGCAACTTGACAGTATGAGAAGAATAGAAAAGATTTGAAAAAGGGATTAAAATTTTTTCACAGATTTTATAGAGAGAGGTTAGAGCCTAGATGAAATTAGGCAGCAAAAATATGTCCCAAACCCTATTAATCTGACTTTATGACTTTATTCTGCAGCAAAAATACAATGAATCAAGATCAGGGTTGGAGATTATATATATAGTCAAGAGTTGAGAAGATTCTGGAATAACAAGTAAGCTAAGGTCAGGAAACTTTGTAACTCTTACATTATTTTCACACACATTCATTGTCAAAAATTTATTTTTTCATTGATAATAAAGAAGGTAGTTTTTTAAATGACTGATCATGCCCAAATAGGCCAGGCATGGTGAGAAGTCAGATGAAGTCATAAGGGGTTCATGAATTCTAAAGTAAGAGGAATCAAATTTGTAGCATCTCAGGTGAGGTATAAATAAGAGAAGTGGAAGGTAGTGAAAAGAAAAGTGAAAGTGTTAGTCACTCAGCCGTGTCTGACTCTTTGTGATCCCATAGACTGTAGCCTGCCAGGCTCCTCTGTCCATGGAATTCTCTAAGCAAAAATATTGGAGTAGGTTGCCATTCCCTTCTCCAGAGGATCTTCCCGACCTGGGGACAGAACCCAGGTCGCCCACATAGCAGGCAGATTCTTTACCATCTGAGTCATCGGGGAAGCCCAGAAGGTAGTGAGGATGTGGTCAAAGACAAGGGTTTAAGTTTCTAGATTACCAAAATTGACCAGTTCCAGAGGAGATGAGAAGCAGGACAGTGTAGAATGAAGTCACTAGGCCTGTGTTCAAAACCTGGTTTTAAGACCAAAGAGCATATTAAGGGTATCTAAAACTATTTGTAAAGTAAAAAGATTGGGAAAAACACATTCCCATGTCTTTTGTAGCAATAAAATTAAATTTTATAACTAAACTTTTCCCCAACTACACTGGCATTTTAGAAATAATGGGGGAATTAAGAAGAAAAAAAAAACATTAAAAATACATTGTGCTTTGCGTATCAAATCTTTTTTTTTTCATAAGACAACATATAAAATGCTGCAAGGCAGATGACTTCAGAAGAACCAGTGTACTTATATTTATCTAAAATACATCTGACTACTAATTACTCAAGGCAGATGAAACACCTATGGGTTTATCTGTTCCTAGTTAAACATATTTATCTTTCAAGCTGAAATGGCAATATGTATACTAAACTCCAAAATCTTAAACATTTCTCTGCCAGATGGCTGATTTATATTTGGAAAGTTAATAATCTTTTCCAGGAAAACTGGAGTTCGTTTAAACATTTCATTGAGCATGTTGTTACTGAAACACTTGTTCAAATATGCTTCAAATACTTTATATATCAGTAACTAGAAAATAACTAGGGATTGTGAAACTAAGTAACATGGTTCAGTTTTTTTTATTCCCTTTAGTAATTTTCTACTGGCTTACCACACGCATTCCTGGATGGTTTGTCATTCAAAATTGTTTTTGTTTTATTCCTTAATTACTGAGTTTTCTGATGACAAAACAAAAATAAGCTATTGTTTGGAGAAAAAAAAAATAAAACATCAAACCTTAAACATCACAGGAATCTAAGTTCATAAGCCTCCTATAATCCCATTCCCTATACCACTGTTTAAGTTTTAGTACATATTTACCAAAGAGTAAAGATTTTACTTTGTTCTAATTTTTTCTAAATAATAGAACTTGATAGGCTATATTAGAAAACTAGAATATAAAAACAGAGGGGAAAAGAAGAAAAGAATTAAAATAAGGTCAGCATCAACTCCATATCAATTACCTCACTTTAGCTTCTTGGGAACCCTGATTTTGTTTTTCCCCCCAATTCAAAATGCACACAATATCGATTTCTTGGCTTTGATAATAATTTACTATAGTTGTGTGAGAGCTCTTAGGGGAATGTGGATGATGGATACACAGTCCCTTCTATACTATTTTTATAACTTCTTGTGAGTCTTTAAAGATTTTCAAAATTAAAAGCTACAATAAAAATGGAGGCACAGAGGTGGGGACAGCCATACTACTGGAGAACCAAAATCAAGCATAAATAAATGAGATGGAAACAGTTACTTAGTGACTAATTATAATCAGTTCTTTTAGCATAGATTCATTCAGAAACATGTAACTGTTGTATAAGTGAGTAAGATGCATTTACTCCTTTATAGGAGGTTTTAGTCTAGAAGGTCCCCATTTACTCAGCAGTTACCATATAGGCTTTAGAAACAAAAGTAAGAAAAAAATTAAAGATATAATCCTTACCCTTAAAGGAAAAATAAAAAGCTTTTAATCATATTCTTAGGAACATGTATAGCTGAGCACAAACATACACATACTAAACTTGTTATAATCCAGGGACTGATACTTCAATTTGTGAAGTGCCTTCATGAAAAAGAAAAATAGTCTAATTCAGTGCCGCAGTCCACAGGGTTGCAAAGAGCTGGACACAACTGAACGACTGAACTGAACTGAATGAGTTAAAACTAATGTGCCCCACTTACTCTTTGCATTTATTCACCACCTTCCGTGGTCTAGTACATCTCTTAGCTGTAATTTCTTCCCTACTACTAATTACTTCAATAAGAAATAGAAGAACAAGAATCAAGCCTGCTATATTTAAAGTTGAGTGTTTTCATTTTTTTTCCCTAAAGTGACAACCTAGGTCATGACATACTTCATGAGGACTTGTGTATGTAGATCAATAAATGGTCAATTCTGTTTTTCATACCAAAAAAAAAAAAGAAAGAAAGAAAAATAGTCTAATTCCCCACTTATTTATGAAATTTTAAACTATTATTCAATATTTTATTGAATAATTATAGTAAATTATTGTATGATATACTTTAGCACTTGAGTATGTATTGTTCTCTGCTGTTACCACAGTTATCTTTTCTCTCCATCTGTATTTTCAGCTCATTAAGAGCTGTTTTTCCTTCTAACTACATGTTTCAGGGCACACAGTTGGTAATAAATAAATGCTAGTTGATTGGTACTTTGCCAACTGTGTGTTACTTCCACAAAAAATTAGCTACTCATATTTATATGAGACAGAAATTGATTAAATTTTATATCACTAATAATTATGGGACTATTGGGTATAAAGTAGAAGACATTTTACTAGCTATTATATAACCCTAAAACATAAAAGACATATAAATTTAAAACTGAAAAGACATACATTACGAATTAGCATTGCCTCCACAGAACTTAAGAAAGATGATCCTTGTTTGGTAACTTGAATTTTATAAGAAATGGTTTTCTAATATGAGATTAAATATAAAATGGAAATAACTATTTGGAACTTACTATAGTCTGTCATTACTTTCAGCATATTTAATATTTAATTTTAGCATATTTGAACATCTTGGTAGAAAACACATAACAAGGAGATTTAGGTCTGAAATTTTCCTTCCTTGATTAAGTAATGAAAGAAAAGTATTAAAACTACAGAAAACATAAAGAACAGTGACCTATTCAAAGATAGGCTCTAAAAATATTAATGAATCAAATGATATAGATAAAATATAGACCATATCCAGTTTTAAAGCATAAGCTTTTATAATTTTTCTGTTATAAATTAGTGATCTTTCATTTTCCTATTCTATATTTAAAAAGTTAGAATTCAGAATACATCCATGCTATTAACAAAAAGTTACATGCACACATATACATATAATTACATATACATAAATACCCAAACTGACTTTTCTATGAAAAATTGTTTTAATGGTAAATGTGCTCATATGTGTTTATATTTGAACTTTCAATAGATATAGTACTACTTTGATTATGACAACAATATAATTTATAATGCTATTTCCCCCCATCCTCTTCCTACAGGAAAAGAACATGAAACCCAGAAGCTCAGCACGTGAATTTAGAACAGCTCTTCTGGCTCTACAACATCTCAGCATTCTGAGAAAACTAATGAACCCAGAAAATCTTGCCCTGAGGAGGATTCAGGAACTGTAAATCTTTCACATCAGGGTTAGAATACTAAGGGCCAAATGTCTTGCCCAAAGGCATGTAGGTAAAGAGAGAACTGAAGTACTTTCTTTAGTCCCACCACACTCTTTCAATTCTAGGCCTCACTATGCTCAGTGGAGGAAGATTATAGTTTTGATTTGTTTGTACTCTTTATGAAAATTACACTCAGTATATTTATACAGAGCAAGGTTCCATTAACTTCATACATGTTCTTTTGAAGCCTCAAAGGAATCTTTTGGAATTCTGTCCTCTCTGAGCTAATAATAATCAAATTAAAAATTCTTCAACAGATAGGGGAAAAAAGTGAAAATGAACCAGAAGAAAGAGCAAGAATATGGATAAGCTAAATATATTGAGTAGTTGAAAAACATCTTTGAAGAAAATAGCAACATGTATGTAAATTCCCAAATTATTTTAAAGTGGTTTACTACTTTATGAGTAGGGCTTCCCTGGTGGCTCAGAGGTTAAAGCATCTGCCTGGAATGCTGGAGACCCGGTTCGATTCCTGGGTCGGGAATATCCCCTGGAGAAGGAAATGGCAATCCACTCCAGTACTCTTGCCTGGAGAATCCCATGGAGGGAAGAGCCTGGTAGGCTACAGTCCATGGGGTCGCAAAGAGTCGCACACGACTGAGCAACTTTACTCACTTACTCACTCACTTTATGAGTAAAGGCCAGTATGAGATCTGGCCTTAAAGATAAGAAGATACCTATGCCAGAAAATCTACAAGGCTCATTTCCAAAAATTGTGAGCGGTGAAGATAGTCTTGAATGTAGAGAAAGAATGGGGATAGTTTGGGCTTTTTCAGCACTCTAGGGGAACATCTACTTAGTACTTGTATCCCAAGTCAGACAGACTCAATTTATTGTAAACAGGGGTTCCAATACCTCTTTAGGGTGGAAAACTATGTTATCTAGTTTGAAATCTCCATGAATCAAATTTTCTTCATTGTCATTATCTGGCAAGTTTTTCATTAGCCAGTCAGATAGCTGGTTCATGGCAGGGATGTCCTGATGAGCTGCAGCTTGATATTGCTTTGTCCAGGTTGATACCTAAAGATAAATAAAATTTTAAAATGACAGAGCTGAAAGTAGAACACAAGATTCAGCAATTTTTAAATTAAAACAAAATTCAATTATATCAAACTTGGGTTCAGTCTTTAATACTCAGGAATAATGCTTATGATACTTAGACTAAAACACTCACATAGGCCTAAAAACTTTAACACTTAAGTTTCTCTTCCATTTGGTTCCATTCTACTTACCTAGACTTTTATCAGGGGGAAAAAAACACTGGCCTATGAACCAAGAGGTGGAAGAAACATCAACAGCCTCAGATATGCAGATGATACCACTCTAATGGCAGAAATAGATGAGGAACTAAAGAGCCTCTTGATAAGGGTGAAAGAGCCAACTTAAAACTAAGTAAGGGGAAAAGGTGGAAGCAGTGACAGATTTGCTCTTCCTGGGCTCTAAAATGACTGTGGATGGTGACTGCAGCCATGAAACCAGAAGATGATTGCTTCTTGGCAGGAAAACTATGACAAACCTAAACAGCGTGTTGAAAAGCAGAGACATTACTCTGCCAACAAAAGTCTGCATAATCAAGACTAGGTTCTTCCTAGTGGTCACGTATGGTTTTGAGAGCTGGACCGTAAAAAAAGGCAGAATGCCAAAGAATTGATGCCTTCGAACTGTGGTGCTGGAGAACACTCCTGAAAGTCCCTTGGACAGCAGGGAGATCAAACCAGTCAATCTTAAGAAAAATCAACCCTGAATACCTGTTGGAAGGACTGATGCTGAAGCTGAAGCACTAGTACTGTGGTCATCTGGTACGAACAGCCGACTCATTGGAAAAGTCCCTGATGCTGGGAAACATTGAGGGCAGGAGAAGAGGGTGTCAGAGAATGAGATGGCTGGGTGGCATCATCAGTGCAATGGATATGAACTTGGGCAAACTTCAGGTGATGGTGAGGGACAGGGAGGCCTGGTGTGCTGCAGTCCATGGGGTCGCAAAGAGTCGGACATGACTCGCAACTGAACAACAACAATAGGAGTCAAGAAATGTAGGTTCTAGCCTTTATGTGGCAATTATTTTGTAGAAGGGGAAAAAAAAAGAACAAACACATGTACCTACATATGAAAAAAATATAGAAAATTTCTGAAAGGGTCACAAGAAACAAGTAGTCTCTGAAAAATGTTATATGAGGATTAGAAAAAGAAGGGAGACTTTTAGTTCTCATTTTAATCTCCTTTTTTTTTATTACCCATAGAATCTTCGAAATACATTACAGACATGAAAATGCAAAGTTTCTTCCTATTTTTATTAGAAGGAATGCAATTAAGTCAACCTATTCTCAAAGTCCTCCACCAATTGATACAACATTTACCTACTTATCTCTCTCTCTACTTTCTAAGGTATCTCTGTTCAATTTAGTACAGTAAAGACCTTCATCTTTAGAATCACAGAGAGCTGGGTTTAAATTATGTTTAGGCCACTTATTTGTACATTACTTAATACCTGCAAGCATCAGTTGCCTCATCTGTAAAATGAGGGTATTAATATCTATGTAATAGAGTTGTTACAAAGATTAAAAAACATTGGGTCAATAACTCATCTAGCATGGGACCTGGTATATAGTGAGTATTCTTTCAGCCTTAGTTCCTGTCTCTTTTCCTTCTGCCTCCTGAAAAAGACATAAGTGCAAAGGGAAACAGCCCCATACTTATCTGGTCTTGCTATTCCTTTGATGTGAAATGCTCATCATCTTTTCCCTATCACTCTAGATTTTATTCTTCCTTAAATATACAGTACAAGACATATCTATCATAGGAAGCTTTCCCCAACTTGAGCAAGGGCATACTTGTATCTACCCTCTGAATAGAACAGCTCTCATGATAAGTAACAAACAATTTACTACCAGATACAGTTCAGTTCAGTTCAGTTGCTCAGTTGTGTCCCACTCTTTGCGATCCCACGAATCGCAGCACGCCAGGCCTCCCTGTCCATCTCCAACTCCCGGAGTTCACTCAAACTCATGTCCATCAAGTCAGTAATGCCATCCAGCTATCTCATCCTCTGTTGCCCCCTTCTCCTCCTGCCTCCAATCCCTCTGAGCATCAGGGTCTTTTCCAATGACTCAAGTCTTCGCATGAGGTGGCCAAAGTATTGGCGTTTCAGCTACAGCATCAATCCTTCCAATGAACACCCAGGACTGATCTCCTTTAGGATGGACTGGTTGGATCTCCTTGCAGTCCAAGGGACTCTCAAGAGTCTTCTCCAACACCACACTTCAAAAGCATCAATTCTTCCATGCTCAGCTTTCTTCACAGTCCAACTCTCACATCCATACATGACCACTGGAAAAACCACAGCCTTGACTAGAAGGACCTTTGTTGGCAAAGTAATATCTCTGCTTTTCAATATACTATCAAGGCTGGGCATAACTCTCCTCCCAAGGAGTAAGCATCTTTAATTTCATGGATGCAATCACCATCTGCAGTGATTTTGGAGCCCCCCAAAACAAAGTCTGACACTGTTTCCACTGTTTTCCCATCTATTTCACATGAAGTGACAGGATCAGATGCCATGATCTTAGTTTTCTGAATGTTAAGCTTTAAGCCAACTTTTTCACTCTCCTTTCACTTTCATCAAGAAGCTTTTTAGTTACACATTACTTTCTGCCCAAAGGGTGGTGTCATCTGCATATCTGAGGTTATTGATACTTCTCCCGGCAATCTTGATTCCAGCTTGTGCTTCTTCCAGTCCAGTGTTTCTCATGATGTACTCTGCATATAAGTTAAACAAGCAGGGTGACAATATACAGCCTTGACATACT